>JAJOZX010001073.1:260000-860000 GCA_023014485.1 Bathynomus jamesi | reverse complement strand
CTCTCCCGATATAAGTATTGCCAACCGATCCTGCTTTCCTCCTGAAACATTCAGTATCATTTTGCTGTCCCAGTGGACTACACAATATTGAGGTGGGTTGAACGACTCTTTAATAGTGTCAGCAGTAGCTTTCCTCGACTTCTTCGCAGCTCGCGCAGAAGTACTTTTCGATAATTACATCTCTTTTAAATCTAGCCCACATTCAGCTGCTACCACAGATGCAAATATCGAGCGTTGTCCGAATGATAGTCCTAAACGATCAGCTGAGTAGTATAGCCGCAAAAGGGGAGAGTGCAGGAATGTTGCAGGTTATTATGTAATGTTGCAAAGGGGGGAAGGGGGTTGTTGCAAAGGGGGAAGGTTGTTGCAAAGGGGGTTGTTGCAAAGGGGGTGGGGGGAAAACTTGGAGGCGGCGTTATCCCCCAAGAGAAAGGGGAGGAGGAGAAGAGAGGAGGAGAGTGTTCACCTGGCAGAGCCAAGTGCACATTAAGACCAGCCGAGTTGGCGTTGTTTTTAGGCTCCTAATCAGCCAGTTGGCGTATTGGCTGAGTTGCCAGATACCGCGATAACCATTGTATACATTATTATAGAGTCCTAATCAGCCAGTGGCTGGTTGTCAGATACCTCTTTTTAGCAGTATTATTGCATACATTATTATACGCCTAATCAGCCAGTTGGCTGAGTTGCCAGATAGCGCCATGTATTCCGAAGACAGAGTTGTCAGATACCATTGTATACACTATTATAGACTCCTAATCAGCCAGTTGGCTGTAAATGGTTGTCAGATACCTCTTTTTAGCAGTATTTTGCATACATTATTATTATATACGCCTAAATCAGCCAGTTGGCTGAGTTGCCAGATAGCGCCATGCATTCCGAAGACCGAGTTGCCAGATACCATTGTATACACTATTATAGACTCCTAATCAGCCAGTTGGCTTAGAAGGCTTAAATATTGCCAGATACCTGTTGTATACATTATTAGAATACCGGTAGTAGAAGGCATAACAATACAACATTGCATCATTCTTTTTATTATAATATATAGAAAATAAATATACATTTGAGGAATATGCGTATAACAGAAATATATACACACAATTATGGATATATATATATATAAATAAAATATACATTTCAAATAATATACATTTGAGGAATATGCTTATAACAGAAATATATACACACAATTATGGATATATATATATATATATAAAATAAAATATACATTTCAAATAAATATACATTTCAATATGTACATAACAGTACAGGTAATATATACACATAATTATATATAAAATAAATATACATTTCAAATACACTTCAATAGAAATATGTACATAACAGTACAGGAGAAATATACACACACACACACACACACACAATTATGGTGATATATAAAATAAAAATATACATTTCATATACACTTCAATAGAAATATGTACATAACAGTACAGGAGAAATATCAAGCAATATATATAATATATATATATATATATATATATATATATATAATAAACACAAATCAATAGAAATATTGCGTATAATCGGGGAAATGTCAAGCAATATATAATATATCTATATATATACAATTCACTTTTTTTTTCAAATATAAACTCGGTCTTAATCGAGTTACAATTACATCATTATTGCTCTGCATTACGCAGTATATGCGGCTTAATATTATTTCACCGCTTAAAGTATAGGGAAGCCTGTATTCGATATGAATGGCTTTCATATCGTTTAGTACTATTTTTGTCCCCACTTTACAACCGGTTGGCAAGTCATCTTTAAATACGTCTAGAATACAATCAAAAGCACGCACAAAGAGTTCATCGTTAGCTACATTATTAAACACAAGTTTATAAGAACGCTTTTCCAATCGAGGGTTTATTTCTACCGACTCGGGCTTTTGTACCAAAGTTCATGGTATTTCAAAGAGTCTGAACTTTTTAAATAAACATCCAACACTAGACCATTCTCACCAGTCCTACACTCGGTAAACCCATCGAGCAGAGCAGTGTATGCGTATTCAAGAACTGTATCAAAATAAAGCATATCCGTAACACGCGCGTCTAATATAGGTTTCAGTTTACGGAATCCGACGATTTCAAACATTCTGTCGAGGATGAAACGGTTTCGCGTAGGAATAAGAGCGTTATTATCAGAAGCATTCTTCCACATCAGCCTTATATCAATGCACGGCCGATCGTTATTTATACACAACGTACATACAACGGCGTATGAGGGCGCGTCACTAATCTGCTCTCTTCTTGTACCTACGTTAGCAGGTATTTTATAACGATCTTCACACCACTTATCAACTATCACAAAGATTCTATTCATCTCCTCGATACTTAAATAAACCCGTTTGTTTGTCGGTCTACATTCCGTTTCCAGTACATAGCTAATGGTACCGGAATTACGCCTGAACACGCGCAACGATTTCGTCACGGACACATCGTACGAGGCGTTGAGAATGCTGCTCAAAGGAAGTTCCATCGTATTCGAAGAGCGCACGTCCACTCGGTTCAAGCTCTGAGATAACTATGAGCCGTGTGAGGCACAGGCAGGAACGGTTCGACGGGCGGCTGACTCGATGATACGTGAATGGGCATGTTCGTACGACTCGAATTGTTGCACATATTTGTTTTTCCGTTTCGTCACTACCAGCTACGCACTTTGGATAAGAACTAGGCGCTAATCATCTCCACACTCCGGCGCACTATTTGAGAGGAACATATGCTCTATTTTTCCTTTCTACCCATCAAACGATACTCGTCTCTAAATCTGTTAAAAACTCACGCATGGCACTAGCCACAACCTCACTATGAACCTCATCATGATATACGTTAATATAGTGATAAAAACACCTAAGATTGTCCATGATCACGAGATTCACATTTTCAGACGTAGGGTATGAGTATTCGACATGGTGTAGCATGATGTAATACCGCTTGTCACACCACCCATCCACAAGGCTCATTATCCATACCTGCTGCTTCTCTTCTGCACGCGTTGTTTCTTTTACTTCACGGTGTATGTGGGACTTTATAAAGTTTAGCCCTGCAGCACTTCAGCACATCGTCTGTGCAACGAAGCCTTCAACAGTCTCACCAGAACATCCGTAGAGTATTTGTACATCTTGGAACTTCGCACAATCCAATGTGTTTTAAAAGAGGCATAGGAGGGGGGAATAGGAAGTTTTTCGGTATCCACCACATCCTCACACTTTACTGATACCATTTCATAAACGTTGTGCAAGCAATATTAAAGGTAGCCATTTCAATATACGTCTGATCTGAATACACGTCTGATCTCTCGGGCTTACTGCGGTCGACTGACCACGCAGGGACTCCCAGATAGTAGCATGACTCACGCAGTGGGCGGAGCTTAGAACTTTCACCTACACACACACACACACACCACACAAAGGAGAAAGTGAAACGCTATTTGATTTATTTAATAAACGAGATATTCAAGTTATATATATTTACAAATACGATTTATAAACGAGATATTCAATTTATATATATATATATATATACAAATAGATACGATTATATACAAGACGTGTGAGTTAGAAGCATCATTGGTATCCAAAGGGCACGGTATCATAGGTGCCAGGTAACTGGTAACGTTTCCTATAGGTGTTACGGCACACCCATCGTACCCCTAAGTTCCTTCACGCCTCCCAGCTTCTGCGCCCGAAAATTGTGGGTGCCTACAATTAGTTGGTGAGGTTGCAAACATACTAGATCCTTCAACGACTCAAAGTTAACAACCTCCCGATTCGCATGGTTGAGCGTAATACCCTTTGCCTTCACGATATATTTCATTTCATCCCCTACCCTGACCCCTACCCCATAAGTCTTAGGTCTGTTGAGATAAAAGAGTCGGCGTATGCGGTCGTCCCCATACTCATCCTTGATCTCATCAGTGAGCTCGCCGAGGAACTCCCCAATAGCGGGCATGTAATCACCCTCCCTCTCTGTGAATATCACGCTATCTGTATCGGCATACAATACTCTCTGCCCAAGAGAATGCAATAGACCCCAAAGTTTTATACGGGCGTAGGCTGTGTGAAGCTCGCCACAGGTATGTTTGTAACCCTTGAGGTATCTGTGGCAAATTCAGTGTTGTTGTACTTTATTACGTAAGTATTACCTACATTCACGATCTCCATACTTCTTTATCGGGGGCATTGGCATAATCCAGACATCGCTATAACTTTGTGCCAATGAATGTTCCCTCTGCCGGTATTCTGCGCAAATTTTCCCCATAGACTGTTTAGACACAACTTTGCACTAAAGCGCTTGCCAGGATTCTTTACAATTTGTACACGATCAAGTTGTATACCTTCGCGGTCGCGGTAACGTTGAATATAGGCAGACTTTTCATCTTCGGTATCAACTCCTCGCGGATACCCTGATGCTTCAACCTTATCCTTCAAAAAGGCGTTTATATATGGTGAAAAGGTTGGGGAGCTTCTGAACCTCCACACCTCGTGTATCTTCAGTATTCTATAACCATGGCGTACGGCTAGGGCCAGCTCAGGACTTGTATATACGCCTCTGATCTTACGCTGGTGGGGTATATGGTTACATTCGCCGTTATCCTCTTCCGCGCACTTCACGCACAGGGGAAACATGAGCTTGTCATCGATAACGACAGGTAAGATAGGCATCCATAAACTGCTTGGGGGAGTACGTCTACGAAAGAGAGCCCAAAGTAATGATCATTCAAATTTTTTGAAAATTCATTGATGGAGGGTATGCTAGGTCCCACAGTTTCTCAGGAGCGCCCCGGGGTACGGATTGCTCTTCATCACGTATGGGTATAAAGAACAGAAATCGTAGTAATGGAGCTTCACGCCCTCCGTAGGTGGGAAGTATAGTCTGAAAGGATTTGTACGTCCTCCAAACAAGCTATCACCACATTTGAGAGGATCCAGCACCATTGAACGCTTGATCGCTTTTATTTCCTCACGGTACACCTCGTCTGTCTCCATCCGTGCATCATATTCATGCTCCCACAAGACTTTGTGAGTGAACTGTGATTCTATAAGTTGATCGCGGGTGCGGGTCGATGCAAGACAGTCGGCAGGAGACCTACCGTTGATATCTCCGGTGACTCCGCACTCAGGACGGGGGCATCCATGCCACCAGCATCCATTAAAGGAATACACAGTCTTCACACCAGTGACACGGTTTTCACTTAACCCATCAACCCAAAAAACACGTCCATTAATCTTAATGGGTACTTCACCCGTGTTGCGGGCGTGCTTTATGTATACACCTGTCTGTTGCTGTAGGTGTATGAGCCAGTAAATAGCCTTGTGCCCGTAACTGCGGGGATTGTTTCGGTGAATAATGGCTAAGGTGTCTTTCGGCATGAAGTTATTCTTGAACACCGTAAAACATAATGATGCGATGGTGTTGCGACTTGCAGTGGATCGCATTTGAAACGGGCTATGTACATACTTCTAAAGGCCTGGAAACATACTCAAGCACGCGCACATCATTCACGCAATAACGCTCACATTCATCAGCTATATTATAAGGGTTACTTTCATTAAAACTGTCGTAGTATCGATCAAAGTCTTCACGTTCATCCATACAGTCAAATAATGTTTGGGGGCGGTGGGCCTACGTAGTTTAAAGTCTCGCTGGTGAGGAAAGTGTATGGGAAGTATCCTTTGGAAACTTCAGCTGCTACTCCCATCACCTTGGGTAGCTTTGCTAATTTACAAGGTGTGAATAATAAAGTATCTTTAAATTGTACATTGCCTCTTATCTGCATCTGTATTAATTTGTTGCCTCTTTTCAATGGATCACCTGAAATATCTCAGAGATTCGTGTTCAAGCAACTCCTTATAAGGAACTGCGTGTCAAACTTTGCCCCGTTTATGGGCGAGAATATACACAGTCATTTTTTTGAACTTGTCGGCTAACTTGACAATATAGGACACAAATAGTTTCACAGGACTATCGCTGACATTCGTTTTAAAAACGTTTGTCCGTTTACCGCATTTGGGGCACTCGTCACATTCGATATCCATACACTCATCACAGATAGTCTGGCTCACAAGTAAATGTGGAATTACCTCTTTGGTTTCAGCGTTCGTATATGTTTCTATATCGTAGTATACAGTTATACAAGGGTTATTTTTAGGCTTAGCATCTTTCATATAACACACATGCTTTACTCCATCCGCCTTATATTCCTCCTGGCATGTAGGACAGTGAATTACGTCGCACTTGTGCTTAAATTTTCCCCAATTATCCATTGTGTGAAACATACCACATTCACAGATTCTCATTTTCCTGCACGTGCCAATTGATTTATGGAAATCAAAACAGCTATTATTGAAAAATGTGCGTCTACACACATCACAGTCTCTCTTCTCAACTACACGGCTTTCACATTTGGTGCTTTTACACTGCTCACATACCATGTGACATTCTTTACACTGTCTCACTATATCATCCGCAAACTCGAGGCACCCCTTACACAAATCATGATGTCTCCCATATTTTCGACTTTTGTCATAACTCGCGTAAAGCCCCCTTATATTACGGATGGGGAGATACGTTGTCCCTGACAATCCTAAAATAAGTAGGGGTCTTGTACGATCTCTCACACAGCTTTTAAAAACATACACAGTCCGGTGGCGATCATCCAAACCAAATATAACTATGCGCACATTCATTTCCTGTTCTACCTTTCTCAGCTCTTCAGGACCCATATTACAGTCAAATTCAAGTTCACAGTCTACAGCTAGTTTACCGGCACGCTCAACGATCGTAGGCAGCCAAATTTTTTGAGTCGTGTATTTTTACAGTAAACATACGTGCTAAGAGTACTGCTATAAAGCCGCAACCACGATCGACGTTTATATGCCTTCGGTAAATAGTTGGAGAATTGAAGTTAAGAGTGTACGGTATGGCACTATGACCCGCAACACGGAATACACGGTCAATATTTACCGTGAAGTTGTCCATATTGAAGGCTATACTACTTTGGACGGCTTGCATTATACGCCCTAAATATATTCTACATCTTCAGCAGCCAAACGTTTAAACGGTACTATCACCCAATAATCGTCTACATCACCGTCATCTGACCCGAACCCAAAGGACAGACTCGTCCTGACCTCACGCTCGTCGCGATTTGAAGAGCAAACTCTATAATACGCTCTACAACCCTGCGTATCCCGCGCTCAATTCCATTGCTATACAGGGCTCTAGGATCGACCCTGACTCTATACCGATTTCTAGTCAAGGCGGGGGTGGGGCTGCGGCGCGCACTAACTCGAACGTAATAACATCCTCAACAGAACGGGGGGCGGAATTAGGGGGTATATTAGGTGCTGCTGATGGGGGCCCTGTTGCGTAGGAGGGTTGGGGATCTATATTGTAGACTTACAGAACGGGGGGCGGAATAAGGGGGTATATTAGGTGCTGCTGCTGGGGAGGTTGTTGCGTAAGAGGTTGAGGGTTGGGGGTCTGCTGCAACAGGTACGTATTTCGGCCGCTTTATACCTGATGTGGGGTTCTCATACCTCCGCTTTGGACGTGCAACCTGTATCGCTGGTGAGGGTTCAGGGGAGGAGATCACAACTACACTGTCATCGTCATCCGTAATGATAGGGTGCTCTACCTCATCGTCGGTTCTGTGGGAGAAGAAATATAAGGATCAGCACTCAAATTTGTAATATTTTGTAAATGACCCACTTAGGAGTGTGACGTGTTAGAAATGGACTCTGTAGAAAAATTCAGATTCACGAGCCCATCCACATGTATTATATCTGGACCTACAGGATGTGGTAAAACTGTGTTTATGCTTAAAATCATTAAAGAAAAGGGCGAGATGTTCTCGAATTTGTGCATAAAGTTATATGGTGCTATTCGACGTATCAATCAGTGTTCAACGAGTACCAAGATGATATTTTGTTCCACAAAGGTGTATATGACGTTAATTCGCTAAAGGGAACTGAACATACAATCATTGTAATGACGATCTCATGTTGGAGATGGATAAAACGTTTGCCGAGACATTTACAGTATACTCCCACCATCTTAACATAAGCGTGTTCTTCATCAATCAGAATCTATTTTTCAAAAATAGATACATGCGCGATGTGTCGTTAAATACGCAATATCTAGTCTTATTCGCGCAACGTAGAGATGTATCACAAATTGGGGTATTAGCCAATCAAATGTTCCCGAATCAGCGTAAGGAGTTTTTGGAAGTTTATAAAGAAGCTACAAGCACGCGTTACGGATATTTGCTTTGCGACCTTCATCCGCGAAACACGTTTAGAGTGCTTCTGCGAACGAATATATTTCCAAACGAGCCTGAAACGGTGTATATTCCAGAATGACAAAGAGACTAAAGAAATACCATGAATTAATAAAAATCTATCATCGACTGCCCCGGGCAATGCAGCAGATGTTTATTAAAAATATCGACGCCGACTTTTTAAAATGCATCTGTGAAATCTGTCTTAACGTTATAAATTGCACTGTATCAATGAAAGCCCATCAGAAGGCTCGCCTACGCCGCTACAAGAACATAATACGTACACTCGCTCGTAAAAGTCAAACTGTAGCGAAGAAAAAACGAGTTATTGTGCAAACAGGAGGGTCATTTCTCCCCATCTTATTTTCAGTTTTGGGCCCTTTACTGACTAGATTAATATAATGAAGAAAGTGGTAGTGATTCCCCACGAGGTGTACGCTTCACTTGCAAAGAGACACGGATCTAGATCCCCGTAAAAGCAGACTTAAAAGAATGGAAAGCGAATTGTTAGCCCTATTAAACAGTGAAAAAACACCTGATGAGAAAAGAATCTTATACCAAGAAGCTCTGCAGAAATTTCTTCACGAGTACGAAAATTATAAGATCCTACAGAGATTCCTGTGGTTATTAGGCACAGCACGGGGGACGATGGCGACATAGGACCTGTACCCGACGACACAGCTGACCAACCAAAAGATTAGCCACACAACATATCGAACATGTATTAAAAAATACCCTCCCACTTACATTGAGGAGTAAAGGCTTAAGTCTTTATAATCTATTGAATGAGGATCCCGCCATACAATGGACCGATACAGGGGAGATCATTGTGGAAGGATCAAAGGTACAGGGATCGAATATCGTAGACATTGTCCATGATCTGGTGAGAAAGTGGGATAGGCCATCACCATCAGGATGGAAGCATATTAAAGCAAGACTACAACAAATAAATGTCCCTAAAACGTTGATAGGAAATCTGAACAGGTTAAAAGACTTGGAACACGCATCACCTGTGACACAATTGAAGGCGCCGTCACCCCCGGCGGTAACACCTTTGAAGAGGAGCAAGAAGAGGTTAAACCAACCCTACCCACGTGCCTCTAAAATACGCAAATGGCTAACGTATTAACTAAACGCTATTATGACATTTCTACCCCATCCTCTTACGGCGGCGTAGATAGACTGTACAGAAGTGTTTACGGAGTAGGAAAAAAAGATGTTGAAAGATTTTTGAGGGAGCAGGACCCTTATACGCTTCATAAGCCTGTGAGAAAAAGGTTTAAAACAGCCAAGACAACGGCTTCCTCGATTGATTCTATTTGGCAAGCAGATTTAACAGACATGCAAAGATATTCTGTGTATAACGATGGTTACCGCTACATTCTATTCATAATAGACGTGTTCTCTAGATATCTGTGGCTAGTTCCTCTGAAAATAAATCACCTGAAACAGTTGCTAAAGCCACCAAAACGCTAATGTTAAAAGAAAACAGGGTTCCTGGCTATTTTTGTACGGATATGGGGAAGGAGTTTATAGGCCGTGCTTTTCAGAATATGTTGACAGAGTTTAATATTAGCTATTACACAACCAATTCTATACATAAGGCTTCTTTAGCTGAAAGAGTTCAGCGCACCATAAAGGAACGCATGCACCGTTATTTTACACATAAAAACACATACAGATTTCTAGACATTCTGGAATCATTGGCATCATCCTACAACCGCTCACACCATCGCACGATTGGGGCAACACCTAACGAAGTTTTAGAAAGAGGTACGCTCCCGAGAAGAGATGGATCACCACCACCACCACCACCACCACCACACTCTGTGCGCTTCAAAATCAATGATTATGTAAGGCTGTCGCGTTCGGGGAATAAATTCGCAAAGGGTTTTGAGCAAGGATGGACACGCGAGATTTTTAAAGTTAGGGCTGTGAGACCTAAAGGTGTGATAATGATGTATTACATTGAAGATTTGAATGGGGAAGAAATCTCAGGAGGCTTTTACCGCGAGGAATTGCAGAAAGTTGCGTTTAATTTAGAAAAAAATGTGTTTAAAATTGAGAAAATTTTAGGAAGCAAAGGTTCAGGAAGGAGAAAAATGTACCTGGTGAAATGGCTAGGGTACCCAGAAAGCTTCAACACCTATATAAAAGCTGATGCAATAATGAAGCTTAAATAGTATGCAACATGGCTCCTAACCATTTCTACGTCACACTCCCGTCCTCCTCGTCCCTGTCTGTACACCCTAACAACACGCTAGCCAACTTTGTAACAGAACTCCATGGGCACATTGAATTGGGTCGTGATTCGTATGAGGTGGGGATATGCGAAATTCAGCTGGACACCGTCTTTTTAAATATTGAACATAAAGAAACCGTTTTTACGATTCTTAGAGACATTGACGAGTGTGAAAAAGCTGGGGTAGCTATGGATGAAACTATGCGCATCGCTCGGACTAAGATTGCACGGTATTACAGTACAGAAGTAAGACTAGGGCCGGGTCAATATGGTTCGGCCGAGGATGTTGTGAGAGGCTTAAACGTAAGTTTAAGAAACTCAAACCTTACGAATGATTTAGTATATGAAATCGTAAACAACCCTGCACATACACTAATCCTAAAATCAAAGACTAACAGATGTCTTAAAGAACATAGAAAGTTCAAAATTCTAACCAACGGCCGATATAGCGCAGCCTTCCAAAGAGACACATTTCACGAGACACAGTATAACTTGTCCAGATTAATGTATCAATTGAAGATGGAGAAATTGGCTGAAAGGTCCCCAGACATGTGCTATATTTACAGTAATATAGTGGAGCACCAGTTTGTTGGGGATACCCAGGCACGCCTGCTGCGCATTGCTCACATCCCCAACCATAGAGGAAGGAGTTTGAGTATTACATATGACAGACCCCATTATGTGAATGTCGCAACTAATTTAATAACCAATATCACAATATATAAGAACGATTGAGGGCGAAAACTTCCCATTCGGTAACGGGAGCTTAACAGTGAAGCTACACTTTCGACGCACTGAGTTATAATGGATAGAAAGCCTTTCACCGTCTATCGAGGGATGCGATACCAGCGCGGTAGTGGACTCGGATCCATTTTTTCATCCATACTACGTACGGCTGTTCCTTTGCTGAAGAGGGGTGCCAGATACCTTGGAAGGAAAGCGCTACAATCAGGCCTTAACACTGCAGAAGACATATTGGCCGGGGCTAAACCTAAAGAAGCGCTAAAAAAACATTTAAAGCGTACACGGAACGAAATCATCAAAGATGCAAAGAGAAAAATGCGTGGTGGCGGGAAGAAGAAGAGGGCTCCCCGGAAGAAGAAGAAGGGGTCACGTGGTATTAAACGTAAAAGGCTATCAAAAAAGAAATGCTGTAAGCGAATGAAACCTATGGTTGACCACTTTTTTGACTGATATAAGCTAAGGATATTGATCTCATGAATCATAGTTTGTTTACCACTTGTCGAGAGAGGAGTCACTATTTCGCCATGGCACGCTTCATCCACCCATGTAGTTCACAATGCTGTAAGTCGGAGCTGTCCTTTTTTGAGCTCCCGCCAACCCAAGTTTCTATTGAGCACAGTGACTTTATCACAATTAACCCTTTAAACACAATTAGTTCCCCGAGTGCACCTATAGAATTCGTGATACCCAGCTCAGGTCCTTACTTTTTGATCCAAGCTGTGTGCATATGTACGCTAAGCTACGTATAGCCCATTCTGATGGAATGGCCTGCGATGACAAATATGCTGTATACCCTGAACAAACTTTCTGCACGCCATATTCAACCAGTGTGACGTATATTTAAATCAGACCAACATATCGGCAGGCACGGGGTACTATCATCTACGAGCCTATTTGGAAAATGTCCTCAACTTTTCCAAAGAAGCGAAGGCTACCTTTTTAAGTGCGGAGGGATATTATCAAACTAAAGATGAAAATAGTATAAAGGACAAATTTAAAAATTCTAAAAAGAAAATATACGAGTGTTTTGGACGGTTGCACACAGATTTCACTTTCCAGGAGAAGTTGCTTGTGAACGGGGTGGATATGAAAATAAAGCTCACCCGCACGAGTCCTGAGATCTGCTTAAATCTGGATGCGAATCAAGAAGAGGGTGCAAAGTCCGTTGTGGTTCACATTATGGACACATACCTCCGCGTACGGCGAGTGAAATTAAGTTCACCAAAACAACTAGAAATTGAGAAAAATTTACTAAACGCTACAGTGAAATATCCTATTAACAGAGTGCAGATCAAACTATATACGGTTCCTGCAGGGTTGGCATCGAAGCAGATAGAAAACATTGCCCTGGGAAATCTTCCTAAAAGGATATTAATCGGCATGCAGGACCACGCTTCGGTGAATGGAAAATATAAAAAGAGTGCCTTTAAATTCGAGAATTTCGGACTTAAAAATATAACTCTATACGTTAATGGCACTGCTTTGGGTGGAACAATGGGTACGGACTATTCATCAGACGCTGTGTTACCTCTTTGTGCCAGAGCCTATAGTAATCTGACCCATATTGCAGGTGATTGTGATGAGCTTGGTAATGGGGTAACGCAGGAAGAATTCATTGATCAATTTAACCTTTATCCGTTTGACATTACACCTGACTTATCTGCTAGCGTAAATACCCATTTAACACCACAGCAGAGCGGTAACATCTCAGTGCGGCTGGAATTCGCCAAGCCTATAGACGCTCCTATTAGTGTACTAGTATATCTCGAATCGCAAGCCCTAATAGAAGTAGATAGATTTAGAAGCGTTATCACTGACTTTTAAAATGGATGCTAATACACTTCAGAAAGTAATGGAGCGAGTCACACGTTCCAAATTTATCGGCGTGTTTGCGAAGAATGAAACATTGAGTTTGCCAAGTACGCGAGAATGCGGTAGTCTTATTGTGAACACAGACATCATCGGTAATGAAGGGATTCACTGGATCGCTGTCTATTTTAAAAATAGACAGCGCCTGTACTATTTTGATTCACTCGGTACTCAACCCTGGAGTGACCCTATTATTGTAAAATTTCTCGCTCAGTTACATATTCCCGAAGTTGTATGGAACCCATTTCGTATGCAGGGATATTTTACTAATGTTTGCGGAATGTACTGTGTCTCATTTCTCATGCATATGTCAAATGATAAAGAATTTATAAATTTTTTAAATTTATTTGACCCGTGTCACACTCACCGAAACGATGAAATGGTATGCAGACAGATAAAAAACCGTTTTCCAATTGTACGTACTCGTTGTATATTATAATGTTTTTGTTCGTATATTTGTATATTCGTTTATTGTACTGATTTCTTTCATTTAATAAATTTATGAAAATATATTGTGTCTTCTTATCCCAAAAAGATCGAAAAACACTTACATTATTTGACATTGTTGACTGATTAGTATATCATCCGTAATCCCTTCAAAAGATTGTATAACTCGTGTCAAATCCTCATCGGACCTTAAAGGAATAATGAAAACATATACAGAGTATACAGACAGACAGATCCCCATTATGTGAAGATATCTTTGGTTCGAGGAGTGAACGCCATAAAAATTTCGATTTTAGCATAATGGGGAAATAACATTGATTGACATTTTTGACTAGTATCTATTTGACGAAATACTACAACTCTCCATATATATATATATAAAATCGAATTATGGACACTTACATTTCTATGGTAGTCCCTTGCGTCGGATTGTAAGGAGCGTCACTGCAAATATCTTCTACGGTTTGCGTCGAAAATAGTTCGCCACAATCAGTCGCATTGAAAAGACTAATTGTGGTTAATGCTGCAGTATCACGTTCTTCATACAAGTCTGGGGAGACGTACAGGTCCATGGTGGAGGATGTGTGACACTGCTGACTGATCAGTATATCATCCATATTCCCTTCAAAAGATTGTATAACACGTGTCAAATCCTCATCGGACCTTAAAGGAATAATGAAAACATATACAGAGTATACAGACAGACAGATCTCCATTATGTGAAGATATCTTTGATTCGATTACCAAACCTATGTTTTGGATATTTCCAACTTTCTTCGTTTCTTTAAATTTCGTTTTTTCATTTTTTCTTCGCAGGGAATGAGGCTCGTATGTTTCTTAACTTTTCATCTCGTTTGGTGGGTTTCGAATTATATCGTAAATTATATATATATATATATATATATATATATATATATATATATATATATATATATATATATATTATATGGGATGAAATTCACAATAAAACGTGAAATGAATGAATGCTGAAACAAGGAGTGAGGCGAGGTTTTGCTTGATTTGACTCGTAGAAAGGTAAATAGGGCCGACCGAGTTGGGCAGATTCTCGGAAATCCTTTCCTCTATCGGATTATGTTTTGGATATTTCCAACTTTCTTCGTTTCTTTAAATTTCGTTTTTCAATTTTCTTCGCAGGGAAATGAAAAACGAAATTTAAAGAAACGAAGAAAGTTGGAAATATTTTAGAGATCTGTTTTTAAAGCTTTTGTTAATGAAGAATATTAAATATACTCGTATTTATAGTAAATATTGATGTAGTCTTATGATAATACAATAACTAAAATTTTAGTTATCTCATTCACATGAATTGGAACTCTTTATTCACGTTTGCTATTATTTATTGATTGGTGCATAATTAGTTGGGTATCCCTTATAAAAATCATTTCTGTCTAACGATTTATTTATTGGGTAACTTTACTAATTCTATTAACGCGTAATGAAAGAGGCGCTTGTGTTATTTTATACGGTTGAATCTTGTATAACCATATAAATATATATTGTGGTATTTTATATGGTTCATTAGTTTATTATATATACAAGTACATTTGGAATAACAGCCGTCATATATGTGTTACACGATTAATGGGGCACATGGCGCTATCTGGAATACCTTGCGCTATCTGGCAACTCAGCCAGAATAGAGGATTATAAAAGATCGCGAAGCTGGTGAAGAACCATTCCCCCCTCGGCTCCAGCCGAGTAAGGAGCTCTGCTCCTTCTATTTCTGGCCCTTTGGTAAACCCCTTAGTGGCCTCTTAGGTTAGGGAAACGAAAATAAATTGGGGGAGAACTCCACTCTGTCCTTCAGGTGTCTCTCTCCCTCCTTCAGGTCTCTCTCTCTCTCTCTCTCTCTCCTGCATGTATCTTCCTCCTTCAGGTGTCTCTCTCTCTCTCTCCTGCATGTTTGCCTCCAGCATGTGTACTGCATGTGTACATCCAGCATGTGTACTCCTGCATGTGTGCGTATGTGTGTACCTCCAGCATGTGTACCTACTGCATGTGTACTCCTGCATGTGTGCGTATGTGTGTGTGTGTACCTCCAGCATGTGTACCTTCAGCATGTGTACCTACTGCATGTGTACCTCCTGCATGTGTACCTCTCCCCCCTTGGCTCAGCCAACTGGCTGATTCGGAGCCTATAAAACAACGCCAGCCCGGCTGGAAGTCTTAGTGTGCACTTGGCTCCTGCCAGGTGAACACCTCTCCTCCTTTCTCTCCTCCTCCTCCTTTCTCTTGGGGGATAACGCCGCCTCCAAGTTTTCCCCCCACCCCCTCCTTTCTTCTACTACTTCTTTCACCACCTTTCTCTACAAAAAAAAAAAAAAAATGGTGTCAATAATCCAGCAGGGTTGAAAGCACCTTAAACAGAAAAAACAAACAGTGTGCACTTGGCTCCTGCCAGGTGAACACCTCTCCTCCTTTCTCTCCTCCTCCTCCTTTCTCTTGGGGGATAACGCCGCCTCCAAGTTTTCCCCCCACCCCCCTTTGCAACAACCCCCCTTTGCAACATTACATAATAACCTGCAACATTCCTGCACTCTCCCCTTTTTCGGCTATACTACTAGCTGTATTAGATATTAATGTTGACTGTAGTAACTTAGGACGTTTTGATGGGCCTGGGCTCGGAGTAAAATCATCTTCACCATTACTTGAGTCCACTACTTGAAGCCTTCAGATGATTCAAGTTTGTGTCTCTCTTCTTCTAATGCCTTTCGCTCTTTTTCTTTCAATTTTCTTCGTTCTTCACCTTCTATTCTAGCAGTCTTTTTGATCAGTTTGGCTACATAAGCTTTATCGATCGGACCCAGAGAATATATTCTAGCACTTCGCTGATCTTCCAAAAAGCGAAGATCCTCATTCTTCTGTTGTATAGTTCTCATTGTATCATTTTGGATCTCATTACATACATTTTCAGTTGATATATCAAATAAGTTATCTAAACGAGACAGAAAAGATGTTTTTTGGGTTTCATAAAATTTCTTCTTTATATTTTTACCCGACTTCTCATGTTCTTTTATCAAATCCCACAACATTTTTTTTGGGGTCCTTTCTGCTTTCTAACGGATTTTGATGGTATGCCAGCCATAATCCACACCTTTTCTACCTTATCTAATACTCTCAAAATATTTTCTTCCTTTGACACATTGTCGCTTTTCATTTGATCCCTTCTCAAGACGAAAAAGTGACTGAGAACTTCACTATTCGTTGGAAGCATGCTTCCTTCTCTCGCGCATATGTCTTCCACTAACTTTCCCAATAAAGAATCATATTTTTTTAGGTCTGTTCTTAATATTGGCTTACTGTTAGCCATGACTATTGACTAATTTTAATAAACTATAAAATTAAGCAAATCTATAATAGAATTCTGAAAGAAAAGCAAATTTATCATACATTTGGTTATATTTGCGAACTTTTTGTAGATAAAACCTGGAAATACTGTAAATAAATGTTATAGAAATGAAAACAGAGGGAAAAATTTCATAAGGTCCACTCAAATATCAGCACCGTATACAACTAAAATAGTTTTAAAACATTCACAATAAGAGGACACCGTTATTCTCTACATTTTGGTAGCAAAATTTTTGAAATACGATGATTAGTAAGGAAACTATGATAAAAAATATATCCAAAAATCACCATTTTTTGTGTGAATAGGGGGCTTATTTTTCAAATGGGGGGGGGGACCCTAAATATTACCCGATTGTCTTTTTTTTGGTTTATTCATGGTTTTTGGTCAATTTGTCACAATATAAGAGGTAAGCACCATAACTTTTCAAAAAAGTCCAAAAGTGACACCCTATTGCCCATAATAGGCGTTGTCGGGTCTTGCGTTCTTCCCTGTGCTGCTTCAACTTTCGTCCAATTTAGTGATGGAGACTATTCACGCAGTTCTGTGAATGATTGAAGTGTTGCGGGTCCATATAGTTATGATGCAGATGGAGAACGTAATTCGGAATGTTTGGCAATAATCCTTGAGAGTGATTGCCACTGAAGTCCATCTGTGTCTGAGTTTCGGCACTGAGATTTGTTGTGTCTATATCGTTTGTAGATTGTGAGGTGAGAGAAGGGGCCACTGAGTGGATTTACTACCTTCATGCTCATAATAATGCATATGTTCAAGGGCCGATCTAGGCATTTCAATAAGGGGCGGGGGTCGGTCCAAAGAAAACGGGGCACCTCTAAAATAAAAAGGGCACAGTACTAAAAAAAATTCTTAAAACAGACCACCAATGAGCGAGTGTAAAATCAATTATGACATATTGTTTTACAGTATTAGATCAGTCTCATTCAGATATGATACAAAATACAAATCTAATTTGGGTGCAGATAATTACAGATGTCTTGCCAATTAAAAGAACTATGATAATAAGATAAAGATAAAAATAGTGATATGACTGCACCAGTACTAAGGGCACCTATGAAAACCATTATAACTACAAATTTGGAAGTACAATGTATACTAATAAAGACTCAAAATAGAATTTGAATAAAATAATCATGATCTATTTACAAAAACAAAATTTGTTTTCATAGGCATACACATCATTCAAATAGGGCACTTGCACTTGAAAAAAGGGCACTTACAACTTTTGCAGGGAAGTAGCCAGGAATGTCCCAAGGGGGGGGGGGGTGCGAACTTGAGCTACGTTCGTCAGGTTCCGTGGTGAATCGGGCGAACCCATACAGTTAGGGGGTCTGAGAGCTGGAAGTTTTCTCAGCGGGGTCCGGGCGGAGCCCCGTAAGCCAGCGCATTTTAAGCTTATTTTGTGTAAAAACTGTCTGAAAATGTCAGTGCAACTGCCATTTTTGAACAGCCACTATACAGCCATCCACGTGAAATATGTACCTTTTCTAACAAAGGTTTGGATAGGACAGTCACATTGGTGCAATCTAAGCTATATTATGATGTAATTACTTGTATTTTCTGAAATTTTAAATCAAGTATTGACCGTATAGTTTTTATATATTATATTAAATATATCCTATATTTTCATGTTTTCATATTCCATTATAAGTTATATACAGGGTGTCCCGTAAGTCTGGACCCATAGGGAAAAATAATAAAATTACAAAATAGTCCAAAAATTTATTTATAATATATTTTTTTATTATTTTTATTATTATTTTTATTATTTTTTTATTATGATCTTACTCCGCTGGAGTTTTATTTGTGGGGCCACTTGAAAGCCAAAGTGTACGAGGTCAAACTTCAGAACATTTTCCACCTTAAAGCACGCATTGTGGAGGCGTGTCAAGAAATTTCTGCGACTGTGATTCAGAAAGTGCTGTCGCAGTGGAGATTACGTCTTCAACTATGTGTGCGACACAACGGCGGACACTTTGAACAGATTATGTAATAAATTTTTGGACTATTTTGTAATTTTATTATTTTTCCCTATGGGTCCAGACTTACGGGACACCCTGTAGATACCAAATTGTTAAATGTTGTAGTTTGGCGGTGAACCTTGGTTGTAATTACCGCAGATTTTTTTCCTGGATTTTCCAAGGGGGGGGATGCCCCTTGGCTACTTCCCTGCTTACAAGAAGTTGACGGGGGCGGGTCCGGACGTTTGATGTTGATGAGCGTCTGCAGCGAGAGGGAAGGACTTAAGGACTTGTGATCGCTGCTGTAAGCTTGAGGGATATATTGGTGAAGGATATCGAGGGCCATGGTCGAGGGTCGTCAACCAGCGGCTCTTTAAGGACTTTTGCGCGGCTCCCGACATTACTTTATTTGCGAAGAAAAACAACCCCCGATTATTTTTGATAAACAATGATCGTCTAAAAACCCAATAACCAATGACTCTTATCTAAATAACAAACGACATGTTGTTTTGATAACGTTTGATAACTTCTCCTTAGATATGTGTACTGCATTGTGGGATACGGATACTGTATCTGTTTTGAGATGATTATGCTGCTGTTAAAATCTTTTGATTTTGAACAGTAAACGGAAGCTTGCAATGTTCGTCAATAGTGCTGTGAAGGAAGGTCAATTCACATTTTTAGAGTGTGTGTGTGTGTGTGTGTGTGTGTGTGTGTGTGTGTGTGTGTGTGTGTGACAGTCAAGAAGATAGTGGTAGAAATACAGATGTATAAAGTGTGAGGGAATAGAATATGTAAAATTTTGTGAACATCCTGCAGTAAACATGTAGGCTATTGCATTACAAATCATTGTGTGTGCGTGCGCTGATGTTGAATTCGGGGTTACATAAGATTATATATATATATATATATATATATATATATATACAGAGCTGGGCAGTATTTAAATACATTTGTATTTAAATACGTATTTAAATACATTTGTGTATTTAGAACTGTATTTATAAATACATTGTTTTTCATGTATTTAAATATAGTATTTAAATACTTTAATGAGTATTTAAATACAATGTATTTAAATACTCAAAATATAAAAATGTAAATACTTTTACTGGTTTAATACACGTTCTGTACTAGCACAGTACGACGCGTCGACAGTGTAGTACAGCATGGTTCATGTTTCAACGTGTCAGTTCAATCAATTGTGTGCCACTCTTAGTCGAAAGCGGTTGATTTCTTATCGTGTGCGTGTCATGGCTTCAACAAGCAAATCCGGTGAATCAAACAGTGATATATCTGCAGATAACAATTTAGTGCACCCTCTGTTTGATGGAAAATACTTTAAAATTAAATCTAAAGACGGTAATAAGGTAAAGTGCACCTGCTTGCTGTGTAAACACGAAGTCTCTGCTGCAAGCAATGCTACAACGAATCTGTACACTCATCTGAAGTATGTATGTATGTATTTAAAATGTATTTACAAATGTATTTAAATACAATTGATGTATTTCGTATTTAGTATCTAAATACATTCGTAAAATGTATTTAGTATTTAGTATTTAAATACATTTCTCCCATGTATTTAGTATTTAGTATTTAAATACATTCAATGTATTTATTGCCCAGCTCTGTATATATATATAATATTACACACACTTCACTAACATAGAATAACAAGCTTGACCTTTGTCAGAATGAACAATTTAGGCGGAATTAAACCAAGTTTGTTTATATATATATATATATATATATATATATATATATATATATTATATATTGCGGCTCTTGAAATATTGAGTTTTTTGCCGAATTTGAATAAATAGCTCTTGTTATTTTGGTTGCGAACCCCTGGTCTAGATTAACTTTGCTTGTATTAGTCTGGAAAATTTGCTCAGCCAAACCAGCCGAAAGTTGTGAAAAATAGTTTTTCTGTACAATCTGGTCACATATTATTATAGCCTAATTAACTATCATACTAGTAACTATATAAAATATAAAAACTAAAATACAAAACATATTTAGACTAACCTATATGTTGCTCAAGAGGCAAGATTTTCATAGTAGGCCTAGATTCTGTACCTAGCCAAGCAGTCCTTCCCAAGTGGAGAGTTGAAATTGTAGAAAGGCGGACTTTTTGGTGCAACGATCTAGTCACTGCGGAGGGGGTTTAGAGTAGTTTAGAGTAGTTTGTGAAGTTTAAAAAAAAATGCAATAGGAATTACTTAGATAAGGAAGCACTGATCCAGAGTCACCTCCAGCTGGCTAGCACCCCTCAATTTAAGAATGTCCCCTGCATATGAATACAGATACACACTATTTAAAATTAAAATTCTATTCTTTTCTAGCTTTCTTGAAGATGAATATGTTCATTCGAAGGTTTTGACTCCCGAGAGTTCTCATCAAGCTTATCACCCCCCCCCCCCAGTGCTCTGAAACTATACCCGACCAGCGCCTCCTACTATACAGGGTGTTTCAGGAGGAAACGTCACTACTTCGGGAGGTGATAGTATCAGGCATTGTGAGAAAAAAGGTTCATATGAACATGTCTAATTCTGAATGGTTACGGAGATAGAGCTGTTTGAATCTGATGCGCGTGTAGTTCTTCCTCCCCCCGCGGTGGTCCCATTCAATGGCCACCAAGGTCTCCAGACTTCTCTCCGTTAGATTAATGGTTGTGGGGGTGGATGAAAAGTCAAGTTTACAAAAGAAAGGTGGATACACGAGACGAATTGCTCGCGCGCATTTTGGATGCTGCTACCCGCATAAAGGAACGTGAAGATCAACTCAGACGAACAACACTCGATCTTCGCACACGAGTTGCAAAGTGCATTGAGGTTGACGGTGGGATTTTTGAAAACGTATTGTAAACTGCAACAAATTTGTCATTTCTGTATCTGATACCATTCAAAATGCCAATGTTTAAACATTAAATGTTAGAAACAGTAATTGGTTTCTCTTTCTTGATTACCATTAACAATGCTTTTGTATTTGTAGATTCAAACAGCTCTATCTCCGTAACCATTCAGAATTAGACATATGTTCATATGAACTTTTTTCTCACAATGACCGATACTATCACCTCCCGAAGTATTGACCTTTCCTCCTGAAACACCCTGTATTTACTGCAAAAAGGAATATCACTGCTTCCATATAAAACTATAAAATTTTCTCTAGCTAGGTATACTGTGATTTACCTAAAAAGTACTAAAAAGTACTGTACAGTATACCCAAGTAGCATCCTCAAAATTGAAAACATCTATTCCGAGGTTTTGGCTCCCGAGAGATTCCATCAAGCTTCCCTTTTCTACCAATGGGGTATCATCTGAGCACTACTTCATTGACAAAGGGAACATCACTACTACTCTATCCGAACTAACCCTTCCTGCCAGGAGCTCCCTTTATATTAATGCAAAAAAATGGAAGGATCAAAATAAAGAAAGAATAGGAGAGGAGGAGTGGCTTCCCAAATTAATTTAATATAGATATTCGGAGGTTTTAACTCCCGAGAATTTCCATCAAGCTTTCCGTCTCAACCAGACCCGATCACCACCTCCTACTACATTAAAAAAGAAGAAAAAGGAAAATCCTCAATTTAACATCCCCAATTTAACCACCCTTTAATGCAAAGTCATACTGTTAAAATACCTATCCAACGTATTCATAAACATATTTATTGAAGTGCTCTCCACGACCCTCGCGGGAAGGTTATTCCACCTCTCGACTACCTTATACAGTAGGTGAAAACAACCTTTGTGATGTTTGGGCCAAATGAAGTCCTACTAACACTAAGACGATTAAATTTTTCAGGTAGCACCTTCTTTCAGCAAGACGGTGCTACCTGCCAAGGCATAGTGAACGTGCAACAGTTCTTGAATGAAGTATTCCCAGCCAAGTGGATCGGTAGAGGTGGCCCAATTGCTTGGCCACCTCGTCCACCTGACCTGTCCTTACTGGACTACTTTTTATGGGGCCACGTTAAAAGTGTTTACTTATCAAAACCATATTCTTCGGATGAACATTTAGTTTACTAGAATCTATAGAAAATGAAAATGAAACTGTGTTGTTAGGTTCATCCATGATTAGACACATGGATAAAGGATTTTGTTTAAGAAATAGAACAAAACGAAAGAGAGTTTGCGTGCCAGGCGCTAAAATAGATAAAACTGAACAGGAAGTAAAGAATTTTAAATAAGCTATTTTAAATGCTTTTTTCCCCATTTCGATTAGGACAGTGGTTCTCAAACTGGGGTACGCGAAGGGGTCCTGAAAATATAACCCTTTTAATTTTATATACGATTAACAAACAGCCCAGTAAAGCCTAAAGCTTAAGGTCCAAATTAAATTAAATAAATAGTCGAGCTTCACAATTATTCATGTCATTCTAAGTTGAAACGAATATATTTATTTTATTATTAATAAAGGTTATTCAATTCAATTCAAAATTCAATTAAAACGGCCACATGTCACACGGTCGTAAAGAAAGTAAAAATCGTCTTTCTCTCTCGAAAATCCAGAAAATCCTGTGAAAGAATTCAAGAAAAGAAGAAAAAGTTTGAGAACCGTTGGATTACTCACAGAAGTCTTCTGGAAGAGGCCATCAAGCCTGTGACTCCAGCTCCGAACTTTCACCTTCGGTTATGTGTTCTGTCTGGTGGCGCCGTGGCGGTCGAGATTAGTACAAAGAATGTCGGCTCTGTAATCAAATTTGCGTTCCTGGTAGGCCCACACTCTATGCAACTACTTCTTAAAGCTCAGAACCGAATCTGAGTCAACTAATGAAGCTGATAGACTATTCCATGTGTTTACGACCCTACTGCAGAACGTGTATTTCCTCAAATTTAACCTTGGTCTCTCCTTGTAGATATACAATTCAAATTTACACTTAATCATAAGCTCGTTTTTAGACTATTTTCGCTGAAGTAACGAATAAAATTTGAATGTATTAAAACATTTCATTCTGAAAAGATTTTAAAATTAAGAAACTTTTAATCTCCTTTTTTACTAAAACAGGAACTAGTCTCTTGGCTTTCAACACTAATTACTTCCATTGCGTTAGCCATCCTTACCGTAAATAATTAGCTTAAAATTTTTTAATTACCTTAAACTTTTGCCTTCCATTTTCAGTTAGGGACTCGTCGTCAGAATAAAGTGTTCAGCAACTGTCCCGCTCAAAAGACCACTCTGTAACGCAGGAACTCAAATGGGGACCTCGTTCGTAATGCGTGTGCATCGTATTATAAATTTCATTTAGTGAACAAGCCTATGAGGATGAAAAAGAAAATATTCGGGCAAGATATGGAAAGGCAGTTATTTAATTTTGAAATTTCCTGTAGGCGTGTACACGTACTGTACTTTACTTAATTACAGAATTAAAAAATAAGTCCTGTGTCAACAAAAAGAAGCGAAATTTGAATAAGAAAATTGAGGTTTGGAGTTAGAGTAATTATAACATTCGTTTCTTTATTTATTCACAAGTTAATGAAAATTGATCAGCAATATTTAGTTCTATTCTTCAGCGTCGAAAAGGGAATAGAAAATCCACTGTCATCATCATCGTTTTCAACATTGACAACAACCTCCCTCTTCGCCTCTTCTCTAATGACGATAACGAACCATCTTCACGCCTCTTCCTCAATCAGAATACCGCCACTTCTTCAACGTCATTCCCGCAAGGATCATCATTATTATCCATACCTCTGTAAGCAGCGTTCCCGCAGTCCCTGACACCATCCTACTCCGTGCCTCTTCGGTACAACCACCTTCAGATTAAAACTGGTATGTCACCTTTGTCTCATTACCCGATGAGAAGTGTCAAAGCTATTCGCTGTATTCAGCTCTTTATATGTTCCATGTAGAAAAATACATGTACTGAAGGTCTTAAATTAAGTATTTGATAAATACTGATCCTCATACGCAATTACACTCATTAAAATTATCCCTTAACTAACATATTTAAAATACTCTTAACATGTTTGCAATTCCTTTTTCAGAACTTTTTCAAAATGAAGAGTTACCCGATTCATTTTGAGGGAGATACCTAGGCCTAGGCCTATAATTTAGGGTGGCCAGACGTACAGTATTAAATCGAATAGTTCTCATTCTTATGATTGAATAACGAAGGAAAAATTAGATTTGATTAAATAAACGCAAGTTAAAATATTGTTTCGTTTATCATTTCGTTATAAGGTTGCTGATTGCGTTGGTATTGCAGTGTATTTGTTTTAAAAACATTTACACCAAATTAAACATTTTCATAAATGCATCTTTTTCAATGTTTACTTAGGACCTAGGCTAGGGTAGCCATTACGCAAAGTTCCTTTCTCTCTTAAGACAATAAAACAAAAGGACAGTATGCCTATAACTGTATAATTTTAAAAAATAGGCCTAGTTAATTAAGGAAGAAGAAAACTTAAAAGTTTGAAGTAGGTCCTAGGGAAAAGGCAACTTGAGAAAACTTTCAAAGATTTGGCCAAGCCTAAATAGCTTAGCAATTGGGCATACGACCATGTGATTTAATGAATGAAAAGGTTGAAAAAGTTTGCAGTTATTGATAATGAATGCACAAATGAAAGAAAAATTACTAAAATAACTAGCATGCATTTTATCCAACATACAAAGTTTCCCTTTTAGTTGCCGAAACAGTTAATAGTTGGGAGCATTTCCTTGGGACACTGTTTTGGAAACGACTCGTTAACTATTCTAGTTACCAAACTATCCATATTCGAGGCAGTTTCGTAAACTATTGGCATTGTCAAAATAGTACATAGTCCTACAGATCACGCATTATTTACTTGCGCCTCTTACCTATTATAACAACGTTACAAAATATCATTATTTGTAATGTTATGGCAATATATAACTAATAATAATAGTAATAATTAAATAATCATGACTTTCAGTTCAACATATATCAAGGCGTTCGTATATTAGCTTCAGTGGCTTGTAAATAAACCCCAATCGCTTTCATGTAACATTTTCGAAACTTTTAAATTATTTTAAGTTTTTATGATTGGAAATTATTACATAATAACAGGAAAAGTATATCGCTGAAAAATACCTATTAAGACTGAACATTTGCTAATGCACTATAATCAAAAAAATTAAAAATAACGTGTCAGCAATCTTACACACAGGTCATTAGGCTGGGCCAAAATTGGCGCATTGAATTTTATGTGAAACGCCATAGCTTTTGAACTGAAAATATTTTGACGAAATATCTTAAATTCAAAAGTTAAGGCATTCAAATTGACAACTTTAACAGCGTTTTTCTGACATTTTTTAATTTTGTTGTTTAGCCCCTTCTTCGTAGGAGGGCTTCATATATCTTTTAATTAACTGTGCGATCGGGTAGTTTCCGTTTTCGTTTCTCTAAAATCGCTTAATGTGAAGAGGTATAAGCAAACCTAACAAACTTAACTCAAGTTAATATAGCCTACCCTAGTTTAATCTAATATGGCTTTTTTACTTTTGTGTGTGGGGGTAATGGAGTAGAGGGGTGGGGGTAATGCCGTTTTTTTAAATTTTGTAGCTTAGCCACTTCTTCCTATGAGGGTCTCGTATAATATAATAAGAAAATACATGAAAAAGTGAAAAAAAGTCTTTTTCTCTTTACATTTGTGATTGATTGGATAGCCCGAAAGGACTCCAATTTAATTGGGATATTAAGCTCCATTCTTTCATCGATTTGCAGTTACGATTCACTACAATATTTGTAATTATATTACCGATATTTTATAAAGTATTGGTGGTTACGATTGTACCATCCAGTGATATGCCATATATATGAAATATGTGATATGCCATACTTTTGTCGCTTAGCCACTTCTTCCAATGACGGCTTCATATAATATGATTTTAAATCTACAACCAATAAAAAAAAATGAAGTGAAAAAAAATCCGGAGGGCGATAGCGAGCTACCGCTTGTCTAACCTAATTTAGCATATTACTAAGCTATTGTGACTTTGTGAACTCTTGTCTGTAAGCTACTGCGTCTGGATACTGGAATTTCGCTCTAGGAATGTAATGAGTAAAAGTTGGGCGGGGGAGGGCGAACACAATCCCATTGTTAGAAGCATTCATTTATCTATGGGAGTAATTATAAAAGTTATGGGGGTGGGGAGGCACAACTTTTATAATTACTCCCATAGATAATGAGTGCTTCTAATAGTAGGATTGTGTTCATCCCTCCAAACTTTTTTACTCGTTACGCCCCAGCTTGAAGGCTTAGAAATGAAACTAACATTATTTCCCAATATTTGGCGCGATGGAATTTTTTCCAAAGCGCAAAACTTTAAAATATTATGAGTAAGAATTTTAATATTGCTCGAGACTGGCTATTCAGAAAGCGAGAATTCTTCAAAAAACAGGATCGTCATTTGAGAATTTTATGGATTTTGTAGTTTGGCCTGGCCCTTCAAACATCGGAAAGAAAATATCAGCCTGGGCCTACTGAAGTTTTAGAAGTAGACCCTTTTAGACTTAGCCCTAAATTTGATAGTTCTAAAATATTTAGAAAAACATACACATTATGAACAGGTTTATTAATGAGGGAATCCAGCATGTTATTTTGTAATCACTTTAGGTACCGTATCCTTCTAGCCTAGCCCAAATTGAAGAATATCAGAAATTTGCCATATCTGGTGCATCACTTTCACTTTTCAAAATAAAAAATATTAGTTTTAGATTTGGTGGTTACTTTATAAATGAAGAGTACTGTTAGATTGGGTATTTGCATCATTTGCCCATTTTCTATAATATTTAATATTCTTTTTTACATTAGATGTGAAAAAAAAGTAATGTCAATCATTATGCAGTAAAATACATGACAAACATACTAGTCAAATCTATACTCTTCTAGTCTAATTTAGTGTGTTTTGTTCAAATCTGACCAGCATTTCTTGTGCAAACTTAATTTAGGTTTAAAACCAAAGGATGACGTCCTAAGGCTATTTTGTTACTTCATGTGAGTTTGAACAATGGTTCAGGATCGACCTGCAGTTAACCCCTCTGCAGCATCCTGCCTCATTTGCTGGATTTGGTGAAGGAGGGAATTGCTCTGATCCCCACCTGCCCTCATAGCCAGCCACACATAGCTGGTCAGGGACTTTGCACAGGAATCTGCCCAGCTGGTTCTTGAAGTTATTTAGGTCAGTGTGCTGGAGGTTCCTCACATCTTTTGGTAGGGCATCAAAAAGCTTTGGGCCTCATATTCTGAGAGTATTTTCCATCCGCGTTTTCATGGTCCCCTGTCCCACTGCAGTTGGGACAGTACAAAATCTGCCCCTTCTCTCATTCCAGTTTGTTTCTGAAAGTAAACTCGTTACTGGTTGGCCTCTTATCAGTTTGGATGTTTGTTGCTTCTAACCTAATCACTTTCTCATTGTGTTAGGTTTTGGCTGAAGCCTATTTTATTTGCCAATTTTTAAAGCCTACTTATAGTTTATAAACAAAGAGGGTAATAATCTACTTAAGCTCCCGTTTCTCCGATTTTCATAAATTATACATCGGTAGCTTCGTTTCTTCATTAGGAATGCGATTTAGACAGTCTCTAGTAAGGGAAATGTTTCAAAACCTAACCTAACCAAGCATTTTGAAGCACAGCTCGCCTTGCTATAATGCTAACTGTTTTGAGACAACTATTCAGACCCTCAGAAAAGGTTGCATGCCATCCTCATTGCAGCAGCCCAGCTCTACCCACCACACTAATTGTGGAAATGTACGTACAGCTTTTGTTCGGTAAGGTTAGGTTAGGTTGTCTCAAAACAGTTGGCATTATAGCAAGGCGAGCTGTGCTTCAAAATGTTAGGTTAGGTTTTGAAGCATTTCCCTTACTAGAGACTGTCTAAATCGCATTCCTAATGAAGAAACGAAGCTACCAATGTATAATTTATGAAAATCGGAGAAACGGGAGCTTGAGTAGATTACCACAAAAAGTTAGGTCTCTAAATCCATTCATGCTGTCAACTTCTAAGCAACATACTTTTTATAGAATTGGAAAAATTTTTGGCAATAGGCCTGCCATAATTAGTGATCAGTCTTTGACCATTACAACTATAGTAAATTGTGGGAGTTGTTAGGCTCAGTAAAGTGGGATAATGAATTTCTAATAAAAATTCTAGTGAGATGTAGTCTAGATTCAAAGAAATTTTAGAGAATGTACTATGTAGAATAAATAAATAAAATTGTAGATGTATTCCTTTCAGAACTATTAGGAATAATAAGATTACAAAACTTTTGTGGTGGAATAGGGAAATAGCTAAAATGATTGAAAATAAGAAAAGGACATTCAGGGAATTTAAAGCAGTAATAGCCTTGTGGACTAAGATAATTATAGGCACTTAAGAAATAAGTTAAATAGTTTGATTAGGAAGAGCAAAAGGCATAGTGAAATAAATCTAGCTGGACATAGCAATAAAGATACAAAGAAATTCTTTAGTTTTTATAAATACAATAATGAAAAGCATGGTAGCTCATTGGCCAAATAGAACATGATGATAAAATATTTGAAAATGATCAGGATATTGTTGACAGTAATTTTAATGATTATTTTAGCTCTGTTTTTACTGAAGAAAATTTAAATAATTTGATTTTAATTCTTTAGATTCTGTAAACTCGGGCATTCTTGAAAAGATTCATATAAGGAAGGATGATGTTAGGCAAGTGATTCATAGAATGAAGTCAAATAAAGCTGCTGGACCTGATAATATATATAGGTACAGTACTAGGATTATCAGTGAAGAGGAGGATAGCATATCTGAGGCACTAACTATTTTGTTTGCTAAGTCTATTAATTACGCATTAATTAATTAATTTCTGATGAATAGATAAAAGCAATTGTAGTAGTACCCATGTACAAAAAGGGTAGTCAGTAAAAAGGAAGTAGGAAATTAATGTCTGTTAATTTAACATATTGGTAGGAAAGATACTAAAAATAATTATAAATAATAATATTCAGGATCATTTGGAGAATTTTAATCTTGTTTGAAGTTCCTAACATGGATTTAAATCAGGAAGGTCTTGTTTGTCTAATCTCTTAAACTTTTTAAAGTTTGTAATTGATCAGGTAGGTAATGGACATGATGTATAGGGTGGCCACAAAGTTCCTTTGCATGAAAAACAAGGTAACATACAGATATTCTGTAATTTCACTGCAAAGGGACTTTGTGGCTCGTACTCTGTAGATGTTGTTTGGATTTTAGTAAGGCATTTGAAGAGATTCCACATTGGAGACTTCTGTATAAATTAAAAACTTGTGGGATATCAGGGTCAGTTATAAATTGGGTAGAAGAATAGTTAAAAGACAGAAGAGAGATAATTCTAAATGGTCATGAATATGGGTGGCAGAAAGTGAAAAGGGGGGTACCACAGGGGTCAGTATTAGGTCCATTAGGTACTCCTCATTTTATATCTAAATTATTTAGAGAATGGAGTAGGTACAAGGTAGTAAAGTTTCTAAATTTGCAGGTGGTACAAAAGTAGCTGCCCCAGTTACAAATAGAGAAAATTCTTAGAAACTACAAAATGATCTTGATAGGTTAGTTGTCTGGGCTAGTAAATGGCAGATGGAATTCAATGTTCAAAAATGCAAAGTCATCCATTTTGGAAGAGATAATGAAAACTAGTTATAATATGCAAAGAAGCTGGTTAGAGGATGTTAGACAGGAAAAAGATCTTGGCATTGTAGTTAGTAGTGATCTAAAATTTTCTAAGCAGTGGTTAGAAGCTAGAAATAAGTCAAATAAAATGCTTGCTATTATTAAGAGGAGTGTTTGTTACAAGAGTAAGGAAGTTATCTGTAAATTATTAATTCTTATGTTAGGCCTCACTTAGAATACTGCATTCAAGCCTGGTCTCTTCACTTTAGACATGATATTGATATGCTTGAAGGTGTGCAACGTAGGGCACCCAAACTTATCCCTAACCTAAGATGGTTTGAATACAGGGAAAGACTAAAAGAATTGGGTATGTTTAGTTTTGAGGTATGGTATGTAGGACAAAAGCCCCCTAGGAAAAATAAGAATTTTTTTAATCATTATTTTTATTCTTTATTATTTACAGTTTATGAACACTTCTCTGACATGTAAAATATTACATTTATTATATCATAAGACTGCAATAAGGAAGGCATTATAAGTGTTATACAGTAGCACACGTTAACGCTAATATTTACACAACCGTAAAAAATTACATTATAAAAGGATCATCATGCCTTATCTAGGCAAAGTCAGCTTTATAAGTATTATACAGTAGCACACATTAACACTTGCATTATAAATTTATAGCTCACTATTTTACAGGAGCACAAAATTATTTACACAACCATAAAAATGAACATTATAAAAGGAACATCATACCATGTCTAGAGAAAATCAAACAAATAAAGCACAATATTAAAAAGTTCATTAAGTGTTAAGGTTCATTTAAAGTTAATTTTACTTCCACCTAATGCTGTGACCTACACCATTCAGAAATTCCTCCAAGGTCTTCCTCTCATTCACATAGTCCAGACATAGGTTCTTCAAATGCTGTTGATGCTCCTTTGTGGCATGTTCCTAACCTAACCATTCAGGTAGACAAAACAGTGATCAAGTAGAGTAAATCAACATAGACAAAGATTATAATATTTGTTTAGGATTACTTCATAGCACACGAACAATAATATAAAAAAATGGAGGCTTTTGTCCTACTTTGCACTTTAACTGGGGCTTTTGTCGGGACCCCAGTTTTGAGAGACGTTGTTTGAGGGGAGATATGATTCAGATGTTCAAAATATTTAGTTTTGGACAATTTAGATGTAAGTAACTTTTTCTTATTAGTCTGATGGAAAAACTCGAAGGCATAATAAGAAAATGTACATTAAAACAATTTTCCAGTATGTTGACTGAGGGCAACATGATGCGGTATAGGGTAAATGACTAAATGTATAGAATTATTATTAATATAGAGTAGGAGATGACGATAGTTTATCATATTTACAGATTAGCTAGTTAAAGAAAATGTATATTTATGAGTAACTTATTAAACTACCTTTTTCATGAATGTAAAATATATTTTATACAATGAAACTTTCTTTGAAATGAGTGTAAATTATCATAAATTGTATTTTTGTATGTTTAATTTTCTATAAATATAGAAGTTGTTTTGTAATGAAAATTTTAAAATTTAAGAGAATCTGCTAAATTTGGCCGATTCTGCCGATGCCGGGAGGTTTGTTCGTTAGCTGACTTGAGATTGACATTTTGCAAGGTTTTATTATAAAATATAGCTTGGGACTTGGATAACCTCGATCATAGGCCCAAGTGGCTTCAAGTTTTCCAAGTGTAATTTTGCAATTCTGCACAAGAATGTCAGATTTGAAGAAAACGCTAAATTACAATGAAAAAGTATAGATTTGACTAGAATCTTGGGACATGTATTTTACTGCGTAATTAGGCTACCATTGTGTCTTGAGCTTGCGGAAGTGGTCGTTTTGCCACTCCAGGAAAAACCTTTCTTTGCTTCCTTTTTCATCTTATGTCAAAGATTTCTTAATGGAAACTGAATTTTCGCAAACATGACTACTTTCTTGTCAGCTGGAGGTCCGGTGCTAGCGTCTCCGAAAGACTACTACAATTACTGTACAATGTGAGGAGGTTGGCACTATTTTACGGCACATTGCAGCGGGAGGGCGGCCTCCGGTCGTCATAGTTCTTCAAAGCCATCGAATTCAGGTCTTCTCGTCAAGCTCATGCGGTTGTCGTTGGCGCGTCGGTTTCCCCACCTTAAAAGAAATCACGCGCGGGCTTCTGCCGAGGGTCCCATCATCTACCAAGTCCCGCGGCGATGGACGAGTGACGACAGGGACAGGATTGCGATATCTGGGTCTCTAGTTACGGGTCTGCACTAGGGTTGGGCCTTATCAAGAAGAATGGTCCACGATAATCGCCAGAAAATGGATAGCGATTATCGCGATTAATGAGAAGCCAATTTTATAAAAGGACGAAAAGTAGAGTAATAAAACAACTTGGAAATTGAATTTTTAAAGAGACAAAAATTGTAGTAAGGAAAATCTTAGTCATACCTTATAGTACATTTAATCCAAACTTGTATAACTCAATTTTATAAAACTACGATTTACATTAGTGGCACACCGCGGCAAATACGGTTTCTGCTTTTGTTACACACACACACACACACACACACATATATATATATATATATATATATATATATTATATATATATATATGTGTGTGTGTGTGTGTGTGGAAATAAAAAAAAAAGTGTTTTACTATCGTAACCATTTACATAATTCTCAAAATTTAGGTGTTCTACCGATTTTTGGTTGAAGAATGACAGTGTTGCTGATTAATTATCAACAAGCCTGAAATGCCTGACGAAAATAGTTATTTAAAAACTGATAAGCCATTATCGTGATTCTCGCGATTATCACCCAACCCTCATCTGCCCGTAGCCGACGGACGTAAGAAGGTCGCCTCGCCCTTGGATACAGAGACAGGTGTGCTATTTGGCAGTTGCGTCCGCGACTGAACAGTTCTATTCAGGATCCCCTCTGCTCGCCCCGAATCAGTGAAGGGGCTAGAAAAGATGCCCTAAACCTAGGCTCTCTCTTCTTCACCCTTGGCGGACGTTATCCTCGCATCGAGGGACCACCGACGATGACGACGACAATATTTGAAGCCGCTTCACACCTCTTGAAAGAATGCCTGTCACTTGCGTCAAACTTCTCGTGCTGACTTTTGGGATTATCACTTTTATGAAGGCTGAGGTTTGACAATGAATTTTCTTATGAAAATTTGAATCAACTCTTAACTAACCATTTAATAAAATTCGTTATTTTATTAAAATATCAATAGGATTGTACAATCATACAGTGTGTATTTTGTTCCTATAGTTCACACACACACACACACACACACATATCTATCTATCTATCTATCTATCTATCTATCGTGTTCTGCCTATCAGGCAGGTCCAACTCGTGTGTCCTGCCAAAGTGTTCTATCCAGAGCTATCCTTTTCATCTCATGGTAGCTCCTGCCTGCCTTCAAATCATCCAGCATTGCTTTCCTTTTCCTTCCCCTCGCCCTTCTACCTTCATATCTACCCTTTATCACCTCCTTCAACAATCTTTCTCCTCTCAACACATGTCCGATCTATTTCTTCTGTCTTTCTCTCATCACCTTAATGAGTCTTCTTTTCTCCCTCACCTGTTGCAGTACTTCCTCATTACTTTGGTGTTCTCCAGCTTATCTTTAGCATTCTTCTCCAAATCCACATTTTAAAACTTTCCAGGAGTTTCTTTTCAGTTGTTTTCAGTGTCCATGTTTCTGTTCCATACAGTACCACACTCCATATCAAGCTTTTTACTAACCTTTTCTTCAGCTTCAAGTTGAGTTTACTTGTAAGTAGTCTTTTCTGTCTCCCAAAAGCTATCTTACCCATACCAATTCTAGATCTTACTTCCTTATTGCAATCTCCATTGTTGGTTAATAAACTTCCCCGATATTTAAACTGTTCAGCTTCTTCTAAGGTCCGATTTCCTATCGTTAGGTTCATTTGTGCTCCTTTCCTTCTTGCAATTTTCATTACCTTTGTCTTGGTTTCATTAATTCTCATTCCGAATTCTTCCGCCGTTGTTGTCAAGCTATTGCAAGCTATTGACCATTCTTTGCAGTCCTTCATCAGTATTACAAACACAAATGCCTTGTCATCCGCAAACCTTACAGATTTGACCAATTTACCTCCCACTTTGATTCCTTCTTCCAGATCTGAGAGAGCTTCTATTATCATTGCTTCCGCATAGATGTTAAATAACACGGAGGACAGGGAGTATCCTTGCCTGACCCCTCTCCTAACCAATCCAGGCTCCGATTCTCCTCCTGCAACTCTAATATTCAGTCTGACCAAGATATAGATTTTTTTTATCAGCCTACGGTCCCTCCAGTCAACATTAATATTCTTCAATATTTCCATTAGTTTCTTCCATTGGACTATGTTTGTTTTATTGACTTTGAAAAAGCTTTTGACAAACATTTCCTGATCATGTTCCAGCACTCTCTCTCCCATCATTCTCATAATACTAATAGCTTCTCTTGTTCCGCATTTTGAACTAAATCCAAACTGATCCTCTCCAATGTACTGCTCAGCTCTGTTCGTTAGTCTTCTGGTTAGTATCCTTATTTTTAATGCATGGCTGACCAATCTTATGGTTCGAAATTCTGAACACTTGGTGGCTCTCGGTTTCTTGGGGATAGTAATCATAGAGACTCGTAAAGTCAGCAGGCCATTCTCCACTTTCATCATGTTTCTGCACAATACATTCACTTCCTCTCTAGCATCACCTTCAAGACTTCAGAAGTTCTGCTGGTACATCATCTGGTCCTAGGGCCTTGCCATTTCTTAGGTCTTTCACAGCCATCTCTACTTCTCTTTCCAATATGTCCGGTCCCATACAATCTATTCCCACCTCATCTGCTTCCTCCATTTCAATGTTATTAGGTTTGTTCTCTTTATCATGCAGTTCTTCAATATATTCAATCCATCTCTTCCTTATATCTTCTGGTCTTTTCAGTTTTTCTCCATTTCTCCCCTCTATTTCTCGCACTCCCAAGCTACTTCTTTTCCATCTATTTATGTCCTTAACTTTTTGGTACATTAAATCAGTTCTTCCTTTCCTTTCTAATTCCTCCAATTCCCTGCACTACCCTCCAAGCCACATCTCTTGCTTTATCAGTTTCTCTTCTCAGTTCGTTATTCAACTGTCTGTATCGTTGTCTCCCTTTTTCTGTATTTATACCCTTCCATTTTGTCAAGCATCTCTGTAGTGACCCAGGATTTCCTTGCTTCTCTTTTCACATAACCGATATTTTCCTGTGCACTCTCCTTTATTGTATGCCTCAGTCTACACCATCTTTCTTCACTTGTCATATGAATGTGGCCTCGTTTCTTTGCCTCCTCATCTCTTCATTCACCGTTTTAGCAAAAACTATCTTTTATTCTCCCTTCAGTTTTTCAGTATCCCATTTCATCCCTACTTTATTCTTTTTCAGGGTCTTCAGCCTCACCATATTTTCCATTACCACCAAGTTATGATCGGAGTCAGCATCTGCTCCAGGATAAACTTTCGAGTTCTTCACTGCATTCCTATCATATATTTCTGTCTTACCAAAATAAAGTCAATTTGGAATCTTTCAGTGTCTCCTGGTTTTTTCCATGTGTATCTCCTTTTGTGATTTTGGAACTAAGTATCAGTCACCACGAGTACTTGCCTTCTGCAAAATTTTACTAGCTTTTCTCCTCTTTCATTTCTTCTACCTAATCCGAATGGTGCAACCTCCCTTTCGTCTTTCCCCTCTCCAATCACACTATTCCAGTCCCCATGATTACTACGTTAGCATTTCTTCTATGGGCTTCAATTATTTCCTCTATTCTATCATACATTTCTTCTACCTCCTCTTCCGGATGAGCGCTTGTTGGCATATACACTTGCAAGACAAATGTATCTACTTTTTCGCCTTTCATTCTTATCCACATGATTCTATCTGACACACAGTCTAGCTCCTCTACGGTGTTTCTTATCCTTCCTCTAAGTACTGTAAAATAGCAACTCCTCTCAGCCCTGTCGCCACCAGAATAAATCACACTCACGTCTCCATTAATAAAATCTCCTCGCCATCTGACTTCCGACAACCCCATGACATCTATGCTCAGCCTATCCATCTCTTGTTTGATGTTCTCTAGCTTTTCTGGTCTGTTCATTGCTCTTACATTCCACATCCCAATCTTTACTCCTTTGTTGGTGTTGTAGGGAATTCGCCTGATGACGACCTGGGAAGCCCTGCTGCTTCCCCTGCCGAGCGCAACATTGCCTATCCTTTGACTGGCAACTCCGTTTACGCTGTTATTCCTATTTCTCTGTGTGGAAATTTTCATGAGTTTAACAAGGGCATATTAGTAAAGTGGTTGCCCAATGCCTTCTTCACCGTATATATATATATATATGAGCGCTTACTGATTGGGGACCTTGGTGTAGTGGTTAGCATGTCCGACCGGCAATTGGATGATCCCGGGTTCGATTCCTGGGAGGTGCCTTATTTTTCATTTGTTCGTTCTTTCTCCTCATCTTGTGCGGACGCTCTTCTACACAGGCGTCGTTCTTTACCTTAATTATACTGTGTTGTTTGCAGTTAAAATGTATATATGTACTGCATGAGAAGGTGCCCCCCTCAGGGCATTCGATTCCGCTCGTATTTAGGAGAATTACGACTTCTGACTGATAGGGGACCTTAGTGTAGTGGTTAGCATGTCCGACCAGCAATTGGATGATCCCGGGCTCGATTCCTGGGAGGTGCCTCATTTTTCATTTTGTTCTTTCTCATTTTGTGCGGATGCTCTTCTACACAAGCGTCGTTCTTTACATTATATATACAGGGTGTCCCATAAGTCCGGCATCATAGGAGAAATTCATATTTTTCTATTTCTACAAACCATAATTCATATTTTTCTCTTTCTACAGGCCATAATGTCTGTGAGCAAGGAAGAATGAATCCAGATAATTCTACTCATAGGAAACACTGGTATGCATATGAAATTTTTTTGTCTGCTGTGAGGGTTTTTTCAACTCATATTATATAATTCGACCATGCTGAATTCGAAAATGACATTGGTTTTCCTCAATCAGGTCAAGTTTTTTCTCTATTGGCCATTTATTATAAGTCCAATTTTATCCCCAAATTTATTGATTTTTTTAGCTTAAACACTGTAGATACGAGTAATATAAGAACACTCGTGAAAAATGAAAACATTGTGTGAATAAATACTCTTATTCATACAATGAATATGGAAAAAAGTTTATTGAGGAAGGAATGAAGTTTTTTTGGCTTTCCGTCTGTGTTTTTCTTCGGGCACGTCTCGCTTCAAACACCAGCAATAGTCCGCCAGCATATTGATATCCCAGTTTCCCTGGTACCTCTCTTCCATTATTTTAATATCTTGGTGAAATCGTTCACCCTGTTCCTCACTATAATCCCCGCAATTTTCAGGAAAATAGTTCAAGTGGGACCACAAAAAGTGCATTTTTATGGACAGGCGCGACCCATGAGCTTTGAAAGCTTCCATCAAGTTTTCGACAACGGACTCGTATTCTGGACTTCTACGCTTGCCAAGAAAATCAGTGACAACTGATTTGAATGCCTGCCAGGCATTCTTCTCAGTTGGAGTCTGCGTTTTCGAACTGAGTATCCTTGATCAAAGTTCGAATTTGAGGACCATCAAAAAAACCCCAGCATTTAGTTTAGCATCAGATATATGAGGAAATTTACTCTCGATATATGGGAATGCTGAACCCTCCTTATTCATTGATTTGATGAAATTTTTCATCAAGCCCAGCTTAATATGAAGTGGTGGGAGCAAAATTTTTGTTGGTGGTACAAGGGGCACTGAAACGACATTATGCGACCCAGGTTCAAAATTCTCTCTGGATGCCCATTCACGCTGTGCATAGTGCTTCTCATCCGCTCGGCTATCCCATTTGCAGAGGAAACATGGGTATTTCGTGTATCCCCCTTGCATTCCCAATACAAATGCCACAATCTGGAAAAAAATGAAAATATTTAAAGAATTTAGAGAATTTGTTCTATCAGATAAAAAAATCTATGCATTGGACTGTATCACTTCTGTGGGGAAGTTGTGTTCTTATACGCTCTCAAATAACCTTTGGAAAAACAACATAGTCAATAGCAATAGTTTACTTATGATATTAGTATTACCTTCAAATCTTCACAGATCCTCCAGTTATGTTGGTCGTATACGAGAGCATCCAGTAAAATTTTCATGTTATCGTAGCTCTCAGTAAGTTGTACGGAATGTGCTACAGGGACTGATGCAACCCTATTCCCAATGTTGAGAAGTACTGCTTTCAAACTTCGTTTAGACGAGTCTATAAATAGCCTCCATTCTGATGCGTTATATGGCAGGCCCAAGGATTCGATTAGCCCCTCAACATTGCAGCAGTACACTAAGGAAGAGGTATTTTCGTGCACTGCAAAAAACTTGCGGAATTCTTCCTCTCGTTTCCTATACCAGGAGAATGTTGTTCCCGGAGCCAGCAAGTTGTCCTCTCGAAGCTGTGAGCCCAAGATCTCGGCAGCTAATTTGGAAAGTCCTAAATCCCTGGTAAGATCATTAAGCTTGGCCTGGTTGAGAGGCCTCGGCTCATTTGAAGCGGTATTTTGAGGTATATACGACTGGGACTGGTCATTGGCATTGGTCATTGATTCATCATCAGAATCATCGAAGTCCAGGGTTTGAGGTGGGTCGGGTATTGGAATTCCAGGACCATGGGGTACAGGTCTCATAGCAGAAGGAATGTCAGGGTATACAACAATGTGTTTATTCTTCTTGTTAACTCCTGAAAATAGAAACACAGAAACATGGATATAAAACTTGCATATGAAATAGAAGAAGCATTCAGACAGTGGCGGCTCGTGAGGGAAGGCTGCGGTCTGTAAGATATGAAATAGGTCGATGGAGTCTGTATATTTTCTTTCTTTTTCATTCATATTGTCCCTTCGGGGACAATATGAATGAAAAAGAAAGAAAATATACAATCATTGTATATGTAAATGTAACTTGTATAACAATATGTATGTGTAAATGTATTTTCTATAACAATATGTTATGTAAATGTATGATTACCATTATGGTGAATATTATGCTATATATGGTGAATATTACATTATGGTGAATATTATGTCAAGTTTCATACGAGGATTTCAAAATATTTAAGAAAAATAAATTTATAAGCCCACCTTGGAGGTTTGTCATGCAGAAATAGCAATCTGTCACGTGATCCTTTCCTTCTCTCCAAATCATGGGAATTCCAAAAGGCAAAGATTTCGCTCTGCCTTTGCTCCATCTTCTCAAATTTTCAATGCACGTCTTGCAGCACATATGAGGGGCGAAATTTTTGTCCTGGTCCCCTAGCTTAATTCCAAAGTATGCTCTATACCAGGGGTGGGGAACCTGCGGCCTTTTGGGGTACTAGTTGCGGCCTTCTGCCTATTTGACATTCAGAATTCATACCGTACGATAATGGACAGCAACTGATACCCCTTTAGGGCTTTAGGCTATTTCATTAGATCATGGTTTCAGCTTCACTGCTTCTTACACATACAAGCCTTCTTTATGGCTTGAACAATAGGAAATATGGCAACGTTGCCAGTTAAAACTGGCAGAGTTGCCTTACGGCTTACGCCCTTACCTATCAACGATCAACTCGACTGGCTGACTGGATGACAGTTACTGACGATTCTCCGATAGTGACACGCACGCTTGTTTCCTTTAAAACTGTAAATCTTTGATCAATTCGTGTACCATTTTTATTTAAAAATCTTCTGGTACCCCAATCATGTCAAAAACTGTGAAAAGAAAATTAAAGGAAGAGAACAGAATATTCCATGAAGAATGAAGAGAACAGAATATTCCATGAAGAATGGGAATTGCAGTATTTCATAGTTGTTGAGAAAGATAAAATGATGTTTGCTCTGCAACGCCATAATTGCAACAGTGAAGAAACACAATGCATATAAGCATTATGCAACTCATAAGAACCACAAGTATGCTATATTGGAAGAAGAACCCCGAAAGTTTGCACTTACGAAGATGAAACTTCAAAAGCAGCAACAACAGCAAGTATTTAAAACGATGTCAGGCCTAGGGACTGAAATCACTGAAGCAACTTATAAAGTAGCATATATACTTGGAAAAAGAGGTAAGCCATATAGTGATGTGGAAATCATAAAAGAATGCATTGTTGAAGTTGTAGCCCTTTAGATTCAGACAAGGTTAACAAATACAAACAACTACCTCTTTCAAGAAGGACCATAACTGATCGGCAACATGAATTAGCCCTCAATGCAACTGAACAACTTCATACAATATGCCAAAGCGAAAATACTTATTATTCGATTACCTTGGATGAGTCCACTGATATTACTGACTCAGCGCAAGTGTCACTTTTTATTCGTGTTATAACTGCAGATTTTCAATGCTACGAGGAGTTACTGGCTTTGGTACTCTTACGGGGAAGACACGTGGAAATGACGTCTTGTCTCTCTTCAAAGAAAAATGCCGTGAAGCGAAACTGAATTTATGTAATTTAGTAAGTGTATGCACAGATGGTGCACCTTCCATGAGAGGAAAATGTGCAGGATTTGTTGCGCTACTACAAAAAGAACTGCCAAATCCAGATAGCTTGATTTCCTTTCACTGTATTTTGCATCAACAGAATCTCTGTGCCAAATCTACTGTTTTAAGTGACATATTAAGTAAAGTTATACGTATTGTGAACTACATTAGAGCAAATGCATCACGACATCGCCAGTTTCGCAATATGCTTATGCTTGATGATGAAACATTCAGTGTGGATCTTCCGTATCATTCTAAAGTGCGCTGGTTGTCACAAGGGCAAGTCTTTGAAAAACTTTTGTCTTTGCGAAAACAAATCACAAGATTTTCTGAGGAACTCAATGAACCATGTGAATTGTCAAAAAAGGATTTCTGCAGAAATGCTGCATTTTTGTGTGACGTAATGTCAAGCAAAATTACCTGAATATTTCTTTGCAAGGTAAAACTAAATCCATATATGAAATGTGGCAAAAAATCCAGGCTTTTCGGAGGAAGCTGCGCTTTTTCAAAACTATCCTTACCCGATCGGAACTTTCAACTGAACACTTCCCTGAACTGGCAAAGGTAATTGATGAAGAAGATACAAGCAAATCATTAAGGGAGTGCGATGTGAAAGAATACACAGCTGTCCTAGACTCCCTGATTGAAGAATACGATGAAAGATTTGAAGATTTTGAGAAACATGACTTCACACTGAAACTAGCTTTCCAACCACACCTGGTTGGCGTCTCCAAAGCACCTGAAGATTTACAGATGGAGTTGATTGAGCTATTAGAAGATAATATCCTTAAGTCTCTATTTGATACTAAGAAGGATCCTGTTGAAATATGGAAAAATGGCGTTGAATACCCACGTCTGCGCCAACATGCTCGTCGAATGTTGCCTTCTTTCGGCACAACCTACTGTTGTGAATCAACGTTTTCCTATGTGACAAATCAAAACGCGCTTGAGATCTCGGATGACGAATATTCACCTGGAGGACCAACTAAAACTACGGTCAACGATATTGGAACCAAATGTACGACTCCTGTCCCGCAATAAGCAGTCACAAAAAAGTCATTAAATGGTTTATCACTTTTTCACTTAATATTAGTTATATTGTTAATTATTCCCCACAAAAATAAATGTGCACTTGCTGAATTTTTTATTTATTATAAAAGCCCTCACGTATTATCAAGTTTGATTTAAAATTAATAAATATGTAGATTGTAGACTAAAATATGACATTTTGTTGTACTGTATATGTTAAATTCTCAGCATGCGGCCTAATAGGGTCTTGGTTAAATGAAATGCGGCCTTCCAATGAAAAAAGGTTCCCCACCCCTGCTCTATACATTGTCTTCACAAATTTAGTGATTTGGGACTGGTTATTTGGCATGGTAACCGTCCCACATATGTAGCAGAATCTATTGGGATCATTTTTACACGCTCTATTCATTATGAAATATTTTATCTATATGCCTGAAAAGTAAAAAAAGATATTATACAAGTGAAACAAGTGATGATAGATGTTACTGTTCCAATTCCGCTTTGACAAAATCACGAAAAATTCTATTTTACTTATGAGGCCATAGCCGGATAACCTGAGCTGATTGAGAAACACGGATTGCAGATTCGAAATCAGCAGGAAAAACTCTATAAGAATCACTTACAAAACCCTTGACAGCAAAATTGATGCATACCATCCAGACCGCGCGCCAATAATACAGAGATGTGTTAGCAGACTTGTTGCAAAGTTTAAGGAAACAGGATCCATAGAAGATAAACCACGCAGTGGACCTTCAAGGAGGTCCACTGACGATGATACAGCGACTGCTATCCTGGCTCATTTTAACAGAAGTCCCAATAAGTCTCTTCGGCGATTGTCCGCCGAGACAGGAGTGTCGAAAAGTAGCATCCATCGCATTCTTCAGGCTCACAAATGGCATCCATATAAACTTCAGATCCTACAGAAATTAAGCGAAGATGATGATCCCGACCGGCGGATGGAATTTTGTGAATGGGCTACGGAACAATATGCTCGGGATGCCAATTTCCCGTCCACCATTCTGTTCAGTGATGAGGCTGTTTTTTATGGAAATAGTGAGGTAAATCGACAGAACACCCGCTACTGGTCTCAAAACAACCCTCACTGGTATACCTCTTCAAAGGAACAAGGTGCATCTCGGGTGATGGTATGGTGTGGCATTTGGAAGGATCGCATTATAGGCCCCCTCTTTTTCGATGAACGTGTCACTGGAGGCACCTACCTACGTATGCTCAAGGAAGAAGCTTTTCCCAGTGTCTTGAACGAAGAAGGAAATATCCCAACATGGTTCCAGCAAGACGGCGCTCCCGCACATTACAGCACCCAAGTAAGGGAATACCCGTACCAACAATTCCCTGGTCATTGGATAGGACGTCGAGGGCCTGTGGAATGGCCAGCTAGAAGCCCGGATCTCACGCCACTAGTTTTTATCTCTGGGGCCACTTGAGAGCGCTGGTATACGCAGAGAAAATTAGGAGTGTTGAACATTTGCGGCAGCGCATTATTGGGGCAAGTAACACCATTACTCCTGACATCATTCACCGTGTGCTTGCTGACTGGGTATCACGTCTGAATTTGTGTATTGAAAACAATGGTGGACATATTGAGCACGTTCTATAAATAAAAGCTTTTGTTTTGCCTTTTTTTATTATTTTTCCTTATAATATAATATATTATATATATATATATATATATATAATATATATAATATATATTTTCCTTCCGCAATTCAGAATTCCCAACTTCGGAATTCCTCCTAATTCGGAGCATTTTGGTTCTGCTCAATTCGTAACCATTCCGAATGTTAATTTTGCAATTCGTAATGTACTTTGCACTGTTCTTTATTTTTAATTTGTTTTCATTAATTCAAAGAGGAATGTGAATAAAATTTAGCAAATTTTATTGCGAATTACATTTCGGAATCATTATGAATTGCGTTGATATTCACATTTTTCAGAATGAACTCTTTAATTTGAAATATATCAAAATATTAGCAAAATTCCACCTAATTCGGAATGGCTTAACCCTTATTATTCCGAATTGCAGAGGGATATATATATATATATATACACACACAGGGCGTCCCAAAAAAATGTAGACACACTTTAACAGCTGATAGCTGAATTGATGTTTCTTTCTTTCCAAGTTAAACCCATTAGAATTAATAATGGCAGTCAGACTAAGCTTTGAACAAAGGAAATTCATTCTAAAATGCTACTGGAAGTGTGAAAACGCAGTTGAAGTGCAAAGACAGTTTAGGAGGGAGTTTCAAACAGATCCACCAACGCGACTTACCATCACTCGAATTAGAGATAAGTTTGAAGCCGATGGAACTGTTCAGAATGTCCACAAGAAGCGTTCCGGAAGACCACGGACATCGACAAGCCCCACAAAGCAAGAAAGAGTACTGGAAACGTATCACCAAAGTCCAAGAAAATCTGTGCGGCAAGCGAGTCGTGAGGTAAGAATTTCAGAATCGTCTGTCCAACGCATTTTGAAGCGCTGTCAATGGAAAAGTTACATTCCAAGATTAGTCCATGCTATTAATGAAGATGATGATGATGATCCGGACCGAAGAGTGGAGTATTGCGAGTGGTACTTGGCACGATGTGGATGTGGATTGGACGAAGGGGTTTCGTAGAATACCCTCCGCGTTCACCAGACCTCACACCACTAGACTTTTTTTATGGGGATACTTAAAAGACAAAGTCTACGCTATAAAACCTGCAACAGTCGCTGAATTGAGAGCAGCCATTGAACGAGAATGCACACAAATACCAAACGAAATGTTTCGTGATGTTTGCGATTCCATTGCTTCGCGTTATCAGCAGTGCCTGGACCAGAACGGACGTCAGTTTGAAAACAGGCGTTGACAAAACAATTAAATAATGTCTGTAGATTCTATTTCATTTTGAAAATGAAATGTATTTTAATAAACACTGCCTTTATAAGTATTTAAAGTGTGTATACATTTTTTTGGAACGCCCTGTATATATATATATATATATATATATATATATATATATATATATATATATTGGATATATTTTTGACCAACCACTAGGTATCACATATTTTTAAGGCTGATCATATACTATATATGTATATTTCGTGGTCTGTATTGTCACTTAGATTCTTTTCCACGTGTTCACGTGAATCACACACCCGAGTGAAAGGAATTAATCAAGTTCCAACGGCGAGGATGGTTCGGTACCTTCAGAGTTTACATTAAAAAGAGTTTGAAATAAATAATTTTGATGTTTCAATATGTGAAAACTGTTGATGAAACGTTTTTGAAAGTAGTCAATCATATTGAAGCAAAGATGAAATGAAAAAAATGATTCCTAAGTATTGGTGAGTTCCTTATTGTACATATTCAGTCTATAAAATTTCCTTGCTTAGGCCCTACTTTATTATCTAAACTTTTAGTCAATAAAGTAAGAAAATGACCTTTTCTCGTCGTCATAACGACATTCGAGTGCGAATCGTTTATTTTATTGAATAAAACTTTGATAACAGCGCTTGAGATGTAGGTAATTTTTTTATGGAGGGCCGGATTCGGCCCGCGGGCCGCTGGTTGGGCATCGCCGCTTTAATCAGAAGATGAGCTGGGTCGGGTATTTATTCCTTTTGATGAAATGAACGAATCGCTGCATCTCTCAAAACGGCTATTGATTCTACTGAGCAACCATTGTTTTAATTGATTTATTTATATTTTAACGTAAAAACTGCCTTTTCCAATTAGTGTACTCTGTACCGTATGTGGAAATCCTTTTGAGTTGGGTAAGATGATCAAACATATTTTTTATAAATGCGCTAGAAATGGGAATTTGTAATCTAATTACTAGGAAATGTTTATTACAGATCTGCAGTTTCATTCTGAGAATCGGAAAATTATAGCATACAAAACTTATTGGTATTGTAATAAACTTAAGGTATCATTTTGATTATTTTAGTTAGAGAAAAGGGCCGCCTAAAATAAAGTATTTTTATTGCGTACGAGAGAACATAAATAGAGTTAGGTTGATGCTGGCCTTTTGGCACTCGGAGGAGTGTGCTGCATCGCAAATCTAAACTGTGCAGTTAGAACTCGAGTATGACTGCCCTAATGCGCTTGAAGACAAATGTCTAATCTGGTATTATGGTGACTTGTCCTGATTACCCTACGGGATATCATATTTCCAGGGTCATTTGTGCCTCCACAACTACACTTACAAAAATCATTGTGCGAGCATCTGTTTTGACAATTTTGCGTACTTTTGTATATTACAGAAGCCTCGGCACCACATTTTCCAGATTTGGCATTGGTTAGGGCCTCTGATTAAAGAGGATTAGGTCTAGGCTACCAAGCTCTTGGTAAATTTAATACCCGACTTAAGACTTGGTTAATGGGCAGTTTACAATTACAGACTTTCAGTACCACCATACAGTGTTTGATAGGCCTGGAAATTGTAGTTATTATGGAATATTTTAGTTATAAAAGGTTATTATGTCCCTAACTAAATAAATTTGGAGAAGTCATATTAGATTGCACTTGTTGTCCGTTCGTCGCACTTTCGTGTCCGTACTGTAATCTTTGAATTGCGCAACATATTGATGACACTTCGTACACATGGATCATCATCAAATGATGCGTCATGAGTACGAATTAGGTCCTTGCATCAAGGGGGAAGGTCACAGAGGTCAAAAGTCAAATGAAGCTTTTCATGTCCGCGCCATAACTTTTGAACTGCGCAACATAAATTAACGAAACGTCATGCATGTATCACCAGACGACGTGTCTTGAACGAGAATCGGGTCCCTGCATCAAAGGTCAAGGTCACAAACAGGTCAAATATCAAGTGGGAGTCAGCGCCATAACTTTCGAACCGCTCTACATAAGTTGGGGAACCCCACCCGCTCCCTGCCACACACTGATCATCACAAGACGATGTATCTTGAGCAAGATACAGGTTCCTGTATTAAAAGTCAAAACCACGAATAGAGGTCAAAGTTCAAATCGAATCCCACTCCATAACTTTTGAAGAATGGAATTCAACATCAATTAATGAAACTTAACACGCATATGGGTCATCATAAGTCGATGTATCGCGAGCAAGACTTACGTCATTGCATCAAAAGTCGAGGTCACAAATAGAAGTCAAAGGTCAAATGGAGGAACACGCCATAACTTTTGAACCACTAAATGTAAGTTGATGAAACTTCATGCATATATGTATCATCACAAGATGGTGTGTCTCGAGCAAGAATCAGGTTCTTGCACCAAAGGTCAGGGTCACATATATGCGTTGATGTCATTCCGAAATAATTCTCGTATTTCATACTTAAAACCAAATCTGGTGAAAGGTAATTTGTTTTTTCTTTTACTCCAGATTAAGGAAACTTTAATATATATTTTGAATTAAATTGTATTTCGGATCCAATTTATTAATTTTTGATATCTTATATTTAAAGTCCGCATGAGGACTTCGGCAGTTTGCGTACAAGGACCAATGAAGACAAAGAAACGAAAAGCTTTAACGGATGACTGTAACAATAACTTTCCGCGGTTAAAAGATTCAAGTTGTAATAAAGAGAATAACAATGCAACAACAAATAATAACAACAACATTGTTGAACAAGACAATGTAAACTGTAAAAACTCGCCAAAGACAAAACGGTTTCATCATGAAAGGAAACCTCTAACCATCACCCAAGAATTCCTCAAAATTATATGTGACAAGGTTAAGAGTTCAGCAAAACGAATTATGCCAATTAATATATATGAAAAAAACACTAGATCAGCGAATGAACTATTCAAAACGGGAAGTGAAGAGACTGAAACTCCCTCCAAAAATTCAGCCGATATCCAACCCGATACCAAATCATTATCTAAAGACGCTCTTTCCTTACCCACTTCACATCGCCCAGCAAATGTGGCTACCCGACCATTAATGGAAAACTTCAGTTTTATTAAGGTTTGCTTTACTACCATACTGTACATAAACCATCTCTATTATAGAAGACGACAATTTATGAACATTTAACGACTAACAAACTTTATTTAGAATTCAGCCTAGAAATTCCCGTCTATAGTTTCTCTACGTTAATGAAAAACTCGTAGTATTTAATGAGTAGAATACTTCGGTTTAATAAACAGGGTTGGCCATAAAAACCTACCACAGGAAAAAAACTTTTGGGGGGGGGGGATGTTAAATTCTACTGTTCATACTCGGTTTAAATGAAAATTAGCTAAGAGATATTCATTTGTATATGACACTTTTTAAAGACAAGTTATGTACTTGCTACTCATTTACGCTTTAATTGTAAATGAGGTTAACTATCATAACTATTCATAAGTGAATACTGTAATTTTGGTAGATAATAGTGTGAATCCTTCTACCTTGAACAACGGTGGTTGACTTGACTTGCTGCCATCTGTCTAGTACCGTACTAGACATTCCTCTTAATAATACCTAGCACTTTACTCGCTTTTTTCTTGTCTTCAAAGTACTGTACGTTTAGAAAACCATAGGTCATTACTGAATGGAAAATTCCAGGAAACTGAAGCAATGCTGAAAACCCCAACCCCTCAGATTTTGATGAAATTTGGTACCCTGGGTTCTCTGCCACCGAAAACCAACTCAATCCAACTAATGCTTCAGAAGTTACGGGTCAAAGGCACTTCAGGGTTAGACCGTGACCTTTGTCATTTAGAAGGTTGATAGGCTGGGTACTAATACTCGTATACCCTTAAAATCGTATATCAGGGGAATGAAATTCCAAATAGGGCCTATGTAAGTTTTATTCAAGTGGTCTATAAACAAGAAAATCATTCATTGGCCTAGTCAAAGCCACTTGGTGAAAGCATTGTGGTTTAAAACTTGGTTCGCTGATTCATTTTGACTGATACCGCATTCGTGTGTGTGTGTGTGTGTGTGTGTGTGTGTGTGTGTGTGTGTGTGTGTGTGTGTGTGTGTGTGTGTGTTATACGCCTAATTTGCCCAACTAATGAAGCTCAGAGACATGTCCAAAGAGATTTGAAAGAATTGCGTGGGTTAACTTGCAGTAAAATCCTTAATTCTTCAAAGTATTAAAGAAGGGAAATTAGGCTTACTATATTTACTTACAGTAGGTGAACGACGTGAATATTGTGGTAGCCCACACTTCTATAGTATCCTGATTGTACAAAAGTACCAGTACGTTGTTAGTTCCATTTAAATATACAGGGTGTCCCATAAGTCTGGAACCATAGGGTAAAATAAGTAATTCATGTTTTTCCATTTATGAAAGTGCCCATGATGTCTTTGAGTAAGGAAGAACGCATCCAGGTAATTCTGCTCGTAGGAAATCGGAGTCACAAACAGTCCCCAAAAGTCTCTTCGGCGTTTTTATTGCCGTTTTTATCATTTTGCCATATGGTTCCAGACTTACGGGTGGGTAAATAGATATTTTGTAACTCATCAAGAAATCTACTCGTATCAGTCCAGAAATAGATCAAAGCTCGTTATACCTCAATTTAGATTGTCTTCATCTCAAAAACTACCCATTTTCATTGGATTGAAACTATGGAATGACTTGCATGCCGATATAAAAAATATTGTGAATGTAAATTTGTTTAAAACCAAGTTGAAATCCCGATTAATAATGGCATACTAACAAATCTAGGATTAATGTCCAGTAATATTGTTTAATATTGTAATACATGTTTTAACTATTAATAATACTTATTTACTTATTTATTATTATTATTAATTAATAACAACTAGCTGCTTATTTTTAATATGAGCCCAGTAAAGCCTAAAGCTTAAGGGCCAAAATAAATAAAATAAATAGTCGAGCTTCACACTTATTCATGTCATTGTAAATTGAAAAAATGTATTTATTTTATTATTATTAATAAAGGTTATTCTATTCTATATCCTGTAGAATTAGTGAAATGCTTAGTGCTTTATTTAGCTGTTTATGTGAGGCGTCGTATTAGTGCTATACTATGTAAATTGTACTTCATCAGGAGAAGCTTGTTAGAAAGGAAGAAATACAACTACCAAAGATAAGCTTAAGCAATCTACCAAAGTATTTGGAGGGTAAAAGAAGTTTGTTGAGACGCAGTAAAACCAGCATATTACCTACACACGCAGTATGTTCTGGCTCAGACATAAATAAGTTTTTATGGCTTATTGGTACGTAAATATATGCTTAAGTTATTTTAGTATTGTTGTCTATCCATCCATTACTGTACCTACAGTACATTACTGAAACTTGCAGACGTAGTGCTCATACTAACCTCGGGTGTAATTTTTTCCAGTGACAACAACTACGGCTAGTATTTCAACTTTTTATTATACATATTAAAAGAAATGTCCCCCAAACCATTTTAAAATTTTTGCTGTTTTTGATTTAACTGAAAAAATAATACTTATTTTAATTAACTTCACCAGTCTTGATGTTATTTGCCTTTATTTTAAAGTTGAACTTATCAAATTTTTAATAAAAAGAAAGCAAAAGGCAAACTTTTTTTTTTTTAATTTATTCATTCATTCTTCGAGAGTTCATTCCATTTCACTCCCTTCTTCTTTTGCTGAATCAAACTTAGGCTTAATATTAGTGACTTTTAGCCCCAACCTAAGCAGTTGTAAGACAGAAACCAAACTAAGCTAAATCGAACATAACCAATCTACGCAAGTTCTAACTTCTAATATTTGCGTTCATGCATAAACAAATCTTATGGTTTTGGGAGTCTTTGTAAGACTGTGTCTAATCTCAGATTTTTCCAAGAAAACGTTCGAAGCAATTAAAGAGTACAGTTTACAATACTATTTTTTTTAACAGCTCATCTTTGGTATAGGTTCGGGTGAATGTGATGCGTGTACTGTATAAAGGCTCCAAGTTTGATACCTGGTTAAGACAGGGTGACTTCCGACTTCGGCAGTTAAGGGGGTTTATTTTAGGTCTTCTTCGTTGGTCATGGTTTAGAAATAATGTAGGTCTTTTCTGCGTATTTGCAGCAAAAACTTGTATTCCAATAATAAAATCAATAAATTATGATTTTCACTGATTAATGTTTAATAAAATTAAGGCAGCCTATAAAGTTAAAAAAACAGCTTTGCAAATCTTATACCTAATTGGTAAAGTCATCGTACATTAATGGTATTTTGCGTAGAGCGCACAGCAGCAGCACATTATACGAGCATTAACGAGGCAACAGGAAAACTGCATTCTATAGGCAAATAGTGTGATTCTAAAAATTCTACTGGCTCCTAATTCTAATTTCAATAAGGCTTATGAAAAATATTTTTGTGTAAAGTTTTCTGCGCATAAGGGTCCCGTCATTACGCAATTTAGGCTATTAAATTAAACGGGAATATGCATTTATGCTCGCTCATATATTTAATTCAATCCACTTTTATGTATTTTGCATTATTTGAAAACCTTATTAGTCCTTTATCATATTAGGAATATATAGGGTAGGGTGTCCCGTAAGTCGGTGTACGGTTGCATTTAATTGCTACATTTAACCCTACACTGACTTATGGGTCACCCTGTAGTTTAGAGTTATGTATTTATGGCCTAAGTATTACCCTTAAGTTTTCTTCTCCATTATTAAACCGGAACTGTTGTTGAACAGTCTCTTTAGAGTACAATATATGCTTTACATTTTTTATGAGGCATTTATTGCAATACGAAAATAGATTTTCTTCCTATTAACTATAGTTAACTTCCGTAACTCCTTTTATTTCCTTATAGAAGAGGATCCTATGGTTTCTCTGTTCCTCAAAAGAGACGTGTGTAGGCGATACGCGGACAAATATCTTTTAGCGATGGTGCTCATTTATTTCGCGAGAGCTCAGCTTAGTCCCGTTGAATTCAACAGAGAAAATTTCTTTGCCGCTTTGTAAGTAGAAGTAATTTGTTTCTAATGCGTTAAGTTTTCTTTGAAAGCACTCCTTTATTATTAACATCGCTCGAATGCGAAGTGTATACTGTGATATCCGACCATTTTATTTATAAATATTAGTGTATTAATTCTAAACAGTAACTAGGTTACGTTACTCAGCTGAAGAATAAAAAATGGATACATTTTTAATTGAATTCGGTTAAAACCTTCGTCTTCATTGAAATATTTATTTCATAGTTGTTAGAACCTGATCAGTGAAAAGTATTCAGTTGAACGTGGGGGGAATTAGGAAATGCGAAGTACTGTATATGTAATTTCCTGAAGAACTGTACACTTTGTTAGTTTTGCATCGTCAGCCTCCTGATATTCCTGATATATTTGTCTAGTCCCAGCTATCATATATATATATATGTGTGTGTGTGGAGTGTATGTAATACAAAAACAAGTTGTTAATCTCTTTGATATTGACGTAAAAAGATTAATCGCATGATGAATAGAAATTTAAGTTTTAAGCATGGTAGTACTATATAAATTACTGCATTTTTTGTGTAAATAATGCGATTCTGTATTTTGCTCTTATCGTTTACTTCGACGAAAGGGCTAAGTAAAATTATTGAGGTTGTGTTAAAATGAAAAATATTCTTTTGCTGGTAGATTATGATCATTTAAAATGCTCTTAGAACATAGTAAAATCCCATTTTAGGCGCCTCTTATTTAAAGTTCTACGTATTGAGGTGGTGTTTTCAAAGCCATTAAATTTCATAATATTACTGTGTGTAGTGGTTAGCATCGCTGATACGAATCAATCTGCCTGGATTCGATTTCCACCGCGGGCGGGCGGCGCGCAGCCCACTCGGCTATTTATCGTTGAATGTGGCGACCCCTCTGCCCGCCGAAAGATGCGGCTACCTCCGCATCTCCCGCAATAAAGGAGGAGGAAGATTGGGTTTGTGACTTGTTCTTCCTACGAAGGGCAACAATAGACTCGGACGTGGGTGCGGCGCCTTCCCCGGCCACCCACATAACTGCGGGCAGGCACGTATGGGCGTATGGAATGTAAGGGGAATAAGTGATCATCAAACCTTCCACCCTCGAACACCTGCACCATTCCTTCTCTCTTTTGATGTTCTGGAATTGTGGTAAATAAAAATGAGAGGAGGTGGAGAGTGTGAATAGGGGTGGGGTGGGGGTTAAGTGTGCGAGAGCAGGTGTGATCGAAAGGGCGAGAGGGAAAGGTGTGAGCCCCTTGATGAATGATACATGGTATGAAGCGATGAGAGACTTTTCTTGTCAGTTTCCGGATCGTGTGTGTGTGAAATTTAAGTTTGCAAAAAATTAAAGGGTCGGTAGTGGTTGGATGTGACGTACGATGATAAGTGTGAGGATGCGAAATAAAGCTTCGGGAGAGAGTTTGATAATGTGATCAGAAAGGTGCCAGAATGTTACTAAATATTGCAATAGGAGATATGAATGGGAAAGTTGGTATTGGTTTGGAGGATGTTTTGGAAACATGATACAGTATCAGGAGTGACTGATAATGGGTGTAAGCTGAAAGAGTTGCGCAGTGAGAGAAAGCTGCGTGTAACGAATTCCTTTTTTTGTATCATAACAAATGATATACATAGTGAGAGAAGTTTGATCGATTATGTTGAAAAAGTATCTGACGCGCGAGGTGTGAATGGGGGGTCTCTCTGACCAGATGACAGTCCTGTGTAAAGTGACGTTGTGCGGGAATGGAAGAGAATGAATGGAAAAAAAGGTGGGTCACGAAAGAATTAATGTGAAAAAGTTAATTGTGAAAGAGGTGGCAGATGAGTATAGTAAGAGAGTGCATGATGAATTGAGTGTAAAAGATGCAGATCAAATGGATACGAGTGAGATGTGGAATGTGTATAAGGAATGTCTGATTAGGAATATAAGGAGTGTGTGTGTGTGGAGTTGCGAAGAAGAGGGCCACAACGTGGTGGGATGCCCCGAAGTTGCATCAGCGGTTGAGGATAAAAGAAGGAAATGGATATTGTATGTGCCAAGTAGTTGTAATAGAGAAGAAAGAGGGCATAAGCAAGAGAAGTGTGAAGAGACGAGTGCGTCAGAAGAAACAATAAATAATGAGTTTAGAAGGAGGAGGAATGAGAATTATATAGGGTGTCCCGTAAGTCTGGACCCATAGGGCAAAATTAATAAAATTACAAAATAGTCCAAAAATTTATTACATAATCTGTTCAAAGTGTCCGCCGTTGTGTCGCACACATAGTTCAAGACGCAATCTCCACTGCGACAGCACTTTCTGAATCACAGTCGCAGAAATTTCTTGACACGCCTCCACAATGCGTGCTTTAAGGTGGAAAATGTTCTGAATTTTGACCTCGTACACTTTGGCTTTCAAGTGGCCCCACAAACTTGAACTCTCTCCTCTTTAGTCAGTGACATGGTTTACCTGCAACATAATAAAAAAATATATTATAAATCCCTATGGGTCCAGACTTACGGGACACCCTGTAGATAATAGAAAGTTATTTTGGAAAGAAGCGCGGAAGCGCATAAATGAAACTAAAAAAGTAAATTTGAGGGGTAAAGGGTGAAAATGGAAGAATGGTTTACAGCGGATGCGGATCTCTCTGGTGAGTGGAAGAGATGAGAGGAGTGCAAACGTAAGTGTGATAGGATTTGACAGTGTGAGGAGAGCGTGTGACGGAATGCCCGAGAACATGGCCATGGTTTGAAATGAAAGTGGCGGGTGTGTATGGGATATATGGAGAATCATTAAGTATTGGGGACTGCGAGGGTTAGAGTGGTTGTGGTGCATATGTCAGAATGAATGGAGAAATAGGAGTGTGCCTGAAGGTGTATGGTAAGTTAGTATGGTAAGTTAGTAAGTTAGTATGGTAAGTTAGTATGCCTGGGAAGGTGTATGGTAAGTTAGTGATGGAAAGAATTCGTGGTATTACATAATGCTTGTTAGTGATGAGCAAGGAGGGTTCCGAAATGGAAGAGTCCGCGTGGATCGAGTGTTCCCAGTGAGACGAATGATTGAGAAAGGGATTGCGAGGTATTATACGTAGCTTTGATGCTCTTGAGAAAATGTATGATAGACTGAATAGAGAAGCACTGGCGGGTCTTGGATATTGTACGTGGTTGGCAATAGACTCCTGAATGCGGTGAGGAGTTACTGTGATGGAAGTTGCGCGTTTATGAGAGTAAATAAAGAACCGACTGAATGATTTGATATACCGTAAGTGTTCGTGCGCGTCAAGGATGCGATGTATCCGTGGCTGTTCAATCAATTTATGGATGAGTCAGGAGAGAGGCGAAAGCGCGACTGCTAGAAAGAGAAGGGAATAGGCGGGCCCTGTCGAATGAAATTTTATGGAGTAAATAAATTAATTATTGTAGAAAACCTTATTTTATTTAAGTAATGCTAGCATGCTCCTTAAAAGCCCATTATCATAGTAGTCAGCATGGGTTTCGACGCCATAGATCTTGTTTAACTAATTTGTCAGAATTTTATAACGAAATAGTGCGCGAATACGATAGGCATAGAGCGGTTGACGTTATTTATTTAGACTTTAAAAAAGCATTCGATATAGTTCCGCATAGAAAATTAATTGCGAAGGTTAAAGCGTACGGTATACGTAGTCAGGTAGCTAACCGATTAGACTCGCAGTGGTCGGGGAACAGGGGTAAATTTAAAAATTTTGGGGGTAATGCGTGCGGTATATGAGAGACTTTGTGCTGATATTTTTTTCGTATATTTTTATTTTATGTTGTTACATAAATGTGGCGTTATTCTAAATTTTAGAATATTACGAATTTACGTCCTGATTACGTCCTCAAATAGATTTTTGGGTAATACCCAAAAATGTTCCCCGACCCTTGGGTTAGAGGAATGGCTTCGTGCTAGGAAACGGAGGGTCGTTGTTTAATGGTAGTGAATCGGGGTGGTTGGATGTAGGTAGCGGTGTCCCACAGGGTTCAGTGTTAGGCCCATTGCTATTCGTAATCTACATTAACGATATAGATGTAGGCTTGACCAGTAACGTGTCAAAATTTGCGGACGATACTAAAATAGGCGGTAAAGTTGTTAACGTGGACGATAGAAATAGGCTCCAAGACGATGTAAATAGGATTATGGAGTGGAAGGATAAGTGGCAGATGCAATTTAACGTAGACAAATGTAAAGTTTTGCATATAGATTCTCGTAACAATAATTACACGTACACGATGGATAACACTGGTATGCATATGAAATTTTTTTGTCTGCTGTGAGGGTTTTTTCAACTCATATTATATAATTCGACCATGCTGAATTCGAAAATGACATTGGTTTTCCTCAATCAGGTCAGGTTTTTTCTCTATTGGCCATTTATTATAAGTCCAATTTTATCCCCAAATTTATTGATTTTTTTAGCTTAAACACTGTAGATACGAGTAATAGAAAAATGAAAAACATTGTGTGAATAAATACTTTTATTCATACAATGAATATGGAAAAAAGTTTATTGAGGAAGGAATTAAGTTTTTTTGGCTTTCCGTCTGTGTTTTTCTTCGGGCACGTCTCGCTTCAAACACCAGCAATAGTCCGCCAGCATATTGATATCCCAGTTTCCCTGGTACCTCTCTTCCATTATTTTGATATCTTGGTGAAATCGTTCACCCTGTTCCTCACTATAATCCCCGCAATTTTCAGGAAAATAGTCCAAGTGGGACCACAAAAAGTGCATTTTTATGGACATGCGCGACCCATGAGCTTTGAAAGCTTCCATCAAGTTTTCGACAACGGACTCGTATTCTGGACTTCTACGCTTGCCAAGAAAATCAGTGACAACTGATTTGAATGCCTGCCAGGCATTCTTCTCAGTTGGAGTCATTGCGTTTTCGAACTGAGTATCCTTGATCAAAGTTCGAATTTGAGGACCATCAAAAACCCCAGCATTTAGTTTAGCATCAGATATATGAGGAAATTTACTCTCGAGATATGGGAATGCTGAACCCTCCTTATTCATTGATTTGATGAAATTTTTCATCAAGCCCAGCTTAATATGAAGTGGTGGGAGCAAAATTTTTGTTGGTGGTACAAGGGGCACTGAAACGACATTATGCGACCCAGGTTCAAAATTCTCTCTGGATGCCCATTCACGCTGTGCATAGTGCTTCTCATCCGCTCGGCTATCCCATTTGCAGAGGAAACATGGGTATTTCGTGTATCCCCCTTGCATTCCCAATACAAATGCCACAATCTGAAAAAAAATGAAAATAACGGGTCGGCAAAAATAACGCCCTTTTTAGTTTATTCTCTTTTATTGAAGGAAATAAATCAATTACAGCATTTTAAGAGAAATAATAAGGTTTTTAAGAAAAATACAGCATTTTAAGAAAAATAATAAGTACTTTCTCAGTAAAAACTAAAAAATAACTGGAATTTCATTAATTTTGTGGTTGGTTATACTGTATAAAACTATAAAGATACAATTATTAAAAGGGCGTTACTTTTGCCGCACCCGTTATTTAAAGAATTTAGAGAATTTGTTCTATCAGATAAAAAAATCTATGCATTGGACTGTATCACTTCTGTGGGGAAGTTAAGTGTTCTTATACGCTCTCAAATAACCTTTGGAAAAACAACATAGTCAATAGCAATAGTTTACTTATGATATTAGTATTACCTTCAAATCTCCACAGATCCTCCAGTTATGTTGGTCGTATACGAGAGCATCCAGTAAAATTTTCATGTTATCGTAGCTCTCAGTAAGTTGTACGGAATGTGCTACAGGGACTGATGCAACCCTATTCCCAATGTTGAGAAGTACTGCTTTCAAACTTCGTTTAGACGAGTCTATAAATAGCCTCCATTCTGATGCGTTATATGGCAGGCCCAAGGATTCGATTAGCCCCTCAACATTGCAGCAGTACACTAAGGAAGAGGTATTTTCGTGCACTGCAAAAAACTTGCGGAATTCTTCCGCTCGTTTCCTATACCAGGAGAATGTTGTTCCCGGAGCCAGCAAGTTGTCCTCTCGAAGTCGTGAGCCCAAGATCTCGGCAGCTAATTTGGAAAGTCCTAAATCCCTGGTAAGATCATTAAGTTTGGCCTGGTTGAGAGGCCTCGGCTCATTTGAAGCGGTATTTTGAGGTGTATATACGACTGGGACTGGTCATTGGCATTGGTCAGTGATTCATCATCAGAATCATCGAAGTCCAGGGTTTGAGGTGGGTCGGGTATTGGAATTCCAGGACCATGGGGTACAGGTCTCATAGCAGAAGGAATGCCAGGGTATACAACAATGTGTTTATTCTTCTTTTTAACTCCTGAAAATAGAAACACAGAAACATGGATATAAAACTTGCATATGAAATAGAAGAAGCATTCAGACAGTGGCGGCTCGTGAGGGAAGGCTGCGGTCTGTAAGATATGAAATAGGTCGATGGAGTCTGTATATTTTCTTTCTTTTTCATTCATATTGTCCCTTCGGGGACAATATGAATGAAAAAGAAAGAAAATATACAATCATTGTATATGTAAATGTAACTTGTATAACAATATGTATGTGTAAATGTATTTTCTATAACAATATGTATATGTAAATGTATGATTACGATTATGGTGAATATTATGCTATATATGGTGAATATTATGTCAAGTTTCATACGAGGATTTCAAAATATTTAAGAAAAATAAATTTATAAGCCCACCTTGGAGGTTTGTCATGCAGAAATAGCAATCTGTCACGTGATCCTTTCCTTCTCTCCAAATCATGGGAATTCCAAAAGGCAAAGATTTCGCTCTGCCTTTGCTCCATCTTCTCAAATTTTCAATGCACGTCTTGCAGCACATATGAGGGGCGAAATTTTTGTCCTGGTCCCCTAGCTTAATTCCAAAGTATGCTCTATACATTGTCTTCACAAATTTAGTGATTTGGGACTGGTTATTTGGCATGGTAACCGTCCCACATATGTAGCAGAATCTATTGGGATCATTTTTACACGCTCTATTCATTATGAAATATTTTATCTATATGCCTGAAAAGTAAAAAAAGATATTATACAAGTGAAACAAGTGATGATAGATGTTACTGTTCCAATTCCGCTTTGACAAAATCACGAAAAATTCTATTTTACTTATGAGGCCATAGCCGGATAACCTGAGCTGATTGAGAAAAACGGATTGCAGATTCGAAATCAGCAGGAAAAACTATAAGAATCACTTACAAAACCCTTGACAGCAAAATTGATGCATACCAGTGTAATAGACAGTTAGCGAGCTTTGACGAGGAAGTAGATTTAGGCGTACGCGTATCTAAGGATTTAAAAGTTAGGAACCAGTGCCTGGAGTCTTGCGCAAAAGCTAGTAGGATGTTAGGCTTCATAGCACGTAATTTCGAATTTAAATCGAAGAATATTATATTGCCCCTTTACAAGTCCCTAGTCAGGCCTCATTTAGAATATGCCGTTCAGTTTTGGTGCCCGTATTTGCGTGAGGATATTGATAGGTTAGAAAGGGTTCAGCGTCGCGCCACGAAACTAATTCCGTCATTGCGCAACAAGCCTTATGAAGATAGGATTAAAGAGTTAGACTTGCATTCACTCGAAACAAGGAGATTAAGGGGAGAGCTTATTGAAGTTTTCAAAATTGTTAATAAAATCGATAACGTAAATTTTGACATTGTTCACTTTCGATAATAGCAATACTCTTAATAACGGATTTAAGTTGCGTGGCAGACGTTTCATTACTAATATCGCTAAAAACGTTTTTACGTTTAAAGTAATTGATAAATGGAATAATTTTCCCGCGGCCGTCGTGAACTCTACCAGCGTTAATATGTTTAAAAACCGTTTAGATAGGCATTTTAAAAATATTAACGTTGTTTAAAATAATAAAACAATTAGCAACAGGAGCTGGGGTGGTGGTGGTCGAGGATGAGTATGTTGACGATTAATGCAAGCTTGTGACATGCCAGCGTGTGATGCCAGCAATAAAATTATTAAAAAAAAAAATTAGACTAACATGAACGTAGATGTAGTTCGTAGCGTAAACTAACCCACTTTTTGTTATATTCTTCCTACTTTTTTTTTTCTCTCTCTCTTGCATGTCTGTAGTTTGCATGGTATGACAGTGTTTGAGTTAAGACTGTGTTTGCATGGTTTGTAAGCGTTCTTATTTTACTTCTTTTCATCTTTCACCCCTTTCCTATTCTCTTCGACTATTTTTCCGACTTGTCGGCAGTGGCCGGCGGATGATGATGGTGAGTGTTTCTTTCTCTTTTTCTGAATGAATGTTAACCCACGAATGATAGGTTTTGCTACTTACTTAACTCCTTATTCTCCTCTTTTAACCCCTACTCTTTCCTGTCTCTCGGGCTAACCTTAGAGTGGATCTTGAGGTCTTTGTTAGCTTTAGCTTTTGTAGATCATACATCATCAATTCATCATCATCATTCGCAGTCGAATCTGAACTTAGTTTTCACTTAATTTTAATTTATGCTAAGTAAAAGTTGAACTTGAGAGTATGTACTGTATAACTACTATGAAAATTATTTTTAGCAATTTAAGTCGTTTTAGCTCAGATTTTGGTATTTTTCGCCAGCATTGGTATAGAATTTGTAGAAAACTCCATTCTAAAATTTACACTTAATCAAAGTATTATTGATTGGAACTTGAGCTCAGATTCTTAAAAAAAATATATACTCGTATATACTTTTATATATTATTAGCTCCACTACTCTTCATAATCATGCTAACTGACATAGATGAGGACGTTACCAGAGATAGCACAGTAACATCCTTTGCGGATGACACAAAGATCAGTAGAAAAATAAGAAACCCAGAAGATATAGGATCTCTACAAACCGACATAAACAGAATCTACAAGTGGACGGAAGACAACAATATGAAGTTTAACACCGAGAAATTTCAGCTGTTACGGTACGGAAAAAGAGAGGACCTAAAATCCATGGAATATTATACCCCAAATGGACAGGAAATTCAGAGAAATTCCAGAGTAAAAGATTTAAGGGTTGTAATGACAGATGATGCGAAATTTGAAACACAAAATAAGATAGCAGTAAACAGAGCAAAGAGAATAACGGGACAGATATTGAGAATCTTTAAACGAAGGGATAGGAATGTAATGATTCCTCTACTGAAAACCCTGATCATACCCAAATTGGAATACTGCTCGGTCCTAACATCCCCATATAAAAAAGAAAACATTAGACAGCTGGAAGGGATCCAGAGAAGCTTCACAGCCACGATCAATGGGTGCAAAGAACTAAATTTCTGGGAAAGGTCACGCGAATTAGACCTATATTCACTGGAAAGGAGACGAGAGAGAGACACCATTATTTACACTTGGAAAATAATGGAGAAACTAGTCTCTAATCTTACTCTAAACCCTGTAACTCCCCAAACAACGGTGAAAAGTAGAAAAGGAAGACTGTGTCGTGTTCCCAAATTAAAGGAGAGACAGGGAACATCCTTAACCCTGAAAGAAAATAGTTTTGTTGTGAGAGGACCAAAACTGTTTAATCAGCTGCTCAAAGACCTAAGGGACACGAGTAGTGTTGCAGTGGACATCTTCAAAAGAAGATTAGACGCCTGGCTCAATCCCCGATGAGCCGGGCGTACCTGGCTATGTGAGGTGGAGAGCACAAGAAACCAACTCGCTACTTCACCAGGCCAACTCGAGAGGAGGGGCGACAAGCTTGACCTTCGCGAAATGAGGAATCATCACGCGGAACCTTTGTAAGGTAAGGTAAGGTACTGTGTATATATATAAATAAAATAGTGATTCCCCCCCCCCCCCATCCTCACCCCACTCAATCATTTATAAACGTTTATTTCTATTAGCAGATTTTTTAACTGAATTTTAATTTTTGTGGTATAGAAATATTTTGTTGGAGTATAGCAACATATGAGAAGATTGATAGACCTATGCCTCTCATTTTAATATCCATTGTAGTAAAAAAATATATGTAATTCCAAAATCGGGTCGAATCACTCATCTTGACGGTTTTCTATGAAAGCTATATATAAAGATTTGTATAACCGGACTAAAAATATTTTTAACAAGAAATATCCACTTACGAATAAAATAACTTTTGTTAATAAAGAAATACTTATTGAATCATTTAGTTATCCATTAAAAATTATAATGAAAAATAGAGTATTATTATTATTATTATTATTATACATTTTTCATTTCTGTGTTCTTAATTACTTGTCGTTACTTTACTCGTTCCCTTATACTACTGCATTTTGTTTCTAACTGAACTCGTTATAAATTCTGCTTACGCAACGGTAGCCAGCCGGCTGAAACACGGTGGAATAGCGAGAAACGGTATTTGATTTAATACTAAGGACATAAATTTTAAGTGCAATTACATTCCACACACACACACACTACATATCTCTAACTTCTAAGGCGTGAAGCGAAAAGCGTAATAAAAAAAGTCCAAGCGCTGTTTTCAAATCTCCATAGCTCGTGACGGCAAAGAAAACCCCAAGCGATTTTTTCAATACGTCAATAATAGGAATCCAGTAAAGAGTGTCTTGGGGCCGTTGAAAAATTCTGACGGAGAGCTAGTTTCTGAAAACAAGTAAATGGCTACCCTGCTAAACGAATTTTTTACATCAGTTTTTACAGTAGAAAATGTAACGAATGTCCCTACGGTCATACACATAATACCTTTTGATAATGGTAATACTTTAGATAATATTGTGGTTAGTGAAAGGGAGGTAATGCACTACATTGATAAAATGAAAATGCGTAAATCACCGGGGCCGGATTCCATATATCCCATACAACTAAGAGCTAAAAGAAAGTATCGCTGTCTCGCTAACAAAGATTTTTAATGCGTCTATTTCTGAGGGATGCGTACCAGATAATTTCAAGTAAGCAAATGTAACACCTATTTTTAAGAAAGGCGATAAAGGTGTGGCGGGAAATTATAGGTCAATCAGTTTAACGTCTGTTGTAGGTAAGCTACTGGAATCGATAATTAGGGATCGTATAGAGTATAGACGAACACTTATAATTCCATAACTTGATTAGAAATACGCAGCACGGTTTTAGGCGAAACAAATCTTGCTTAACTAATCTTTTAGAATTTTTTCAAAACGTGGTCGAAGTTTACGATAGTCATCGGGCGGTAGTGTATTTAAACTTCCAAAAGCGTTTGACACCGTACCGCACAAAAGACTCATTGAAAAAACTAAGGCTCATGAAGTCAGGGGTGTAGTAGTAAATTGGATTGAAGAGTAGTTGCGAGGTAGGAAACAGAGGGTGGTCGTTGATGGAGTGGAGTTTTCTTGGGCTAATGTAGCGAGCGGCGTTCCTCAGGGTTCTGTATTGGGCCCCTCGCTTTTTCTTATAACGATTTAGATGTCGGCCTAGTCAGTACAGTTTGAGTTTGCGGATGACACGAAGTTGGGTGGTAGGGCGATTAATGACAAAGATAGAGCTAAAATCCAGGAAGATCTGAATAAAATCGTAGATTGGTCAGTCGCATGGCAAATAAGATTTAACGTCGATAAGTGCAAAATTTTACATATAGGTTCACGTAACGGTAATTTTGCGTATAGTATGTCAGGGTAGGAGTTAGCAAGCGTAGAGGAGGAAAAAGATTTAGGAGTTATAGTCACTGGTGTTTTAAAAGTGGGGAAACAAAGTACAGCAGCGGTCAATGAAGCAGACAAAGTGCTAGGTTTTATAGCTAGGAATTTTTAGTACAAGTCGCGCGATAATATTGTTCCACTTTATAAATCATTAGTTAGACCCCATTTGGAGTACGCGATCGAATTTTGGAATCTGCATATGCGCAAAGATATAGACAAAATCGAAAGAGTTCAAAGACGAGCAACTAAGATGATTCCGTCGCTTAGGTCAAAGTCATAAGAGGATAGGCTTAAGGAATTAAAATTGAGTACACTCGAAACTAGGATACTAAGGGGTGATCTAATCCAGGTTTTTAAAATTATGAATGTGTTCGACAACGTAAATAGAGAGAGCTTTTTCGAAATATCACAATATAATAGAATTAGAAATAACGGGTGTAAGCTGACACGTAGAAGGTTCGAGACAGCAGTTGCCAAAAACTTTTTTACGCATAGAATAGTAAATAGGTGGAATAGTTTGCCGGTAGAAGTAATTAGTAGCACGTCTATAAACGTGTTTAAAAATCGATTAGACGCATATGTTGATAGATTGGGTATAGTTTATGGTAGTAAAATTAAGGCTTTTGTGGTTCGGAACCCACATAAAATTGTAGGTCCCCTCCGCCACCACGGAGGACATGCGTAATACACAATTACAAACACAGTTAGGTAGACCAGCCATGAGTGGATTCTAGGGTCTTTGTTGGTCCGAAACATTATAACACACACACACACACACACACACACACAAAATTGCATTTTCAATACATGATCGAAACCCATTAATAGCCAGCCAGTGCAAGCCTGTTTATTTCTGGCGGGCTAACCTAATCCATTGTTCTTATATTTTGAAACGCACTTCGATTGGTCAATTTTTAACCCTTTCACGCATACAAATGTTCTCCATAAGACGGAATGAATAAAGTGGACGTTATGCAGCAAAAGGTTAAAACCAAATCTCTGATTGGTCGATTTTTTAAACAAACTCCCTCTCTGAACACGAGGTAAAACTTAGACCGTAACCACTTTAACGTACGCTAATAAAGAATTCGTTAATATTAAATGTTTTTATTATTCATTATAGTAATAACTAATAAGTGAAGTAATAGTAAATCATTATAGTAATAATCATATTAAATTCCATACACTACAGAACGTTCACTTATGAGAATAATAAATAGGAACAAAATCGTGTGTTTTGCACGTTATATACTCGTTGAATAAAAGTGTGTTGTGTTTAAAATTTACATATCCCGGAGGGTAAAAATGATCTTCATGTGTTGCAGTTATAATTTGATAAGATAGTGACTTATTTATTGCTGTAGATGAAATAAAAGAATTGCAGTGGGATTTCTCACACTCCACCTGAGTCGTGATGTGATTTTTGAGAACCTGAGTAATGCCGGGTTAAGATGGTTTAACTTATACTTGGTTAACGGGACTCTCTTACCTCACAGACAAGACGCATCTCCCAAGGGGTACCCCAAGGGAGCGTTCTAGTACCTATCCTGTTCCTCCTTTATATAAACGGCGGAATGTCCATTAAATTTTCGGTATTCTACATACCGAATAACCACTAACAGTGAACTCGAAAGTGTATATATATATTGCTTAACGCCAACAAACTTTCCTTAAATATTAAAAAAAAAGCTTACCTAGCCATCACAAAAAAGAAAAACGTTGTCCTTTCTAAATCTAAACATAAATTCAATCCCTATTCAGCGATTATAATCGGTCAAATTTCTGCGAGTTACCACCTTTCAAACCTTTCATTCAAATCGCACACTGAGGATATATGCGACAAATTGGCCAAGGTCTCATTCATAATTATGTATGCAGGTGCAGTACTCTCAAAGCAAGTTTTTCGAACCATATACTTCTTCATGGTTTACCTACACCGGCAATACTGCATTAGTGCTTACGGAAGTGTACGTCAGTATTCTCTACAGCCACTGGTTACGGTAATGCAGAAAAGAATAATTAGGAAAATCTATAAATCGAACAAACATAATGAAAATAGAGATAAAATGTTTCGCGAGTTAAACATTCTCAAATTAGTAGAAATTTACGAACTAAACATTGCCTAATATATGTATCGAATCGTCCAAAACCAAATAAGGGTATTTATAAAGTCTCTATCTATTTCGGTGAAAACGTAGCAAAAAGGGTAAAATTCAATAACAATATAATAGAAAGCATACATTTAATGAATCATTTAATGCGTATGATTCTACATGAGCACCATCAGTATCTCTACAGAGTTCGAATCTGTCAGCAGCATTACGGAACACATTTTGGAGCATGACGGGGGTTATTTTTGTAACTGCTGTTAAGCACGTAAATCTTGCGGATCTGTAACCCTCTTTTGATAGACGTTCGATTTGATAAAGCCTCATGCAAAGAAATCTAAGGGCGTTAGGTCAGGAGATCGAGCCGCCCAGGGCCTGTTGCCTCCACGTCCGATCCACCGATTTGGAAATCGTTCATTTAGGTACTCCCGAACAATATTTGCTTAATGACAAGGTGCCCCATCTTGTTTTAAGACGACGGTGTTTAAAATGCCATCCGAATGAAGCTGGGGTTCCAGGAATTGCTGAAGCATGTCCAGATAAATAAGCCCTGTAACTGTAGCTTCAGCAAAGAAAAGGGGCCCATAAATCTTAGATTTGGTCATACCCAACCAGACAGTAACTTTAGGAGAATCTCGTTCCCATTGATAGAAATCAACTGGCTTTTTATTATCCCATATGCGGCAGTTATGGCGATTAACCTCTCTACACGCGTGGAAAGTTGCTTCATTACCGAAAAAAATGTGCTCCATTAAATTTTCATTCTGAATGTGTTCAACAAGATCGGCACACATTGCACTTCGCTTTGGATAATCCTCTTCATGTAAGTCATGAAGCACTTGAACGTGATAACTTCTCTTCTTCAACGTCGATTTCAAAATTTTGTGGACAGTTGATTTGGGTATCCCGAGTCTACGTAATGTGGTGCGAATTGACACGCTCGGATGTTCATCGATAACATTACGTACCGCATTTACAGCATGCTCCGAGACACTTGGACGTCCGTCCAGATCTTGACTCATCATGAACAGATCCCGTTTTTAAAAATTTATTAAGCAAATCGCGAATTGTCTTGTCCGTAGGACCTGGCTTGTGAAATGTTCTTTCAAACCTCTCTCTAATTTCTTTGCATTTTTTTTAATCCGAATTGTCACCACCACCACACGTTCTTGTACATTCATTTTCATAGGGTTCTGCAACAAAAATAAATAAAAACCGTTAATTCAACGAAATAGATAGGGACTTCATAAACACCCTGTATATAGCTTCCCAAACACACCACCACCTTAACACAAGACAATCAAACACGTACATCAGAAAACCGAATTACCACTAAGGGGTTCCAAAAAACCTTAGCCCCCCCCCCCTTTGCAGCTTACATGTTTACTTATATCGAAATAGTTTTTAATGATTATAAAAATATATATAATTTATTTATTGCAGGTATTAAAATTACTCTCGCTGATAAAGTGATAATATAATGGCTTCTCAATTAATTGGTGATTCGGAGAGGCAACGTGTGATAGATCGCATACGAGCAATAACATTTCGGGAAGCTCATGATGCTGGAGCCACCTTTATAACACGTTCATGGGTTGCCAAAAAGTTGCGAAGAAGTGAAGACTTCGTCAAAAGAAATTGGAATAAAACTTTGGATGAATGTGAAATGGATACAACCAAATGCCTTGCTTCATATGTGAGTGGGACAGTCATTGGAAAAAGAAGGATTGGCCCCAAAGAACTAACTTAACACTAAGCAGCAGAAATTTTATCAACGAACCTCTTGTGACACCCGCAAAAGTGTTGCTACCACCATTACACATTAAACTGGGGCTAATGAAGCAATTTGTAAAGGCTTTGGATAGAGATGGTAACTGTTTCAAATACATTTCTGACCAATTCTTTTCTCTAAATGAAGAGAAAATAATAGCTTGGGTGTTCGATGACCCCTCAAATATGGAAACTAATGAAAGATGACAACTTTCTTGATTCAATGTCAAATGTGGAGAAAGCGGTTTAGATATCATTCAAAAATGTTGTTGAAGATTTTCTAGGAAATCACAAAGCCAAAGACTATAGAACAATTGAGGCGTTCGGAACCAAAGAGGCGAAGCGAATGGCGTCTTCGCCAGTTTGGTTCCGAACGCCTCAATTGTTAGCCACATGTTGAAATGCTATGAAAAACTTGGTTGCAACACGAGTGTAAAAGTGAATTTCCTTCACAGCCACTTGGAGTACTTTTGGAGTACTTCCCTGAGAACCTTGGAGCAATTAGTGAAGAGCAAGGTGAAAGATTTCATCAAAACACAAAAAACATGGAAAAATGATCTCGAGGAAGGTGGAATGTCAATGTGATGGCTGACTACTGTTGGTGTTTGAAGAGATGTTTCCAAACCAAATTTCAAAAAGACATCTAAAAAGAGGAAATTCACTCAAATTTGATGATGTATATAGCCACAGAAAAGTAATTTAAAATGATTCTTTCTGTGAATTTTTATTGTATTACTGTTCCTTTCCTCAGATTTAAATAAAAGTTGTTTTGGTGTGAAGTTGAAAGTTTTAATTTGTTTCTAAATGTTTCATCTAATATTATGTTTATATGATGCGCATAAAATCAGGAAGTTTTATTATTGATTTTGTGAGAAAATCTGATGTGATAGAAAAAACCTGATACCAGATTTGGAATCAGCACCCCTAAAATTGTATAATTCCACCTATTTTCAAAGAAACAGAAATTTTTTCATTTGTATACTAGTGTAATTTTTGCTAAGTACCTATATATAGGGTGCACATAAAGTCAGGATCTATTTTTGTGAAGCACTTGGAAATTATATGGAATTCAATCATAAAATGATAAAGTGGTAACATTTATTAAATAATTAAGAGTAGGATTCGACGTGACGCCCATCAGTATCCCTGCACAGCTCAAATCGTTCCGCAGCATTTCTAAACACATTCTGGAGCATTTGCTGGGTTATGTTATCTGCAGCAGTTCGTATACGTGTACGTAAGTTTTCAAGACTCGTAATCTTCGTCTGATAGACGTGTGATTTGATAAAGCCCCATGCAAAGAAATCTAAAGGGGCTAAATCTGGTGATCTCGCTGGCCAAGGTCTGTTGCTTCCGTGTCCGATCCAGCGATTTGGAAAACGTCCATTTAGATCAGGGGTGGCCAACCTATGGCGCATTGGATGATTAGAAGTGGTGCATTGAATTCTCTGCTGCTCTCAGTAACTAATTTAACTCCAAACATTAAAAGCTTGGTGAAATCAAAACAGACTCAAAAGTCTCATTAAGGTAAGTAATGTTTACATTGTTTTTATATTAAATCATTATATCATGTAAAAATGCTAAATATATCTATATTAACATATTTTATACAAGAATTGAATGGGGGTACAAGACTTGTATGGCGCATCTGAACTCATGCGTGAAAAAATTGGCGAATGAAATGTAAAAGGTTGGCCACCCCTGATTTAGATAATCCTGAACAATTTTGGCATAGTGACAAGGAGCACCATCATGTTGATAGACGACGGTACTAACAATCCCATCCCCGTCGTCTATCAACATGATGGTGCTCCTTGTCACTATGCCAAAATTGTTGAGGATTATCTAAATGGACGTTTTCCAAATCGCTGGATCGGACACGGAAGCAACAGACCTTGGCCAGCGAGATCACCAGATTTAGCCCCTTTAGATTTCTTTGCATGGGGCTTTATCAAATCGCACGTCTATCAGACGAAGATTACGAGTCTTGAAAACTTACGTACACGTATACGAACTGCTGCAGATAACATAACCCCGCAAATGCTCCAGAATGTGTTTAGAAATGCTGCGGAACGATTTGAGCTGTGCAGGGATACTGATGGGCGTCACGTCGAATCCTACTCTTAATTATTTAATAAATGTTACCACTTTATCATTTTATGATTGAATTCCATATAATTTCCAAGTGCTTCACAAAAATAGATCCTGACTTTATGTACACCCTGTATAATATAACTATATGTAGTTATGTGAATGTGTAATCTTGGCTAACTATTCATACTCTTATGTACTGTATTTATAAACGCATGTTTTTGGTTTACTGCAGATAATCTCGCTGTACGTTTTCTCTCTCTGTCTTTATATTTTTGAAACTAGTGTGAATCCCACTACTTTACACACTACATATCTAATAAATTTACCAAGTAACTCTATTCTGCCAATAAAGCATAAAATATAGTTGGTAATGGCAGTTCTGTGCTATGTAAGTATATGAAGGTATTACTGTCACGTTTATCTGGCTGTATATTGGGTCATATGTATGCGGGTTGCGGGTTCATATTTATGGGTATGTATGCACTATGCATGTACATATATATACACAGTATGTGTGTCTATAGGTACGTAACGGGTGATCGAAAAGTCGCGCAACTCGAATCAAGATTTGATTAAATGTTAGGCTACCCTAAGCTTAGCGTAGTTTAATTAATAGGTAGGCTAGCTTAAGCTTAACTTAGTTTGGATGATAGATAATCGTGCGAGGGGAATGATGAATTTTTCAGAAGCAACGTGTTTTATTGTTGAACATTTATGTCCAAATCCTATCTTGAATGTCAGAATGCATTTAGACGAGCGTTTCTGGAGTTAACTGCACCAAATAAATCGACTATACATCGACTTCTTAAATGTTTGATTCGTGATATGGGCGTTCCGGTCGTCCCTAGGTATTAACGGATGATACGTTAGATGAGGTGAGCCAATGTTTGCTGCAGAGTTCTCCATGTAAGTCTCTAAGAAAATTACTACAACAAATTCATACGTTATATGAAAGTGTACGAAAAGCATCGAAGAAGCTGAAACTCCACGCTTACCCAGTTCGGGTTGTTCATGAACTTAATGCAAATTATGGTGAGAAGCGGATTCGTTACTGCCAGTGGTTCCTTAATTTCATCCGGAGTAGGTGCTTTGGATACGATATTTTTCTACGGATGAGGCGTGGTTTCACCTCGGTGCGTATGTTAATAGCCAGAACAATATAATATGGATTTCTGAAAAGTCACACACCATTCACGAAGTGCCTCTACATTCCAAAAAAGTTGGTGTTTGGTGTGCGATCTCCCGTCGACGATTAATTGGACCTCTGTTCTTCAATGAAACATTAAATGCGGGACGATACCAAGAGTTGGAGAGACAATTTATTACGCTACTTAAAGACGATGAAGAGGACTGCTGGTTTCGGCAGCTCACGCTGCTAAAATAACCATGGGAATGTTGAGGCAATACTTCGGTGAGCGCATCATTTCATAAAACCTCTGGCCACCACGATCAACAGATTTACTACCTCCTGATATTTTCTTTGGAGTTCATGAAAGGAAAAGTGTATACCGCCAACCCTCGTACGTTAGACCAACTTCGGCAGAACAATGAAAACTATGAAAAAACTATATATGCTTACAACATGGTATCGTATGTGGTACCTTTATTTCTTAATTAAATATAAATTATTAATTAATTGAATTAAATATCTAAAAAATTGCCTCGGGATTGGCGACATAGCCTATTGGGAATGAAAAATAATTGCCATACATACACAGAACCCAATATGGAGGCATTGGGCCCACCCAACCACAAGAAAAATTTATTGTTTCGTGTTCAAAATTTTCCACTGCTGACTCATGAAAATTACTTCGAGAGAAGAGTCAACGAACTTTGCAAATTTAAAATATGAAGATTTATATGAGTGGCACTCGGAGCTGCTTATGTTACAGCGATGCTTTAAGTAAGGAAGATGTACTTTATCTTCGTATAAGTTCTGAGTGAATAACATGTGATATAAACCTAAGAACGAAAAAGGATAGGCCTATTCCTTCAGTTATTTAAGTGTAGTGAATGTCTATTGCAAATAAACCGAAAGAGATCATCGCGCCGTCTACACATACATAACTCTCTAACGAAAAAACGTAGGGCTTTTGTCGTTAACACTCCACTGTAATTTGATGGAAATTTCCAACGGATGAGGGTATCAGGCAATCAACCCATAATAGCCCTATATAGTTTTTTCATAAAAACTATATTGCCAGCATAGAAGTAAAAAAGTGAAGTTTTTTGCATGAGTAAGTGCATGCTACAGGGAGAATGGTGGCCATTTCGATCACCTTTTGTGACTTTGCCAACATATTTTAGGCCTGTTAATAAATATTTTTGCTTAACATTTGCTGTGAAAAACATTTAACGCTTGATACACGTATTATTTTTTTGTTTACCTTTGATACGGGTTGCGCGACTTTTCGATCACCCTGTATACGTATGTATATACGGATATGTGTGTATGTATGGATGTACATACATACATACGTACGTACGTGCGTGCATGCATGCATGGCTGCCACGTATGTTACAGGGAATCTGTGTAACTAGGGATTTCATGTAAGGTTAAGTCGTGCTATTTTCGTTAAACCTACGAGAAAATTATTGAATACCCTGTTAGGTTAACTGCACGGCCCTTGACGAGTGGTTAGGTTAAGTCGTGATATTTTCGTTAAAACCAACAAAAATATTACAACTTAACCTTACCTGAAATCCCTGAACATTTTAGGGTTTTCATGAAATCCCCAGTTACACATATTCCATATAACATATATATATGCTTGTAGGTTGGAGCACCTAAAGTGCATCGTCAACACATATAAATACAGTAATAAAGTGTAACAGATTATTTGTTTTCATTGTTTTATATTGTTATGCTACTACACTACGTATGCTTTGGAATGCATTTGCTGTTGCACTATCATATATATATATATATATATATATATATATAAAAATAAAAGTATGTAAGTATATGCATACTTTAGGTGAGTTCGAACGACGGTTCAGGATCGATCTACGGTCGACTACTGCAGCATCCCGCCTCATTTGCGGGGTTTGGTGAAGGAGAGAATTGCTGTCTGATCTCCTCCTGCCCTCGTAGCCAGCCACGCATGGCTGGTCAGGGACTTTGCACAGGAATCTGTCCAGCTGGTTCTTGAAGTTAGTCAGGTAGGTGTGCTGGAAATTTCTCACTTCTTTTGGAAGGACATTGAAAAGCTTTGAGCCTCGTATTCTGAGGGTATTTTCCATCCTCGTTTTCATGGCTCCTTGTCCCACCGCAGCTGGGACCGTACAAAATCTGCCTCTTCTCTCATTCCAGTTTGTTTCTATTTCATTTCTAAGGTTAGGGACAGAGCCCTCAAGTATTTTCCAAGTATTTTCCACATACGCTATATAAAAGTCCTTTATATAGCGTCAATGTTCGCAATGTCTCGTTTTCTGTATGGGCTTGTGAGTACTGAGCGATACTCAATTATTGGTAGGACTAGATTCTTCCATAATTTGAGCATGATGTTTGCTTTTCTGCTGCAGAAACTCCTCCAGATGATTCCCATTATTTTTCTAGCAGTTGTAATTTTGATATTATAGTGCTCTCTGAATTCTGCATCCGACGACATTATTACTCCAAGATCCCTAACTTGTGGATTTGGTGTTATCTGCTTGGCTTGCAGAGTTTTGTACCCTTTTTTCTGTAGCTTCTTGTTATTACCATATCTTAGAAGTTGGAATTTTTCTTCGTTGAACTTCAGTGTTGTCTTTTGCCCACTGGAATAATGTTTCATTGTCGTTTTGTAATCTTTCTGTGTCACCTTCGTTCAATATTTCCTTGCATATCTGCATTATATATATATATATATATATATATATATATATATATATATATATATATATATATATATATATATATATATATATATATATATATATATATATATATATATTTACCTTACCTTTTGAACCTTATGTTGTTACGTGCGTTGGTCTCTCTTCACACGGAGGTCAAGCTGGTGGCCCCGCCTCTAGGTCTGGCTTGGTGGAGGAGCGAGTTGCTTTCTTGCGCTGTCCACCGTACATAGCCAGGCACGCCCGGCTCATCTGGTACAGTCCTGAGCCAGGCATCCAGTCTTCTCTTGAAGACTTCAACTTTGACCCCCGTTACGTTTCTGAGGTCCTTTGGAAGCTGGTTGAAAAGTCTTGGCCCCCTGACAACCAAGCTATTTTCCTTCAGAGTTGAGGAGGTCCCTTGCTAGGCCTTTAATTTGGAAACACTACACATTCTGCCTTTCCTTTTTTCCAGTGTTGTTTGAATGGTAATTGGGTTTAGTTTTTGGTTTGGTACCAGTTTTTCGATCATTTTCCATATGTAGATTATGGTGTACCTCTCTCTTCTTCTTTCCAGGGAGTACAGATTTAGTTCACGTAGTCTTTCCCAGTAGTTGAGTTCTTTGCAGCCATCAATCTTGGCTGTGAAATGCCTTTGCGTTTCTTCTAGTTTATTAGTTTCTTCCTTTTTATATGGGGACGTCAAAACTGAGCAGTATTCAAGTTTTGGTATAATCAGTGTTTTTAGCAAGGGAATCATTACTGTCCTGTCCCTTCTCTTGAACGTTCTTAGTACCTGTCCGGCGACTCTTTTTGCTTTATTTATCGCTATCTGATTTTGTGTTTCGAATTTCGCATCATCGGTCATTATTATCCCGAGATCGATCGCTTTCGTGCTTCTCTGAATTTCCTGTCTATCTGGAGCATAATATGCAGTCTGTTTAAGTTCTTCTTTTCTACCATATCTCAAGAGCTGAAATTTCTCGTTGTTAAATGACATGTTGTTGTCTTCTGACCATTTGTATATTTTGTTCGTGTCCCTCTGCAAGGCCTCCACGTCATGTACATCGCTGATTTTTCTGCTGATCTTTCTATCGTCTGCAAAGGATGTTACTATACTGTTGCTGTTTACTCCGCTGTCTGTCTGTTAGCATGATAATGAACAGGAGTGGGGCCAGTACTGTCCCTTGTGGTACTGAGCTGCGTACTTCCAATTCTGATGATGATATACCTTGAATTTTGACGACCTGCAGACGTTCTCTGAGGAAGTTGTAGATCCATTTTCCCACTTTGCCTGTTATTCCCATATATTTAATTTTATGTGCTATTTTACCATGGTCACATTTGTCGAAAGCTTTAGCAAAATCTGTGTATATAACATCGTAGTTGTCATTGCCTTCCAGTGCATCTAGGATATTGTTGTAGTGTTCTATTAGTTGTGATAGGCATAATCTACCTGATCGGAATCCATTCTGATTTTCGTTGAATTTTTGCAGTGTCTCCAGGAAATCATAAATTTTCTCTCTAACTATTCTTTCAAACACTTTGGTGAGGTGGGACGTCAATGACACTGGTCTATAGTTCTTTGCTTGAGATCTGTCCCCTCCTTTATATATCGGGACAATGTTTGCTCTTTTCAAGATGCTCGGTATTTCCCCAGTGTCTAGGGATATTCTCCATATCCAGTATAAAGGTGTACCTATTTCATTTTTACAGTTTTTAATCAATGATGCGTTCCAATTGTCCGAACCTGCAGCTGAATGTGGTTTCATTTGTCCTATAGCTCTCGCTACATCTTCTGGTGTAAAATCAAAGTCTGTTATATACTCTCTTGCAATTCCTCTTCAAAGAATGCATTTATGTCAGGTATCGCTTTGTCACTTTTTGGGGTACTGAAAACTGATTCATATTGAGCTCTCAATATATCAGATATTTCTTTTGGATCGTCGGTTAGTTCATTATTTCTCGTCCTTAAGGGCCCAATAGCGGCGCGCGTTTTTGTTTTCCTTTTTGCATAGCTATAGAAGTATTTTGGATTTTCCTTTATTGCTTCTACCGCCTTTTCCTCTTCCCTCTCTGTATCGTCCTTAATCAGGGCTTGTATTTCCCTATCGATACCCTCCAGTTTTTCTTTTATTGCTCTCTTGTCATTATCTCCGCAGTTGCCTAACTTCGCCTCCACTCTCTCTCTTTTGCGGAATAGTCTTCTCTTTTCTCTCTAGCCAGCTCCTCTTTCCTTTTGGCTGTGATTTCGGAGCATATTTTTCTAAGATTCTCAGCGTTTTTTCTTCCAAGGTTGTTAGCATTTCTTCATTTGTTTTATTCTCGAAAATTGTTCTCCATTCTATTTGGGCCATGTGCGATCTGATTGCTTCCCAATTTATAGTCTTGGAGTTTAAGTTAAAGGCCCCAAATTTACTTCTTTCCTCAATATGTGTATTGTCTTTTAATGCTGTCGTCATATTTGTTGATATCTCGATTAAGTTGTGGTCTGAGATAATGGTTGGGGTTATTTTTATATCAGCAATCAAGTTCGTGTTATTCGTGAATACCAGATCCAGGCAGTTATTTTTTCTGGTATTTTCTGTTATCTCCTGTGTCAGCATAAACTCATTTGTGAGAGCCATCAACATTTTCGCTTGCTCCTGGTCTTCTCTTGTACCCCCATTGTCCTGGTGAATATATATATTCCTATCCACTTTTTTGTATTTTATAAATGGAAAGTTAAAGTCTCCGCCGATCATTATATTGGGGGATGGAGGGTTTATGGCCTTTATTAGCTTTCTGATGTTATCAATGGCCTCCGAGAATTTTTCGGTTTGGGTGCTTGGAGGTCTATAGATGACTATTACTATCACGTTTAGTTTTTCTATTTTCACTGCTAAGAGTTCCACATAGCTGTTTGATTTACTTATTATCGTCTCTGTCATATGACCTTCCTGTACATGTATAGCACAGCCACCTTTACGTCTCGTCGTTCAATCCGCTCTTAGTAAGTTGAAGCCCTCTATATTTATCTCTTTCTTATCAATACATGTTCGCAGTTTTCACAATTTCTTTGGCAATCTTTAAGATGAGTTTTTGTGAGGCATGCGATGTCCGCCCTTGTTTCGTCCATAAATCCTTTCAGGTACGAAACCTTATTGAGTGATTGGTTTGATCTTATTCCTTGAATATTAGCCAGGACAATTTTTATGTTCTCTGTTTTTCGTTGCCCCTTGTGCCTTTCAAGTTCGTTTTCCTTCGATATCGCTTGATTCGTTGCCCTATGATCCTCCGAGAGAGATCCGTTTCCGCCTACTTGTACTGGTAGCTTCTTGCTACAAGAAGACTATTTGCAGGTGGTTTGGAAGGTTTCGGGAAGGAAACGAGTCTTTGGAAGATGATGAAAGAAGTGGTCGTCCGTCCGTCTTGTTTGTAACAACTTCATCTCCGTAGACAGCTGCAAGCATTCCGTGCGTTTCTGTAGCCGTGTTACCGAGTTTAAAACAAAATTTGATGTTTGCACGTTGCTCAAATTTCGACATTTTCTGCAAAATCGCCAGACGCCACGAAAACGCCCTCACACAAAGCAATGACACGGCGCACTGGTGCGTAGTTGAATGGTGTTTGTTGGCATCTGGCAAGTGGCCAAGGTGACGTCATCAGCCATACACACTGACATCACCTAGTGACACGTTCATTAGTTGCGGGACTATTTACCGAACTTTTTGATTACACCTCGTATATAATGTGTGTGTGTGTGTGTGTGTGTGTGTGTGTGTGTGTGTGTGTTGTTCTGTGTACACCTATTGTATGCCTTATGCATGTAGCACGACAAAAAATTATTATTATTATTATTATTAATAATATGAGCATTAACTGTAAATGACATGGAGTTGTGTGTCATTGTCCCAAATTTAATAATGGGGTTGTTTAACCTCCTTCGCAACATCTAAGGTCATATGACGGCGGGGACCTACAGCTTTACGTGGGATCCGAACCACGGGTCACTACGTAATTCAGACGGTCACCCATCCAACTACTGTCCGACCCAGTGCCACTTAATTTCGCTGATGAACGAGAAGTGGTGTTACGACACTGACTATGACGTAGCCCTCTCATTGTCCCATTTATGAGGTTTATTTGTAGGTACCTCGCGCATGACATGGAGGAGGATAATGAAGAGATGAAGTACGAAGTATTTCCTTACTGCCTCGGTACCAAATGGAAAAGGTATTACACATATATGCTCAGCATCAGAGACGACTTATTCTGGGCTCTTGATTGTCGCGCTGCTGTTTCAAGGAAATGCTGCGAACAGGTTTGATGTTACCATATTAAATATTTACGGTTTATTGTTTATGTAATACGAACTAACATGACAGTCATCTAGGTTATCCTCGTAATAAAGACAGCGGGTCTCCATGGTGACATATACAGGTCACGTGTTGCTTAAATGTTTAAATTTCCATAAACAAGAAGAATTTGTCGTGTGGAAGCAATTAATCTTGTTACTTCAGTAAATTAAATAATATATACCAGATTAATTTTTTCCACACGACAAATTTATATACATTGTAACCTTGTATGGGTTCCCCGCAGGGCCGGATTAACCATTAAGCAAAATAAGCCCGTGCTTAGGGCATCAAGGGAAGGGGGGCACCACAGAAATTTTCCATTGTCGGATTTACCATGGATTTATTATACTATTATAATCGCGGCTTATAGCCTATAAGCTGTTGAAAACTGAATTATATATATTCATATATAGTATTTATTTTTTTCATTGTTTGAATTTGTAGTGAACAACAACCCTTTTGAGAGAATAAATATATTTCGTTGTAATCACACACTTTACGCTTTGCGTTATTATTTTGTTTATATCAAATCTTTGAGCGCCATATTAAAAATACATATAGATTAAATATTTTCGTGTGCTATAGTAAATGTAAAAACAAGATTCAGTCATGCTGAACTTTATAAAATAATTGTAGAAGACAATATTGAGTGTGCCTTCCCAAATGTAGAAATTGCCTTTCGTATATTTTTAACATTAATGGTCACAAATTGCTCAGCTGAGCGTTCATTTTCTCAGTTGAAGTATATTAAAAATACCAACAGAACAACTATGCAACAAGGCAGACTGGATGCCTTATCTCTACTAAGTATAGAAGCAGATGTGTTACGTAAGATTAGTTTTGAGGATCTGATCAAAGACTTTGCAATTAAAAAAAGTAGGAGAAAACTTTTCAAATATAAATGAAGTGGAAGTATACAAAAATAAACATTATTTTCCATCTTACTGTAAGTTTTGTTTCATTTCAAAAAATAAAATTTTATTTTATGGTTTATTTTTGTTTATATTTTGAATTACATATATATGGGGCACCAAAATCTTTTAAGTGCTTAGGGCCTCTAAAGGTCTTAATCCGGCCCTGGTTCCCCGCAACAATCGCTCATCACACAGAGGTCTGGCTCGTGGCCCAACCTCAGGAGTTGGCTCAGTGAAAGAGAATTGCTTTCATGATTTTTCCTTTTCATATAGCTAGGCACACCCGGCTCATCTGGGATTGTTCTAAGCTACTGTCTAGTCTTCTTTTGAAGACGTCCGCACGAACACCAGTTGTATTTTATTTCTTTTGATAACTAGTTAGTACTATGGGTTCACTTACGACGAGGCAGGCCGTGGGGGATAAGGGGGAGGGGGGTTTCATTACCAAGTTCGGTGGGGGTACCCCCTAAAAATAAAAAATTGAATATAGATTAGGGTTGGCGGTGTTCCGAGTTTGCTGGCTCCAGCTCCGGAGTGCTCCAATGACTCGGCTCCCGCTCCAGCTTTATATACTAAGTTGCTCTAGAGAACGATGTTGTTCCGGACTGATACTTTAGCGTCTTTTTATTGCGCTACAGCTCTTAAGATTCTAGTTTTTACTTCTCGTACTTACCACAAAAATGCAAGAGTGCTTGCATTTTGTGTACACTGTCTATCTTTGGGTTTATTCAGCGTAATGGTGATACATGGTTGTTAGTAGTTGCAATTTGCATAATTCTCTGAATTGTAGGTGTGATAGTTTTTAATAAGTAGTAAGTGCTTGCAGCGTTTATACAGCTTGAATTTTAGGTGGTTTCAAGGTGCTCAAAAGTACCTGCTTTTTATGACATTCTAATCATTATTAAAAACGTGTCCTTTTCTCGTAACCGTACGATTTGCTATCCATACTTGGCAAACTAGTACGGCCAGGACACTATATTACGATTAAAAAGTATTATACCCACATTCGTACACTCAACATCAGCGGTCCGGTTTGTTTACAACTAGTGTTTTACATGCTCAAAGAAAACCGCTCAACGTCAAACCGTCCGAGTTCCAAGTTCCAAATTCAGCTCCAAGTTCCGGAGTGCTCCGATAAGTCTGGCTCCAGCTCTGCTTCGGCTCCACAATCCCAGCTCCGCTCCGGCTCTGGAGCAGAGGTTAAACAATTGGCCTGCTCCACTCCGGCTCGGAATCTTGGAGCTGGCTCCTGGCTCCGGAGTCGCAGCACTGGCAACCCTAATATAGAGTATAGTAACAACATAAACTGGAAAATAAATTTTTGGGTATTCGCCGGATTTGGCACCATGCGACTTTTTATGGTTTCCGAAGGTCAAACAAACCCTGAAAGCCGAAAGGACACCGGTTCGGTAATGTTGAATATCCTTAAAAGAAATTCGACGGAGCAGCTTTTAGCCATTCCGAAAAGTGTTTTTCGAAAAATGTTTCCATCAGTGGTAGGATCGTTGGGCAAAGTGTGTGGCTTCAGAAGGAGCGTACTTTGAGGGAGATTAAGCCTCAAACCCCCATAGGTACCATTTTCTGTTTACAATCGCGTCAGTCAGTCCGGATACTTTGTGAACAAACCTTGTATATATATATATACACAGGGTATATACAGGGCGTCCCAAAAAAATGTATACACACTTTAAATAATTATAAAGGCAGTGTTTATTAAAATACATTTCATTTTCAAAATGTAATAGAATCTACAGACATTATTTAATTGTTTTGTCAACGCCTGTTTTCAAACTGACGTCCGTTCTGGTCCAGGCACTGCTGATAACGCGAAGCAATGGAATCGCAAACATCACGAAACATTTCGTTTGGTATTTGTGTGCATTCTCGTTCAATGGCTGCTCTCAATTCAGCGACTGTTGCAGGTTTTATAGCGTATACCTTGTCTTTTAAGTATCCCCATAAAAAAAAGTCTAGTGGTGTGAGGTCTGGTGAACGCGGAGGGTATTCTACGAAACCCCTTCGTCCAATCCACATCCACATCGTGCCAAGTACCACTCGCAATACTCCACTCTTCGGTCCGGATCATCATCATCTTCATTAATAGCATGGACTAATCTTGGAATGTAACTTTTCCATTGACAGCGCTTCAAAATGCGTTGGACAGACGATTCTGAAATTCCTACCTCACGACTCGCTTGCCGCACAGATTTTCTTGGACTTTGGTGATACGTTTCCAGTACTCTTTCTTGCTTTGTGGGGCTTGTCGATGTCCGTGGTCTTCCGGAACGCTTCTTGTGGACATTCTGAACAGTTCCATCGGCTAATTCCATCTCTAATTCGAGTGATGGTAAGTCGCGTTGGTGGATCTGTTTGAAGCTCCCTCCTAAACTGTCTTTGCACTTCAACTGCGTTTTCACACTTCCAGTAGCATTTTAGAATGAATTTCCTTTGTTCAAAGCTTAGTCTGACTGCCATTATTAATTCTAATGGGTTTAACTTGGAAAGAAAGAAACATCAATTGAGCTATCAGCTGTTAAAGTGTGTATACATTTTTTTGGGACGCCCTGTATATATATATATACACACACAGAGGGTGATTCAAAAGTCAGGTTACATAGGGAAATATTGTATTATGTAATGATACAGGGAAATAGTCACATCACATGTTCGATATGGCCACCGTCAACGGCAATGCACTTGTGCAGCCAGCTAGGAATATCACATCAATGCGCTCCTCCTTCGATAACATCTCATAACTCATTTACCTGCAAAGAAACAGAAAAGCCCTATGTAACCTGACTTTTGAATCACCCTGTGTGTATATATATATCACACTGTCGAACCCCTGACCTCGCTCTTCATTACAGTATATATTGTACATATTTTTATGCATAAACAGAATTGCGGCGTGAAGCTTCGTCAATCAAAATGGGTGCTGTTTATAAGCACTTCGAGATAGACTCCTGTTCATTTGTCGAAAATTCAACAGTGATTTAAGTTTCTTATAAACGACATCGGTTGTACTAAATTCGACACGTCAAACTCGACAAACAAATTTTACTTCTAAATGCATGCAATGTTTTTTTCTTACATTTGTTTAAATGTGTAATTTATTCACTAGATTTTAAAAACGATAATAAGCAACGGTGCTTTTTTTTTTTTTTCTTTTCCGTTCATCGGTCTCAGTTTCTTCAAATTGAAGAATGGCATTCAAAATGGCATCATATTCGACGAAGCTCTAATCTTGGAGGTAAATAAAGGAGGCAAATTAACAGCATAATTTGAAAATTTGCGGATGATACCAAACTTCTGTGGGACGAACAAAATCAGCGGCGGAACATTTGCAGATTCAAGAAGATATTAATAAATTACTGGAATGGGCAGAAATTTGGCAAATGAACTTTAATATAGATACAGTAAATGTAAAACGTCGCTTATCGGTAGAAACAACGCTAAAGAAAAGTATTTTATGCGCGACAAGACACTAACGAGTGTTACGGAACAGAAAGATTTGGGTATTATTATTATTATTATTATTATTATTGGCGACACTCTTAAACCACCGAGTAAGCAACAATGTATCGAATCGGTCACAAAAGCAAATAGGAATTTAGGATTTATTGGTAGATCATTTGAATTTAAGTCGGAGAAAACGATGCTAACGTTATATAATTCCTTAGTACTGCGTTCAGTTCTGGTCTCCATGTTTACAACAGGACAGAGAATGGAGAAAGTGCAGCGACGGGCTACTAAGATGATTCCTAAACTTCGAAACAAATCGTACCCTGCCCGTTCAGAAATGTTAAATTTATTCTCGCTAGTAAAGAGGCGTTTTCGATATTTAATCGAGGTGTTTCAAATGATTAAAGGTTTTCATAATGTTGACGCCAAAAAATATTTCACCCTCAGATATGCAGATTGAACTCGCGGTAATGATTTACATTTAATGGGTAAATATTTTAATTCTAATGAAGTTAAATATATTCAATCGTATAGTTAATTTGTAGAATGGATTGCCAGCCAGCGTAGCTCAAAGTAATTCGATCGAATCCTTTAAAAAAGAAACTAGATGCTTATCTTGCCTTAACCTCCCCCTCCCCAGTTGGAAGCATTTTTTAGTGCGTAGAAGTATTGTAGAATTTTCACTTGAATTCCCTCCTTTATACTTTAAAAGTTTCACGTTAGCTTTACATTTTCTCCTTCCTTCCAACCTCTCTTCTCTGCTTTGCTTTAAAACTTTCACTCGTTTTTAAATTTTTTTTTAACTTTCTTTTTTAAATAGCCTCATAGGGAGCAGCCGGTCTGTTACTGTTGGGTGTCCTTTGTATTGTTTGAGAGAGTCCATAAGCATTTTGTATGGATTACTTCAGTGTATAATTCTTTGTACTACCCCATGTTGTGATTTTATATTGTAAGTGTGGATGAATAAATGAGTAATACAGTGTGAGGAGAGCATTTTAGAAAATTGTTTTTTTGAGTTTGAATATTATGTAGGGAAATGTAGATATTTTAGATTTAATATGTTGTGCCTGGCTTTTGAAATTGAAATTTTCATCTAACTTGATGCCAAGAACTTAAAATTACTTCATTTATTTACTTTTACTTTTACGAGAGAAATGTTTCCAATTGTTAATGAAGTGTGCGTGATTACAGGTTTTTTAGTTACAATCATATAGGATGATTTTCTCGTGTTCAGTAAAAGCTTATTTGCACAAATCCATTTATAGACATGATTTAATTGTCTGTTCACTTAATTCATTAGCGAGTTGATATCGTGGTGTAGAAACGAGTGTTGTATCATTTGCGTACTGAATACAGTTTAATGTTGTTGATCGATAAAAATCATTTACATGCATTTAGAAAAGGGTCCAAGGATAGATCCTTGTGGAACCCCACTTTCCAATACAGCTTATTATGATAAAATATCATTTACTTTAACATACTGGTGTGTGACGATTAGAGAAATATGACTTAAATTAAACGCATATGGCATAATGGGAAACATACTAAATTGGTTTATCTAGTAAAATATCGTGTGAGAGCGTATCAAAGGCTTTCGACAGATGGAGGAAACTAAGATTGTGTTTTTTTTATAGTTTAGGTTTTTATAGATATTTTATAATAGAATGTTGATAGCGTCTTCCGTGGTACGGCCTCTCTAAATCTAAATTGTGTTTTTGCTTGGATGTCGTATTTAGCTAAGAATTTGGTTAGTCTATTGTATACGATTCTTTAAAACACTTTACTTAAAGTTGGTAATATGGAGATTGGATGGAGAATCAGAGCTGCCTGATTTGAATGCTGGACAAACCCTGGCTATCTTCAGGTAATCAGGGAATACACCTTGTACTATTGACTCATAAACCTTGAGTGGGGTTGCTTTATCATCTGATATTATGATAGTTTATATATTTTTACTGGAATTAAACTGATAGCTGCGCTTTTATTTTTCAAGTTTTTCAATGTGGCTGAGGTTTCGTTTGGCATAATTGGTTCAAAGGAGGATGTACAGGGTGTCCATAAATGATTACCCTGATTAAAGCATGCTATAACTTTTAAATAAACACTCGTATTCAAACAGTTTTAATCATAAGTAGATAAACATACAAAGTTTTGATACATAGTTAATGAACTTAATAAGCTTCCACATGTGCACCCCTAGTGGCACGTAAAATGTTGTAAAATGTGTCTGTTTCCGCAACTATGTACCTGGATATGCTCACCAATTACGCCATCCCCTAGCTGCAGGACAGGCAGCCAACTGTCATCTTCCAACAAGATGGGGCACCCCCTCATTGGGCGCATGTTGTTCGTGAAACTCTCGACGCAACATTTCCAAATCGATGGATTGGCAGGGACGGGCCAATCCCATGGCCCCCAAGATCACCAGACATTACCCCGCTGGATTTCTTTCTCTGGGGTCATGTTAAAGATTTGGTTTACGCAACAGTTGTTCCAGATATCAGGACATTGCGAGAACGCATTACGGATGCAATTGCGACAGTTAAGCCACAAATGTTGGAAAATGCGTGGCGTGAGTGTGAATACCGTTTAGACATTTTACGTGCCACTAGGGGTGCACATGTGGAAGCTTATTAAGTTCATTAACTATGTATCAAAACTTTGTACGTTTATCTACTTATGATTAAAACTGTGTTTGAATACGAGTGTTTATTTAAAAGTTATAGCATGCTTTAATCAGGGTAATCATTTATGGACACCCTATATTTGATGTGGGTTGGTAGTGATTGTCTGATTCTGTAATGGCTGCCGCCGTATTGCTTCCTATTTTTGAAAAGAAATTTTTCAATAAATTAACCACATCTTTGGGATCACTGGAGGAAATTCCGCCCCGTTTTCAGGGGCTCCTCCAGCGTGAGTGGCTGAGGTGACTAACCACCCACCTTGCCTTAGTAAATTTACTTTTTTCACAATGCTAACTTTTTGTAACGGAATTTTTTATGTACAAAAGAACATTTTTATGTACAAAAGACATTATCTTTTGTTCTTTGAAAGCATGGCAAAATGTGTAGCTCATCAATGAACGAAAAAGACACCCGAAAACGTTCTTTAGAAGCTATTTGAGGCAGATTTTGATGCCAGTTACCCCACTCACCCAAATCCTGGAGGAGCCCCTGGTTTTAGCGAAGATACGAGATTTGTCTTGTTTGGCGTTGAAGTATCCCACAATCCTTTAGGACTAGATTTTTGTTCGGTAATTTTAGAACAATAATGGTCCACTTTTGAAGTTTTTATGAGCGAATTTAGTCTGTTACAGTGTTATAATATTCAAAGTAGCAATAGGGCAGCGTGCTGATCTTAAGCATCAGATGATTATCTTTAAAATGGTAGCCGCTAAAGTTCATAGTATGACGTCACACACACACACACACACACACATATATATATATATATACAGGGTGGGCCGTAAGTTTCCATACATAGGAAAAATAAACATTTTTTTATGGACAACCATTTTTATTTATATAATATGCTCTACATGGTTGCCATTGTTTTGAAAACACATTTCAATACGTGTTCCCCACTGTTGATGAACACGCATTAGCACAGTTGACGTTATGCTTGTAATGGCGTTGGTGATACGTTCCTTTAGATGATTTATGTCTCGTATCTTTTCCTGATACACCATGGCCTTCAAGTGCCCCCAAAGATAGAAATCAAGGGGGTGAGATCTGGGGATCTGGGAGGCCACTCCACAGGACCACGCCGACCAATCCAAGCATCCGGAAACTACTGCTGATCCAAATACCGACGCACGTGAAGACCATAATGAGGTGGAGCTCCATCTTGCTGGAAGTAAACTGGGAAGTTACCTTCCTCGTTTAGCAGGGATGGGAAAATCTCTTCTTGCAACATGTTAAGATACCTTTCGGCATTAAGATTTCCACTGACAAAAATTGGTCCAATAATTCTGTCACCCCATATCCCGGCTCACACCATCACTTTACCGGCACCTTGCATCTTCGTCGGACTCAGCCAGTTAGGGTTAGCATTACTCCAATAACGTATGTTTTGCCGATTAACCTCTCCATTGACGTAAAAATTTGCTTCATCAGTAAACAAGATCTTAGTTGAAAAGTTTGCATCCTCGTTCACTTTGGTTAATGCCCATTCACAGAATTCCATCCGTCTATCCGGGTCGTCTTCACTCAAATGCTGTGCCATATGCAATTTGCATGGATGCCATTTGTTTGCTTTCAAAATGCGCCTGATACTCGATCTGCTGACACCACTTTCTGCAGACAACCGTCGTGTACTTTTTCTGGGACTCCGTGTAAGCGCTGTAAGTATCGTAGCTGTTGTGTCTTCATCGGTGGCTGTACGTCTTGGACCACTTCGCGGTTGATCTGCAACATTTCCAGTTTTCTGAAACTTGTTAATAAGTTTTGCCACAGTGTCGTGTGTGATGTTCGTTCCATGTTGTCTGTTAAAGTTCATTGCAACCATGCGACTGCTTCCCGACCCAGCCATCAGTATGATTTCAATTCGTTGCTCTTTCCTCAAACGCATATTCTTAGGGTATCTGAAACATAAAAACAAACGTTTAAATTTTCCTATGTATGGAAACTTACGGCCCACCCTGTACATATATATATATATATATATATTTTTTTTTTAAGTTCAGGAAGAACCGATTCGCCTCTATTTAAAAGGGCATATCTCAGCGGAAAAACAAAGAAAAAGTGAGAGGAAAGACAGAGGAAAAAGAAAGGGTGGAGGGGACAGTCGAAGTGGAAAAAGACCAAGGATGACAAGGACTGCAGGGTCGAGCCCCATCATCCTTGGGTGCTAGGGCCGGGAGGGCGCACGTGAAACCTCCAGGAACAAGCACGTACAAACGAGCACAAAGAGCACTCAAGAGCACGAGCTTAGAACCCCTTTACGGGGATATATATATATATATATATATATATATATATATTCCACTTTAGGTAAGGTTACTATACCGTATATCCAATTTTTTATTTTTAGGGGGTACCCTCACCCCACCCCTTGGCGCTGGAACTCCCCATCCCCCATTTGCCGCCCCCCGCCTCCTTCGTTGTAAATAGACCATACTACTTGGTTAAGTAGTAAGTAGTTGTGGTCCTCTGACAACAACGCTATTTTACTTTATTATTGAGGTTGTTCCTTGTTTGTTAGCTTGGAAATACTGCACATTTTGCCTTTCCTATTTTCCAATGTTGTTTGGATGGTTATAGGGTTCAGTTTAAGCAGGGTTCTCGAGTCTGAAAAATAAAACTCAGAACCTCAACTCCAAAAAATAAGAATTCCCTCCCAAAAATAAGAATATCCATAATATATCGTTAACATTTTATTGTGATAGACAAATGAAATGAAAAATTAAGAAATAAGAACAAATTTGTTCTTAGAAAAAAGGACACTCGAGAACCTTCAGTTTATGGTTAAGAATTAGTTTTTATATTTTTTTTCCATGCTTTTTCATGGTGTACCTCTCTCTTCCCAGCAAATATAGATTTAATGTACGTAATTTTTCACATTTAGTTCTTTGCAGCCATTCATTCTGTCTGTGAAATTTCTTTGAATTTCTTCCGACAGATTTCTTTCTTTCTATTTGGGGACGTTAAGGCTGGGCAGTATTCCAGTTTTGGTATGATCAGTGTTCTCAGCAAAGGAATCATTATAATCTTGTACCTTCGTTTAAAAGTCCTCAGTAACTATCCAATTATTCTTTTTGCTTTGTTTACTGCTATCAGATTTTGTCTCAAATTTTGCATCGTCGGCTATTATAACTCCTGAATCTTTTGTTCTTGAGTTTCTCCGAATTTTCTCTCCATTTGAGACATAATAGTCGATAAAATTTACTTAATTTCTTTTGTATTTTAAGAGCTGAAAAATTTTGGTGTTAAGTTTCATATTATTGTTTTCTGACCATCTGCATATTTGCTTTGTGTCCGTTTCTAAGGATTCTATATCATCCGGGTTTCTAATTTTTCTGCCAATTTTTGTATCATCAGCGCAGAATGTACTGTATTATTATTGGTTATTTCACTGTCTACATCGGTTAACTGTTCATTATGATACGGAGCTACATACCTCCCGAGTCCTAAATTATTCCTAAATGCTTCCTAAATTTTCCTACTTTGCCTGCTATACCCATGTTTCATTTTACGTGTTATTATTCCATGACCACACTTGTCGAATGCCTTGAAACAGTCTGTGTATATTGCATCATAATTTTTGTTGTTTTCAAGTACATTGATGATGATATTATGTCCCCGACCAGTTAAATTTGGAGGAGATATACTGGTTTGCACTTGTCTGTTCGTCCGTTCGTCACACTTTCATGTCCAGGTTATAACTTCTGAACCGCTCAACATAAAATTATGAAACTTCACTTATATATGGACCATTACAAGACTAAGTGTCATGAGCAACAATCAGATCTTTGCATTAAGGGCCAAGGTCACAAATAGAGATCAAAGGTCAAATGAAGGTCCACGCCTTAACTTTTGAACCAACATAAATTCATGAAATTTCACACATGTATGGATCATCACAAGGTGATGTATCGCGAGCAAGAATTAAATTGTTGCATCGAAGGTCAAGGTCGCAAATGGAAGTTAAAAATCAAAAAACTTTTGAATTAAACATAAATTGATGGAACTTCACACAATGGATAATCATAAGATGAGGTGTTTTAAGCAAGTTTCAGGTCCGTGCATCAAAGGTCAAGGTCACATAGAGGTTACAAGTGAAATGGAGGTCCGTGCCATAACTTTTGAATCAGTAAATATAAACTGATGAAGCTTCACACGCGTATGGATGGTCATAAAACGATGTCTCTTGAACAAGAACCAGCTTCTTGTACCAAAGGTCAAGTTGCAAATATAGGAGGGGACACTGATGCCGTTCCGACATAGTTCTTGTTTGCAATGTGTTTACCCAAAATCTACAAAACACTCACTCAGATGTTAATTTTTTTATTCATAATTAGTTATTCATTTTTACTACGAGCCGTTTTACATGAGCAGTGCAACGCCATTTAATATCAGAAACTTGAATTATCATATTTTAATCCTTAAAAAATAAGTCATGGTAAGTCATGGTCATGGTTCTTGAAAAAATGTATGAATTTCGTGCATAATTTGTTTTAAATCAAGTACTGGAGTTATTAGTGATTGGTTCAGTATAGAGTAGAAGCATTTTTCATTTTTTGAGTATGTCACAAAATTTGGATTTTTCATTTTCTTAAAGCTTTTATTCCGTGTTCACAACTGGTAGTCGCGTGACAATAAGCTCCGCCTACTATCGCTGTAACTTATGAAAGATATTATATGACTGTTTTGTAAATTTTGGTTAGTTGGTTATTTTTCGTTATTAGACGTAATTATTAATACTGAAAATAGGATTAAGATTTTCATTAATTTTTTAGGTGATGCGTTTAATTCCCGGTCATTGGATATGGGAGAGAGAGAGACCAGAGTATCACGCTGGAGTCATCCGTACTCATTCGATGGCGAGTGAATACTGTAAGTATTATTGTTATAATTCTCCTTATGCTGTAAGTCATGGCTCGGTCGGCCGGAGTTTGAATGTAGGCTGTGTGGGTGGGCCTGAGTTCGACTGAAACTTTTGCCGCCGTTGGAGTTGGATCGGTCCACCTATTCTGTGGCTTCCCGGGTTCAGATTGCGCTCGGAGTTGACTATTCCAATCCATGTTGGGGAATTAGGAGTTCCGAATGTTACCTGTAACTAAATTAATGGTGAATTATATAATTATTTGGCTAGTAATGGATCTGTTATCGGAAACTGGAACATTCTTTCAATGACGTTCTGTCTCTATATGGCTAATGAAAAAAAAAAATCACTATTTGCTTTGAAAGGAGGCAAATTGTAGGTTTTAGGAGTGATTTATTTCACACACAACGCATGTGCGCATCTCTGCATAAGCGAGATACCGACTTTTTTTTTAATTCGTGTCTAAAAAACTAACCAAACTTAATTTAAACTAACCTTAGTGTCATCGAACCGAGAAGGGCGTGATAAGGAGTTTGGACGCGAGTGAAAGCTCGAAGGATGGTTTCTGTTAAGTCATTAAATAGTGAGGTACTCGCTAATGTAGCTTAACCTACCTAACCTAATTAAGCCGATCAGAACCAGCGTATCTTTTTTTCGACAGTAAAAATTATTTTTTACATAAATTTCGTAATGTTCCGAGGTACCAAAAGTGTTATCTCGCCAAAAAAATTATCCCACATCCGTAAATTATCACACACACGACATCACGAATTTCGTTAAATTTCAGTGTTTGTGAATTTTTATTAATTTTGTGAGGCCATTGCAACTTGGAAGGTTGAATCGAATTAATTTACTGTTCGATTCTACGTAGTCGTAAAGTGCATTAAATAATTTTTCTTTTGTTTTCGTTTTCTTAAATGTTATGCAATTAATGCGCAACTTATTTCAAAAATAGAGGGGTTTTCACACCTTGTTTAATATCAGATTCTGAGGACAGTCAATGCGCAAGTAGGGCCAGATCGTAAGAAGAGTCAACGAGTCTCAAAGTGTTTTGCCGCTGAAATTTAGCCGCTTCGGTGGTGTAGTGGTTAGCGTCGCTGACTACGAAACCATCGGCCCCGGGTTCGAGACCCGACGGCAGCCGGCGCGCAGCAAAACCCAGCTGTTCATCCTTCCACACAATAAAGAAAGTGGTTGGTAGATAAATGGGTACCCTAGGTGGCCTAGTGGTTAAGACGCTGGGCTGCTGATGGGGTGTGGTTCGGATTCCACGTTAAACTGTAGGTCTAAGGTGGAGTGAAAAGCTTGACCTTCGTCAGAATGAACAATTCGGGCGGAAGCTAACCAAAGGTGTGTGTGAACCTTACGCGCGATGATTTCTCATTTCGCGAAGGTCAAGCTTGTCGCCCCTCCTCTCAAGTTGGCCTGGTGAAGTAGTGAGTTGGATTCTTGCGCTCTCTACCTCACATAGCCAGGTACGCCCGGCTCATCGGGGATTGTTCTGAGCCAGGCGTCTAGTCTTCTTTTGAAGATTTCCACTGCAACTCCCTTCGTGTTTCTTAGGGGTTTGGGCAGCTGATTAAACAGTTTTGGTCCTCTCACTACAAAACTATTTTCTTTCAGGGTTAAGGATGTTCCCTGTCTCGCCTTCAATTTGGGAATACGACACAGTCTACCGCTTCTACTTTCCACCGTTGTTTGGGGAGTTATGGGATTCGGAGTAAGATTAGGGACTAGTTTCTCCATTATTTTCCAAGTGTAAATAATGGTGTATCTCTCTCTTCTCCTTTCCAGTGAATATAGGTCTAGTTCTCGTAACCTTTCCCAGTAATTTAGTTCTTTGCACCCATTGATCTTGGCTGTGAAGCTTCTTTGGAGCCCCTCCAGCTGTCTAATGTCTTCTTTTTTATATGGGGATGTTAGGACCGAGCAGTATTCCAATTTGGGTATTATCAGGGTTTTCAGTAGAGGAATCATTACATTCCTATCCCTTCGTTTAAAGGTTCTCAATATCTGACCCGTTATTCTCTTTGCTCTGTTTACTGCTATCTTATTTTGTGTTTCAAATTTCGCATCATCTGTCATTACAACCCCTAAATCTTTTGCTCTGGAATTTCTCTGAATTTCCTGTCCATTTGGGGTATAATATTCCATGGATTTTAGGTCTTCTTTTTTTCCGTACCATAATAGCTGAAATTTCTCGGTGTTAAACTTCATATTGTTGTCTTCCGTCCACTTGTAGATTTTGTTTATGTCGGTTTGTAGAGATCCTATGTCTTCTGGGTTTCTTATTTTTCTACTGATCTTTGTGTCATCCGCAAAGGATGTTACTGTGCTCTCTCTGGTAACGTCCTCATCTATGTCAGTTAGCATGATTATGAAGAGTAGTGGAGCTAATACTGTTCCTTGTGGTACCGAGCTGAGGACCTCTGATTCTGATGAAGATACTCCTTGTACTGTAACAACTTGCCTCCGCTCACTAAGGAAATTATATATCCATTTACCTACTTTTCCTGTTATTCCCATATATTTCAGTTTATGTATTATGATTCCGTGGTCACACTTGTCGAACGCTTTAGCAAAGTCTGTGTATAGTACATCATAGTTTTCATTACTTTCAAGTGAATCAATAATGTTGTAGTGTTCCATTAGTTGTGATAGGCATGATCTGCCTGACCGAAACCCGTGTTGGTTATCATTGAATTTTTTCTGAGTTTCCAAAAAGTCATAGATTTTTTGTCTAACTATTCTTTCAAATATTTTAGTGAGATGAGATGTAAGCGATACTGGCCTATAGTGTTTGGCCTCGGATCGATCTCCTTCTTTATATATTGGGACTATGTTCGCGCTCTTCAGGATGCCCGGTATTTCTCCCGTGTCTAATGATCGTCTCCATATCCAGTATAGGGGCTCAGCGATTGCATATATATATATATATATATATATATATATATATATATATATATATATATATATATATATACAGGGTGGGCCGTAAGTTTCCATACATAGGAAAATTTAAATTATGGTCTTCACGTGCGTCGGTATTTGGATCAGCAGTTTCCGGATGCTTGGATTGGTCGGCGTGGTCCTGTGGAGTGGCCTCCCAGATCCCCAGATCTCACCCCCCTTGATTTCTATCTTTGGGGGCACTTGAAGGCCATGGTGTATCAGGAAAAGATACGAGACATAAATCATCTAAAGGAACGTATCACCAACGCCATTACAAGCATAACGTCAACTGTGCTAATGCGTGTTCATCAACAGTGGGGAACACGTATTGAAATGTGTTTTCAAAACAATGGCAACCATGTAGAGCATATTATATAAATAAAAATGGTTGTCCATAAAAAAATGTTTATTTTTCCTATGTATGGAAACTTACGGCCCACCCTGTATATATATATATATATATACACCTTTTGTTAGCTTCCGCCCGAATTGTTCATTCTGACGAAGGTCAAGCTTTTTCACTCCACCTTAGACCTACAGTTTAACGTGGAATCCGAACCACGCCCCACCAGCAGCACAGCGTCTTAACCACTAGGCCACCCAGGGTACCCATTTATCTACCAACCATTTTCTTTATTGTGTGGAAGGATGAACAGCTGGGTTTTGCTGCGCGCCGGCTGCCGTTACCGGGTCTCGATTCCGGGGCCGATGGATTTGCAGTCAGCGACGCTAACCACTACACCGAGGCGCATATATATATATTATTACAGGGAGTCTGTATGTTCGGGGATTTCATGTAAGGTTAAGTCGTGATATTTTCGTTAGTTTTAACGAAAATATCACAACTTAACTTAACCAATCGTCAAGGGCGTACAGTTGCCCTAACCTTGCATTCAATAATTTTCCTGTATGTTTAGCGAAAATATCACGACTTAACTTGCATGAAATCCTTGAACATTTTAGGGATTTTATGAAATTCTTAGTTATAATGTTATAATATTTCAAGACCAACAGAGACTTAATTTTACTACCTTAAACTATACCCAATCTATCAACATATGCATCTAATCGATTTTTAAACACGTTTATAGACGTGCTACTAATTACCTCTACCGGTAACTAGTCCAGCTATTTACTATTCTATGCGTAAAGAAGTTTTTGGCAACTGCTGTCTCGAACCTTCTACTTGTCAACTTACACCCGTTATTTCTAGTCCTATTATATTGAGGTATTTCGAAAAAGCTATCTCTATCTACGTTATCAAACCCATTCATAATTTTAAAAACCTGGATTAGATCACCCCTTAGGCTTAAGGAGTTAAAATTGATTACACTCGAGACTAGGAGGCTATCCTCGTACGACTTTGACCTAAGCGACGGAATCATCTTAGTTGGTCGTCTTTGAACTCGTTCGATTTTGTCTCTATCCTTGCGCATATACGGATTCCAAAATTGGATCACTTACTCTAAATGGGTCTAACTAATGATTTGTAAAGAGGAACAATAATATCGCGCGATTTGTACTCAAAATTCCTAGCTATAAAACCTAGCACTTTGTTCGCCTTATTGACCTCTGCTGTACTTTGTTTCACCTTATTGATCGCTGCTGTACTGTTTCGCCTTATTAACCGCTGCTGTACTTTGTTTCGCTACTTTCAAATCACCAGTACTATAACTCCTAAATCTTTTTCTTGATCTACGCTTGCCAACTCCTTCCCTGATATATTATACACAAAATTATGGTTACGAACCTATATGTAAAATTTTGCACTTATCGATGTTAAATCTCATTTGCCATGTGACTGACCAATCACGATTTTATTCAGATCTTTCTGGATTTTGGCTCTATCTTTGTCATTTATCGCCCTACCACCCAACTTCGTATCATCCGCAAACTTTGAAACTGTACTGACTAGGCCGACATCTAAATCGTTAATATATAAGATAAAGCAAGTGGCCCAATACAGAACCCTGAGGAACGCCGCTCGCTACATTAGCCCAAGACGACTCCGCTCCATCAACGACCACCCTCTGTTTCCTACCTCGCAACCACTCTTCTATCCAATTTATTACTACACCCCTGATCCCATGAGCCTTAGTTTTTTCAACGAGTCTTTTGTGCGGTACGGTGTCAAACGCTTTTTGAAAATCTAAATACACTACATCTATCGCCCGATGACTATCGTAAACTTCAACCACGCTTTGGAAAAATTCTGAAAGATTAGTTAAGCAAGATTTGTTTCGCCTAAAACCGTGCTGCTTATTTCTAATCAAGTTATGGAATTGTACGTGTTCGACTATCACTATACGATCCCTAATTATTGATTCCAGTAGCTTACCTACAACAGACGTTAAACTGATTGGCCTATAATTTCCCGTCGCACCTTTATCGCCTTTCTTAAAAATAGGTGTTATATTTGCTAACTTGAAATTATCTGGTACACACCCCTCAGAAATAGACTCATTAAAAATCTTTGTTAACGTCACAACAATGTCTTCCTTTAATTCTTTTAGTTGTATGGGATATATAGAATCTGGCCTCAGTGATTTAAGCATTTTCATTCTGCAAATATAGGTGCAGTACACAGATTCCTCACAGATTCCTATATATATAATATTAGCAGCAATAGGAAAATACAAGTAGACAATAAAGAAACCATACTGAAACCACCAAAAACAAAGCCCCCAAGTAAAAATGGGGAAGAAAATATATGTAAATACTATGTGAAAGGAATTTGCAGATATAAGGGAGGAGAATGTATTTACGAACACCCTCCTGTGTGCAACTACTTTTACAATAATGGTCACTGCAAATTTGGTGGAAAATGCAAATTCTACCATCCGGACATTTGCAAGACCTACGCGACATATGGAACCTGCCAGTACGGGAGAAAATGCTACTACCATCATCTCCCGACAAGTTCAAAGGACAAGTTTCAAATGACAACAGAAGGAATGTGAGGACAAAAAATATGTACCCAAATAGCAAACAAAACACAAATAGCACACACAATTTTTTCAACATCTCGGACACAATACGGCTGCTAAGTTTTATACAGCACATGCAGCTGACACAGCTGGGAACCCTCGAGCCGGACCGCTACGTGACAAGAAGCTACCAGAACAGGTAGGCGGGAACGGATCCATCTCAGAGGACCACAAGGCTACAAAACACGCGATATCAAAGGACAACGAACTTAAAATGCGCAAGGGGCAATGCAAAACAAAGAACATAAACATTGTCCTGGCAAATATTCAAGGAATAAAACCGAACAATTCTCTAAAAGTTTAGTGCCTAAAAGATTTTATGGACGAAACAAGGGTGGACATCGTATGCCTCACAGAAACACATCTTAAAGACTGCCAAGGAAACTGCGAACACTGTATCGATAAGAAAGAATTGCATATCGATGGATTCAACTTACTAAGAGCGGATAGAACAGGGAGACGTAAAGGTGGTTGTGCTATTTTTATAAATGAGAGGCATATGACAGAGACGGTAATAAGTAAATTCAACAGTTTCGTGGAAACCCTTGCGGTGAAAATAGAGAAACTAAACGTGGTACTGATAGTCATCTATACACCTCCAAACTCTCCAAATGAAAAATTTTCGGATGCCATTGATGATATCAGAACTCTAATAAAATTCGTAAATTCTCAATCCCCTAATATAATACTCTGCGGCGATTTTAATTTCCCATTTATAAAATACAAAAAGGTGGGTAGAAATATATTTATACAGCAAGATAAGGGGTGCACAAGAGAGGACCAGGAGCAAGCAAAAATGTTGATGGCTCTCACAAACGAGTTTATGCTGACACAGGAGATAACAGAAAATACCAGGAAAAATAACTGCCTAGATCTGGTATTCACAAATAATGAACTTGATTGCGGATATAAAAATAACTCCAACTATTATCTCAGACCACAATATAATCGAGTTATCAACAAATATGGCGATAACTTTAAAAGACAATACACATCCGGAAGGAAGAAGCAAATTTGGGGGCTTTTAATTTAAACTCCAAGATCATAAATTGGGAAGAAATCAGATTACACATGGCCCAAATAGAGTGGAGAACAGCTTTCGAGAATAAAACAACTGATTCTACTAAAGGATTTGGTCGTTTGGCTTCAGGTTTTATAAATTCAGTAATAAAAATAAAGATGATAATTGTTATAGTGCGGAGAGTATCAAGGAACTTGACGAAGGTTACTTGAAAAGGATCAGGATATGGTTGGTGTTTCAAATAAAAATGCCAATAAAATACCACCAGATTATGTGGTATACCAGCTGCTTTTAAGGGTTACTGGTATTTGGGACTTTAAATGAGTGGTACTGGTATTGGTATCAAAATCTAAGTGGTAGTTACTGGCAGTGGCGGACTATCACTGAAGCCATTGAGGCTGAAGCCTCAGGCTCCCATGCTTGAGGGGCCCCCCAATCAACTGAGTTTCGATGATATATTCGTGATTTCGTAAACTTCTTTGATTAAATATGACAGAGTACACAAACACAAATTGCCTGCTTTATTTTATGTTTTATAGGCCCTAAAGTAAAGTTTGTTTAATACTGTTCGGTTCTGGCAAACGGCAAAATACACTGTGTTAAGGTTCTTTTAAGTTTGTTTCTCAATTAGCCTGAGCACCGTACATATAATTCGTGTAAATGCACTCTGCATGTACATGTATTGTTAATAAAAAGCTATAAAAAAGGGCCCCCCATATTCTCCATTGCCACGGGGCCCCGAGGTGTCTTAATCCGCCTCTGGTTACTGGTATTTGGTACTGGTTCCCAGCAGTGGCGTATCAAGGGAGGGGCGAGAGGGGTGACCGCCCCGAGCGGCACTTCCCGAGGGGCGGCAAATTACTGTCAGGCGGGCGCAGTATGCAAAATTTTGGGTTTTTATGTTTTAAAATGCAACCCTCCAAAAAATTATATCTCATCATTGTCGCGCGTTATTTGTGTACAAAATGTCCATGGTTTTGATGAAAAATCATCATTAAATGCTATATATGCCACCTCAATGCCACTATTTCCACAAATAGTTGCGTTAAATTTTCACATCGGAAAGGTTGCCAGCCCTATTTTTCAGACTTTCCCTATATTATTTAGGTTAGGCTTTGCATTCTTTGAGCTTTGATGATGTTAATAATTAATGGTTGTTTTATTTGCAGATACCCTACTGATTAGCAAACGACAGAGACTGAGTGGTGCTGCATACAAGAATCTTCGCGACAAAAAAAGAGGAAGAAGGCAAGCGTGCTGCTAAGCGATTTCATCAGTTAATGGGATTCTCAGACACACCTTCAGTGCCTTCTGGAAGCAAGGAGATCAACCGCAATGTGATATATCTTTAGAGATAGATGTTCAAGCGGCAACTTCAAGTGAACCCCCAAATAATCAGGATCAACCCTCATCTACATCACAAGTCACCCACCACCCCCATCACCACAGATCTGTTTAACGATTCTGGCAACTGGCCCGTTCCAATGACGGACAATTTGAGAATCGAACTCATTAAACGTGGACCATCACATTTGAAAAACATGAATGGACCCTTTCCAGCTGATCAAACAATAGGTCAATGTCAAAAGTTTGGTATTTCAAACTTTGGAAAATGGCGAAAAAATTGAAAGGTCATGGCTAATCTTCTCACCTTCAAAATGTAGCTTGCATTGCTTTTGCTGTCGTCTCTTCAACATCATCTCCAGTGCATTTGGAAAAGAAGAAGGATTTTTTGCCTGGAGGAAACTGAATCCAAGAGTACCTGAACATGAAAACAGTCCATATCATACCCGATGCTTTGAACAATGGAAAGAGTTGTCTATGCGCCTTCAGTTGAATGCTACAATAGATAATGCACATCAGTTGCAAATAAAACATGCTGCTGCTAAGTGGAAAGAAATACTGAGACGAATTTATGACTGCATCATGTTCTTGGCAAAACAAGATCTTGCATTCCGAGGGCACCGAGAGAACTTAATGAAGAAGCTGGGCTAGCTGGCATTCTGGAAACTTTTTGAAGTTAATAAAACTAATGGGCAAATATGACCCAGTAATTAGGGAACATCTTACAAAAATACGAATGACTGACAAGATATCCACTACGTATTTGTCACCTAACATTCAAAATGAGTTCATCACACTAATCGGCTGTAATGTTCGAAAATGTATAATTGATAATGTGTCTAGTGCAAAGTACTTTGCAATAATTTTCGATAGTACACCAGATATATCGCATATTGATCAGATGTCTCAGGTAATTCGCTATGTGTCGATTAAAGATGGTAATGTAGAGGTGAAGGAATCCTTCGTTGATTTTATTAAATTAGAGGGGAAGACTGCTGAGGCAGTTACTGATCTCATTGTCACTAAGCTCCGTGAGGATGGGCTGGATATCCAGAATTGTTATGGTCAAGGGTATGACAATGCTGCTACGATGGCAGGTATTCATCTTGGAGTTCAACGCAGAATTCTTGATGTTAGCAAACACGCTGTTTTCATTCCTTGCAATAACCACTCGCTGAACTTGGCTGGAGTTCATGCCGCGGGACTGAGTCCTAATGCTGTAACTTTCTTGGAACAATTGAACGAATTTTCGTCTACTTTTCTTCCTCTACTCATCGTTGGGATGTCTTAACAAAACATTCCAAAATCACTGTCAAGCGAGTCTCTGAAAGCGGTGGAGTGCTAAGTATGATGCTGTTTCTAGTCTTAAGAAGAACTTGACTCACGTTGTTAGTGCCTTGGAAGAACTGAGTGAAGGGTCTCCGAAAATCTGGACACAAAGGGCGATGCTGAAGCTCTGTTGACCTCCATCATGTCATACATATTCATTGTGTACTTATTTTTCTGGGATCCAGTGCTGAAAGAAATCAATGATGCTCAGCTATATTTTCAAAGAAAGGGACTTGCTTTGGACCAGTGTGCATTAAAAATGAACTCTTTATCCGTGTTTTTAACTAATGAACGAGAGGCAGTAGTATCAAACGCTGCAGATGCCGCCGAAGAGTTCTGTAATGAAATGGATATCAGTATAGACCGCAGAGTCAGGAGACGGAGAAGAATGCCTGGAGAGCAAGCTCGTGATGCTGGATTGACCGTGCAAGAGGATGTACGCAGAGAATTTTTTTAAATCATGGATCGTTTATTAGCAGAAATTGAAAAACGCACAGTTTGTCTTAAAAACATGAATGATCGCTTTGAATTTCTGTCTCCTTCGTACCTTTTGAATCAGTCCAAAGATGAAGAAATTAATACCAAGGTCAGTAATTTTTCTTCCATCTACAATGACATTAATCCAGGAAGTCTACTGGAAGAAATAAAGCGTTTGCGCAGACATTTGCTCAGTTTCGAAAGCATAAGCGTCGACGATGATCCAAAGAACTGGGATATGTTAAAACTACTTCAGTCAGTGGATCGTTAAATGGGATCTAGTGGAATCTTTGCCTCATATAACAATTGCCCTCCGGATCTGTCTAACTACATGCATGTCTGTGGCAAGTTGCGAACGAAGTTTCTCGAAACTGAAACTTATAAAAACTTACCTCAGGTCAACTATAAGTCAATCTAGACTGAGCAATTTGGCGATTATTTCAATTGAACGCGAAGTTGCAGAGACAATGGACATAGAAAAAATCATTCATGAATTTTCTGTTATGAAAGTCCGAAAATTTAACTAGGCATTATACATTATATAGTTATTGTTAAAATTATGTAGTGTATTAAGTACGGTACATTATGTAGTATTGTTAAAATTGAAGTTGCTTTATTCAAGTTTTTCTTCCAATAAAAGTTTTGTTTAGAAGTGTATTTTTGTAAAGGAATTGTTTTGAAAATTGAAAATTGTTGCGGGGGGGCGTTGGCATTTTCGCCCCGAGCGGCAAAACGTATTGGTACGCCTCTGGTTCCCAGCCCTGCAAAGAGACATATGGATGATCATTTCACGGGATCCGTATTTTGAGCAAGATTCTAGTCCCTGCATCAAAGGTCAAGATCTCAAATAGAGGACAAAGGTCAAATGGAGGTCGATGCCATTACTGCATTAATGAAGCCACACATGTATGGTTGGTCATAAGACGATGTATTTTGAGCAAGAGTCAGGTCCCTGCATCAAGGGTGAAGGTCGTAAATAGAAATCAAAAGTCAAATGGAGGTCCACACCGTAACTTTTGAACTACTCGACACGAACTGATGAAACTTCACACGTATATGGATCAGCACAGTACGATGTATCGCGAACAAGACTAGGCTTGTTGTATCGAACGTCAAGGTCATCAGTAGAGGTTAAAGGTCAAATGGAGGTCCATACCATAACTTCTGAGCCACTCTACACAAACTGGTGAAACCACACATGTATGGATCTTCATAAGGCGGTGTTTTTTGAGCAAGGCTTAGGTTCTTGCAGTAAAGGTAAAGTTCACAAATAGAGGTCAAAAAGGTTGAATGGAGGTCCACACCTTTTTGAAGTACTTAACATAAATGTATGAAACTTCACCCACATATGGATGATCATAAGGTGGTTGGTACAAGAACCTGGTTCTTTCCCAAGACACATAAAAGGCCACGGTCACAAATATAGGAAGGGACATTGACGGGGTTCCGACATAGTTCTTGTTGTTGTGAGAGAAAAATTTCACCATTTTCAAACTTTTCTTAAGACTGAGGTTGGTTAGGATGATGATATATTATCATACAAATATTCGACTGTTTATGTGACCATAATGGTTAATAAGGCGCAAAACAGGAGTTTCCTTTTGATTTAAATGTTTTTAATTAATATTTCAGACCAACCAAGAGGACCCTATAACTCGCCTTTGTGGTGTAGAACTTGTTTGGAAAGAGAGTGTTCGGATTCAGATAATTCGTACATCGTTTATACCTCTCTTTCGGATACTTCGCCTGAAAGTCAAGGTATGAAGTAGATTAAGCATTTTAGTTTGAATATTGCGAATAACCTTTTAAAGCTATGTAAAATCTTGGACAACGAAATTGGTGTTAATTTTATTTTTGTTTACAAAAAAAAAAAAACTATCTATATTGCGGATCATTCACAATCCATAGCCACTTAACCTAACATACAAGTATAATCTTATCGTACACTTAACTTAATACAAAAATAAGGCCAACATAGCCACTTAACCAGGGCCGTAACTAGGGTTTAGAAATTAGTGAGGTTCAGATTTTTTTCGAGCGCGGCGGGACGAGCAAAATTCAGACCAAAATGACATCTACAAACACAACCCAAGCTATACACTAAACACAAAACGCTCGACGCTCCCTCTTTTCAAAAGAAAAGCGGTAATATGCGTTTCATACACGGAGAACGGTTCAGTCTCTTTTTTTTTTTAGGAAATAATTACCGAGGTCCGGACCTCGGTGACCTCATAGGTAGTTACGGCCATGCACTTAACCTAACATACAAGTACAAAAATAAGGTCAGCATAGCAAACTTTAGATTGTTTAGATTTTTTTCCCTTTTAAATGATCGGGATTGGCCTGGGGCCGACCACTCTAGCATCTCTCCTCGTTTTGGGGATTTGATGTAAAAGAATGCTACCATGGCTGGGCAGGGACTTTGCGCAATAATCTGTCCAGTTGGTTCTTGAATGTAATTAGTTTGGTGCGCTGGAGATTCCTCAAAACTATTTAACATTCTACCAAAAGAAGCGAGTCTCATATTCTCAGTATTTTCCACTTTTGTTCTCAGCGTTCTTTATCCTATTGTTGCTGGGATAGTACAGAAACTATTTGTCCTTTCATTTCGCTGTTTTTATTTTGTTTTGAAAATTTGGAACATATCCTTCAAGTATTTTCCTTATATACAGGGTGATTCAAAAGTCCTATACCAAAAGTAACTATACAATAAATACCTTTCGAACAGGACTTATGAATCACTCTGTATATACGAGTATTATTATAATCAATTAATTCTTCTTTCTAGGTAGTAGATATTTCGTCCTATCCATATCGGAAGACGTGAAGGTCCTTTGTATTGTATGGTTTCTTTGTTTGTAATGTCTCGTTTTCTGCATGACTTTGAGTCCTGAACAATATTCAGTTATTGGTAAGACTAAACTCTTCAATGTTTTAGACATGTTTGTGTTTCTGTTATGGAACCTCTTCCAGGGGATTCCCATTATTTTTCATGATTACAATTTTATTATTGTAATGCTGACATTATTGCTCGTATATCTGAAACTTGTGGATTTGGTGTAATCTGTTGACCTTTGTTTTGTATCCTTTGGAAAACATTAAGCCACTTGGGCCTATCGAGGAAATAAGAAATTACTGGAAAAGTGCAAATATGAATCTTTAATTTTTTTTAGTCAAAGGACGCAAAGAGTAGGGGTAAATTGAGTTAAATCTGAAATTACGAAAGTTGTCAATTCTGTCCCACAAAAGACAGTAGTTCCTTGTTACTACTTCTAATTAGTTGGAATTTTTCTTCATTGGATTTCCTATTATTTTCTTTAACTCGTTTAAATAAGCTCTTGACATTTTTAAGTTCTTCGATGTCCTCGTGGATATTTCCTAATATACAGGGTGTTTCATATGCATGGAGACAGTGGAAATATGTAGAAAGAGTAATACAACTTTATGACAGTTTTATTTTCAATATACTATTACAGAAGGTGTTCAAATTGTCCACCGTGAACTTCAAGACACTTCATTACTCGTAACTGGCAAGCTCTATGAACAGTTCTGATTGTTTCAGCAGAAATTCGCCGCAATTACAGACAAGACTGGAATTGCAGCGAATTTCTGCTGAAACAATCGGAAGTATTCATATAGCTTGCCAGTACGAGTAATGAAGTGTCTTAAATTTGAGGATGAACAATTTGAACACCTGTAATAGTATGTTGAAAATAAAACATCGTCATAAAGTTATACAGTATTACTCTTTCTACACATTATTTCCACTGTCTCCAGACATATGAAACACCCTGTATATTCGTGTCGTCTGCAAACTACGGTACAACACTGCTATCCATGTTTTGGATTAATTTAATTTCAGTTGAATTCTTTATTTACAAATATCCAGAGTTTGCGTAAATGAGTATATTTTCATTATTACAACACGCCCACAATAAAACTGCAAACGGCTTTTATCGAGCGGAGCTGCTTTACAGGCTGAAATCTATTATTTACGTACAATTATACAATTTCTGTGTAAAGACTCAAAGCCTAAAGGGAACTTAGACTAAGACATAATAATTTTAAACACTACATTTCGGTACATAAACTTGGAAAGGGTTTTCATCGGAGTAATTTGTTACACATTCGGGTAATTGATGTCCTTTAGGGTGTATCATGCTCAGGTCGAATATTGAAAAACTTGGAATTTCAAGATTGGCAGTATGTATTCCTATGTAAAATTGAATTTTAAGAGGGGTTCGTCTTCTGTTGCGCAACTTTTGCGAAAAATCGCATTTAAGTGTTCAAAATCGCACTTTTTTGTCGAAAAATGGGATTTTTGGCCAATTTCAAAACTTGGTAGCCTCAAATGACCTCCATATGTTCCATATTGTTCACATACACCCTTAAGCATTTCTAGGGGCAGGCTTGGACCCATTTAAGATCAGCCAAAGTGGTTCATAACCCCTAAAATAACCACAATCACCGAAAATGGCCCAAAACTAAGGAATTGTATGATTTTTAGTCTCCTATACACCACATTTCGCAGCTGTTCTCTCCATCAGGCAGAATCTTTTTGTTCTTCTTTCTTGGTCTTGCATTTTCTTTTGTTTTAGAAACGCCTCCACCAATTTTTATTTATTTTCTTTTCGGCATCACTGAGTGTGATGGCAGCTGCCCCCACCTTTCCGCAAGCTGCTGTGACGTTCAACCTTTTTTTTTTGCAATTGCAATTCTTCTTTAATATTTGTATACGTCCCTCCTCCACCCCCAGCTTGTAATAATATGCTGGTCAACTGAATGTTTTGAGATTTTTTCTTCTGAAAGCATCTTGATTTGTCTAGCAGGTCTTGTAGAGAACTAAAACATGTTCATAATGTCTTGTTTGACTTCAAAACTGCCAACAATTCTCTGTGATCGATCCTAGCACGAACAAAACCATCTCTTCTCTCTTGCCCATACACTGCATGAGCTGCAGCTGAAACTTCCTGGACTGCTCTTTCACAGCTTTGAGTGTGAACTGAGAAGTTCTCAACTTCTCCTCTTGACATCTTACAAGTGAAGAATGGCTCATACAGTTTCTCCTTATCCCAATTAATCAGAGTAATTGGAGAAGTGGCATCAAAATTCAGTTTAGGGTTTCTATGAGTTCTCAGACTCGTGTCTCCATACTCAGACTTACCTCTGATCTTCTTGATCATCTCAACTCCCCATGCCCTCTCCTCATCTTCACTGCACAGGAGAGAGGCAATGAGGTTCTCACTGTGAGCATGATATGCTCCACGAACTATCACATGAGTGATTATGTTCCTGATTTCATAGGTCTGGCTTCTCAGCAGTCCCAGAGCGGTCACAATATGGTGAGGTCCATACCTCATGTGGTGCTTCACCTTGATCTCAAAATACATCTTGAAGTAGAAGTCCAGACAGAACGTCAGCAGCACCTCCAGTTTCTTCAACACCTCCCCCTTCAGACCATGCTGCCTCATCCAGCATCAACAGAGCCTCACCTGTAGTCAGCCAGCGTGACTGATTCAGTGGGCCACACTTCAGACCAGCAACTTCCTTGCTCAAATCTCCTGTCTTGAGAGCTTTGATCAGTAGGTAGCAGTTCTGGTCAGTGCTAAGGTTCTGTACAATGTCTTCTGGCAGTTCAATTATATCTTCTTCTCCTGGCAGAGCCTTGAAGCTAAAGTTGACAGGTTTGTCATTGATCTTCTCCAAACGTTTTCCTATTGGGCCACTGAACCCAGACTTGTACGTGTAGGGACATCAAGCTTGATGATCATGTGCCTGAGGCTGAGTTCATTAATATGCAACTGGCATATCAGCCAGTGACACTTGTGACCTAGCAGTCTCTCCAAGTGAGTGATGGCTCCTCCATCAGGTCCTGTGTTTGTGGAGTCACCACCAAGGACCACAATAGTATCTTTAGCACCATGAGCACTAATCCACTCAAACAGAGCCTGAGCTATCGTCAGTGCAGGTTTCTCATTTCCTTCAGGTTCTTCTGGTGTACAATGGAAGAGATACTTCCCCTCAGGTTCCCAGGTAACACTATAGTGCTCTTCAGTTGTAATATCAGGATGGAAGCGGCCAGTTTCTTCATTGTACCTCATGATCTTTGTCTTTTTATCTTGTTTTCCATCAAAGAAAATTCCCTTGATCTCCTCTCCCTCTGTCCTTTTCTCCAGGGCCTCCACCGAGGCACTTATTACAGACTCCTTGCCCCTCCACATCTTCATCCTGTCAACAGCTAGATATGCCTTATCAGCAGATAGATGGCCAGCTTTGATGAAATCTTGCAAGAAACCAGTTGCAATGGCTGCTGCAGGAGTGTTTGCCACCTTGAACCTGACTGCAGCCGCAGCAGTGCTTGAGATATCCATGTAGTTCCTCCTGGCAGAGGTGAGACTTTGCCAGTGTTGACACTGGAGCTTGTGCCTGGTGCAGTACTGGAAAAATCTGTCAGCAGTAGGAGCTACTCTGCCTGGAAACTCTTGCAAGGAAGTCACTTCATCATCATTACCATCATCAGCTCTAAGCAGTAGCTCCTTTTCTTCCTCTTTTCTGTTTCTCTTCTCAGCTGCCTTCTGTTCGTCCTCCTTCCTCTTAGCAGCCTTCACCTGCTTCACTGTTTCCTTCACATCAACAGATGCCATCCGGAAGCCAGAAACTTCTGAAGTTTTGATTCTCTGGTAATGGAGCCACTCTAGCTCTAGCTTTGGAATCTTCTGAGGCAGAGGACAATCACAGTTGACATGAACTCTAGCAGCACAGCCAGAGCAGCCAGATGCTTCAGTTCCACAGAGAGTGATATCATGTCTGCAGGTTGTTATGTCAAACACTGTATCAAGTTTCAGATATTCTCTTCTCTCTCTTTGCAGCCTTCACTCTGCCATTCACTAGGTCAATCATTTCATTCCACCTGACAAGAATCTTCCTGGCAATGGATCTCTCCTGAATGATCATAGGAGGAGTGAACTTGGCATTGCTTTTGCGCCACTGTGCCAGTACCAGTGATGTCAAGTCCTTAGCCAAATCTTGCAGAGGTACTGAGCTCTCTTCATATCATCCAGAAGCAGCTTCTCTTCCTGGAGGAGGATTCCTCTCTGAAACACGCTCTCCAGGTTGGAACTTCTGTTGGAAATAACTGCTTGCCTGGACCCACCAGATCACTCAGCTTTGAACCAGAACTTTTTTTGGTCTTTCGTCCTTACTTAGCCATGGTGGCTACACAATCTTCACCAAGCTTTGTATCTGAAACATAGAAAATTATCACAGTGAAACTCTAGTAGCCTATAACAGCTGCTACAATGGTTTTGTTTGGTAAGAAACCGTCTGTTACATTCGTACTACAGTGTATGTCCTGCACAGCTGTTCTGTACATAACCAGAAAACGAAAAATTGGAAATTTGAACACTTAAACGTGACTTTTACCAAAAGTTGAAGAAAACAAATCCCTCCTAAAATTTAATTTTACATAGGAATACATAACTGCCAATCTTGAAATTCGCGCTTCAATGAGCATGATAAACCCTAATGTCCTTGTATCTTAAATTTGGCTAGATCATTTCCATATGGATATTAAATTTCCTTGTAGCAATTATAATAAACCAGTCTCTCGAACTGCATGTAATACTTATGGATATTACGCTACTATTAAAATGAGAAGACAAATGCAGGAATTAATTCGTATATAAGTACATCCAAACTTACATGTATAAACCGTATGTGACAAATGTTAAATTAAAAAAAATCTTTAAAAGGATAATAATTATAACAATAATAATACTGGCCAACAAGTATTTTTCATCAGATATAATTATGGGTGGACTGGATAGCTTTTGGGACGCTCATTCCAAATCTATTTTCGGTTTTCCTCTAGCACGTCTAGTTTTCGAGATGAGACCGATTATATATATATATATAATACTACAAATAATATGGGGGGTCCCGCGTCTTACGGTACCTAAGCGCCAAAATTAAAATTCGCCAGAAATCGCCTCCGAAGTTCAGCAATATTCTGGCAGTAGTGTATCTGTTATTAATTGAGCTAGAACGTTCATTTTTGGCTAAATTAGAGTTCTAAGTATGTTAATGAAGATGTTGAGTTTTTGGAATAGCTTTTCATATTTTATATAGATATTTTTTAATTTTTTTTTTTTCTTATGCTGAACTTTGGGTAAACTTTTGGCTGGCGATAGAGGTGAAAAAAGTAGCTCGCTTCATAAGGTTTTCAACCATACTTCTAGTGTCGTAAGGTCATTATAACCCAAACCACGTGATAGAGGAAGGGTGAAAATAGTGATATCCATCAAAAACACGTTTTCGCCTGTGTGGCGCTTAGGTACCCTAAGACGCGCGACCCCTCATATATAATATATATAACTATATATAATATAATATACAATATATAATATGCATACAACTATATATAATATGCGTCCTTTATATAATATAATAATACAGTATATAATATGCCTATAACTATATACGGGGCTCCAATAAACCTTAGCCCCCCAGCCCATGGCCTAAACCATTAGAGGTACAGTAAAACTAAACATACCTTGCAAAAGAGAATTTAATCCTGCATTTAATGAGAAACAATTAAAACTTGGTGTTCCCGCCATTGGCTTCCAAGACAGCCTGAATTCGCTTTGGGTAGCTTGCCAAAAGTGACGTGAATAGATCTTGATCGTTACGCAAATTTGCTAAAACAGTTTCAATGTGTTGCGTCATTGTATCCTTCGAAAATCGATTTGCTGCAGGTTCTTGAAACGAGACACATTCAACCTTGTCCTTTATAACTTATCCAATGTGTTCACAGACGTTCAGGTCAGGAGAATTTCCTGGCCATTCTTCATTTCCAAAGAAATCGATCTCATGGTTCCGCAACAACTGTTGAGTGGCTAATGCCTTAAAGCAGAGGGCCTTATCGTGCAGAAGTGTGACCTGATCGACATCCATAACATTGTTTGGGTTTCTTAGAAAATGAATGACATGCTGAGATAGAATAATATCACGAAAATACTGTCCATCCCAACTCTGACCATTTGGCTTCAGCACCCACATGAACTTCTTTGCAGTGAACAAAACAAACACACCAACACAGTCTGGACTTTTTAATAATTCGCGATAATGTTCATTGTCATCGATTTTATCTGGTGTTGTGGCCCACACTCGATCAATTTGGTAGTTAGGCCGACGTGTTACGTAAACAAAAAATTCATTGGAGACAATTAAATGCATGAAATCATCCACATCCCAATATCTTCAAGATAACACTGGGTAACAAAATTTAAAATTTTCTGTTTATTGTGGTTTTTCTGTCGTTTCTTAATGATTTCGGGGCGCTGATTCCAAAAATGATATTGGTTTTGCTCTATCATCAACCGTTTCAAAAATATAGGTTATCACACTTTTCATATGGCAAAGTATATAAAGAAGGCTAACATAAATATTTTCTGAAAATAAAAACATTATTGGAAATTAATGTTTATTGAGCCAAAATTGTTTGACAAACCCAAAATGGTGCAGAAGATATAATATATATCATGAAGAGAACCGATAAGAGAATAACAAGCCTCGTTATGCAGTGTGCGCTCCTTAAAAATGCACTGAAGAACGCGACTTCCGCGTATGAACATTCTTATCCTTTCTGATCAGCGACCATACGTAGTCTTCCATCATGGAAGCATCCCAATGGCCCTGGTACCTTTTCTCCATCGCTTGAATATCTTGATGGAATCTTTCGCCATGTTCTTCACTCACATCGCCCAGGTTATCACGAAAAAAGTCTAGATGTGAATGCAGATAGTGTAATTTTAAAGACATACGACACCCCATTTTGCCATAGCACTTAATCAAGTTGGACACTAACTCCTTATAGTTTGGTGCTTTATGGTTGCCTAAAAACCCACGAACCACATCACGGAAAGCACACCAAGCCTCTTTTTCGATCGGAGTCATCTTGGCTTCACGGTTCTTTGAATTCAACAGCGCCTTGACTTGTGGTCCTACAAAGATGCCAGCCTTGACTTTGGCCTCAGAGAGTTTAGGGAACATGCCCCGAATCTGTTGGAAAACTTCCCCTCCAAAATCTAAAGCAGTGCAGTTACAAACTGCTTAATTAGACCCAACTTAATATGGAGAGGTGGTAGCAGAACTATGTCAGGCTTCACAAGAGGTTCCCTGAGTACATTGTACTTTCCTGGTTGCAGTCCTTCACGTGGAGGCCACTGAACTGTTTTATAGTGCTCAGTTGAAGCCCTGCTATCCCACAGGCAAAGAAAACATGAATATTTAGTAAACCCTCCTTGTAAACCTAACAGGAAACCAATCATTTTGAAATCACCACACACGTCCCAGTTATATTGTTCATACCTGATTTGAGTGAGCAGTTGTTTGACATTTTCATAGTCCTCTTTCATTTGAACAGGATGTGCAACTGGTATAGATAGATATTTGTTCCCATTGTGGAGTAGAACAGCTTTCAAACTCAGAGTTGAACTGTCAATAAACAGGCGCCACTCTGAGGGTATATGTGTTAACCCAATAGCTGTGAATAGACCATTAACCTCGCTACAATAACAGAGAGAGCTATTGACATCGTAGAACCTTGCAAACTCTTCATGCCGCTTTCGGTATACAGTGCTCTTGCAGTCTTCTCCAAGCAAATTCCACTCTTTGAGTCTGGAGGTCAGAAGCTCAGACCCTGATTTCGTCAGACCCAAATCTCTAATTAAGTCGTCCAATTCCCTCTGATTTGGAAAGTGAGGGTTTGTACTGAAAGTTACTGTATATTCTTCATCATGACTGTCCTCACCAGCCGACATCTCAGATGAGCTAGCTGCATCCTCATTTTCAACCTGTAAAGCAAAGAAACAAAATATAGGCATAGTTATATATGTAGAAGAGCATCAGCACTAAGAAAAATCGACACATAATGAACCACAGTCTGTAAATACAGAAGGTAAAGTAATGGATAGATACCTGTTCTGGTGGACGTGGTATTGGAAGACCTTCGCCATGTGGTACAGGAGCTATGGACGACGCTATGCTTGGATACTGAAGAGTCTGCCTTCCTTTAACTTTCCTGTACTTAGAAACATCTACCATGCAGTAGTAGCAATCGTCGTGGTGGCTCTTTGGTTCTCTCCATATTCTGGGTACCGCAAAGGGCATTGCCTTGCGTACTCCCCGCAGCCACCCTTCAAGTGTGGAGCGGCAGCTTCCACAGATCACATGGGGTGCCCAGGGCTTATCTTGGTCACCCATAGGCATACCAAAATAGAGCCGATACGCGATCCAGAACTTGGTGCCTTTCACAATCTTGTGCGATACTTGCTTGGGGCCTGTGTAATACCCACAAACGTAGCAGAATATATCCGGCGAGTGTTTACAAGCTCTAGTTGTCATTCTCTTTACCAAACTGTACTACATTAATCATAGCCTGCAGATATAGAGAGAAGAGTTATTAAATCTGCAACAGATTACAGATTCCAGAAAAAAGATGTTTTCGCAACACTGAAATAATGTTCGCAATAAAAAAGAATCGATAACACTCAAATCGTCAGCACAGAAACACAGTACCTCAGTGCTGGTAACCATCAGACAAACAACCTGCCTTCTTTGTGTGCTCACACTTACTGACTTCTCAGACTCTGCGCTCTTCTTTATATAGCACAGTGGAAGTTTCGGGCAATTTCTAGAGCAAGAAACTGTCAACGAACATCCGGATTGTTCTCAACAATTCCTGATTATTCCGATATTACTGCGCCCATTATAACATTATACTGGTAAAACATGAAAAATGGATTATCTCTGAAACCATTGATGATACACACAAACCAAGGCCAGATTTGGACTCAGCGCCCACAAATGCATATAAAAACATAAAAAATTCTATATAAACAGAATCAGTGTTACATAGTGTAATGGGCAAACCACATTCTGTCATCGATGATAAGTTGAGTTTTTCTTGGTTTTGGAAGTTCATGCCAAGGCTTTAAACCTTGCCTATGACGGTACAGTCGAATGATCTCACCACTAACGATCTTTCCTCTCAACACTTCGATCTCTCTAGAAAGTTTAGCACAGCTGTTTTTCCGTTTACGCGTACCGCTTTCAATGATGTCCTTTGTTTCCTGAGAGAGTGGCAAATTTGGGCGCCCAGATTTGGTTGTATCCATTTTACATTCATCCAAAGTTTTATTCCAATTTCTTTTGACGAAGTCCTCACTTCTTCGCAACATTTTGGCAACCCATGAACGTGTTATAAAGGTGGCTCCAGCATCACGAAATGTTATTGCTCGTACGCTATCTATCACACGTTGCCTCTCCGAATCACCAATTAATTGAGAAGCCATTATATTATCAGTTTATCAGCTAGAGTAATTTTAATACCTGCAATAAATAAAGAATTTTATATATTTTTATAATCACAAAACTATTTCGATATAAGTAAACATGTAAGCTGCAGATGAGGGCTAAGGTTTTTAGGAACCCCTTATAATACTCTATGTACAATATATAATATGCGTCCTTTATATAATATAATAATATATATAATATGCATATAACTATATATAATACTCTATATACAATATATACCAGCAATACGCGTCCTTTATACATGTAGCGGAGTATTTTGTCGTTGTAGATGAGGTTTTTGCTTTCCAGTTTCTGTACCCTCATGTATGGCATTTTGTCGTTTCAACTTAGGCTTTCCGCAAGTTGTCTTGTGGTATTTTAGGTGAGAGCAGTTGCTGGCCACAAATTTGCAAACGTTGCACATGTACAGTCTAGGGTGGGTCGAAACACACACAAAAATAATTTATCCAAAAGCCACGCAATGCATGGATTTCCACTTAATGTCCTTATCATTACATAAAAAAATAAGCACTGTGCTACCCCGCTAGGAGTCGCACAAAGTACCCCCTTTACCCATTTGAGGAGTCCTTGTTATCATTTTCTTTTGACTTACTTATATGCTATATATAGAGGTCAGTATGAAATTATTTAAGCCAAGATGTAGAACAAATTTAAGAAAACATAATTTTATAAGTGTTGTGGGAAATAGGGAGGCAGCATCTTGGGTTAGGGGATACGCTCTGTCCTTACACACCCCATTTAAAGAGATTCCTCTGCCGAGCGGTGCCCCCCCATAGTACTGTGAGGCATTGAAAAACTCATGATCTTCACTTGCCCCACAAACACCTTTAAATGGGAGACCCAAAATGGGTGCACACACATTTCTACATTACTGTACAGTCTTCACAGCCACAAAATATATATATATATATATATATATTATATATATATATATATATTGTAATGTATACAGTTGTAAATTGTGACTTGGTCCGCAATTGATATGGACCGTGACTTATTTTTGGTTGGCAAGGTACTGGTATTGATGGATACCGTAGTGAAATTGACTGGATTCTTTGGATCTGATATATTTGCATGTCGGTTATAAATAGATATAGAGTGTAACGTATTTGTGGATAGTAGTCTATTATGACTTTATCCTCTGGATCCAGAGATTCTATCTTTAGTTTTAAATTGATAATTAATTAGTTTTAAATTGATAATTATTTAGTTTTGTAAAAATTGGTTGTTGCCAATGTACAGCAGTTTTTACATAGTGGAGCCGCCTCGATGGGCCGACGTGGCCCCTTGTGTGCCCACTATAAAAATTTCTTATGTTCTTATTTTCCTTGTGGTTCGGAACCCACGTAAAATTGTAGGTCCCCTCCGCCACCACGGAGGACATGCACAATACACAATTACGAACACAGTTAGGTAGACCAGCCATGAGTGGATCCTAGGGTCTTTGTTGGTCTGAAACATTATAACATTATTATATTGTGTGATCAGCTTTCTCCTCATGTGTTTTTTCTTTTCAGATGATATAGATTTATGATTTAAGTATTTGTCTCTTAAAAAATGACCCGCGTAGCAAGACGGCTAATTCTGCTTTTGGCCAGCCAACTAGATTTCCACCTGCCATGATACCTTCAAAAGCTGATGTAGTGAGGCACTGTTTTTTTGTTCGGCAAATAAAAGATGCTGAAGGTAAAGGTTCATGTAGTGCCAACGAATGTTACAGGATTGTTACTACTGATATTGAAGTCATCATTTCCTACCATTGGTACAGAAGGTATCTTCATGAAATGTCAGCATCTAAATTAAATAAAATACCCCAAAACAGAAGAAAGGAGGAATTCTTCACAAAGTTGTCAACGTTTGATGATATGTTTGACGTATGCAGTTGCGATTGCTATGACAAAAAAAGAGAAAGGCCACAGTGCAGGTGTATCGAAAGAATTCCAGTCCAACAATGGGAATCTTTCATAGGACAAAAAGAACGCAGGAATCAACTGGAACCAATTGATCGAGCTACAACATCTGCATTAAGAAGGAGTGAAGTTAGACGAAAAGCGCAACGACGACGAGCTCAACAAAGAGCTCAAGAGAAAATGGAGGTTTCTTTCAATGACATTTCTGGAAGTTTAGACATCTTAGATGATATGGAAGTGGATACAAGTACTAAAGAAAATAATGATTTTAAACCTGAACTGGAGTTAGCAGATCATGAACAAGCCAGATACAGTTATGATGAGCTGGCTATTACTGCAGATCGCTATCGCGTCAACTGCAGAGCAGCAGCAGCCGCCATTGTAAATGCAGCTTTAAAAGTTATGGGAATTTTGAATGAATCTAACATGCTTGATAGGAAAAAAGTGGAAAGAGAAAGAGTGCGAGTTGGTAAAAGAAATATTGTTAAAGCAAAATCGGAGAACTTACATCTGGAATGCATAGGATTTGATGGTAGAATGGATGATACATTAACGCGGGGAGGTAAAACAAAAGAAGAGCACTACACCATTGTCAAAGAGCCTGGAGGTTTATATGTAGACCATCTCATGCCAGATAAAGGGACATCTCGATCCATAGCAGAAGAAATTTTGACTTTGATTTTGGATACAGACAGTAATGACACTTTGAAAGCTTTACTATGTGATGGAACAACATTAAATACAGGAAAAATTGGTGGTGTGATTAAATTGATTGAGATTCAACCAGAGGTGGGGAGTCGGGAGTCGGGGCTTTTTTGAAGAGTCGGGAGTCGGTAAAAACGACCGACTCCCGACTCTTTGATTCAATTTCTATATGCCAACAATTTACCAGAATACTACTCTGCCCTAAATAAATATCTTCCTGAACTAATTCTAGATTCACATTTCCACATTTGATTTATTGTTCTGGTAAATCTTAGCAAATGAATTTCATATTTCTATTTTAGGATACTAGGTACCATATAAAAATTAGCAATATATTAATTATTAATTTAATTAGCCCCTATTAGTAATGAGTCGTGGGCCTAGTAGAAAATCAGCAGTCTTTCAATATTTTAAGCTAAATGAGGATGAAAGTATTTTTATTTGTCAAGTAGAAAAGGATGGTAAAGAGTGTAATGCAAAAATTAGTGCTTACACTGGGAAACATGCTAATGCTCCAACTAGAGCCTCAAACTTGAAACGCCATCTACGAAACAAACATCCCAATATTTATAAGGTTGTAGATCAGCATGATAAGGAAAGAGTCGGGAGTCGGAGTCGGTTTTTAAAAATACCGACTCGGGAGTCGGGAGTCGGTTGTTTTTGGCCGACTCCCCATCCCTGGATTCAACTAGCTAGATCTTTGCAGTGGTTAGTTTGCCAGCTCCACATGAATGAATTGCCTTTCAGGCATGTATTTGAAGCAATTGATGGGCAGACTAGTGGACCAGACAGTTTCAAAGGTGAAATTGGCAAAGCGATAAAAAAGGATTTAACAAAATTAAATATAGTTAATTTCACTTCAGTAACTGGAAAAATAAAACAAATTCCTGCTGATGTTGTAAAAGAGCTCAGCACGGATCAGAAGTACTTGTACGACATCTGCTTATCAGTTCAATCGGCAGCGTTCCCGAAAACCTGAGTTCGAACTCTCCTGGAAATATTCATCATGCGCGATGGCTCACTCGGGCTAATCGTGTTCTAAGATTGTATATATCAACATTGAAACCAGAACAGGGTTTCAAACACATTGTGAAGATTATAATGCAGTGCCATGCTCCCGGGTGGTTCCAAATTAAATCACATCCAAAAGCGACCGATGGAGCCATAAATTTTTGGTACCTTAACACAACTGGTAAGAAATGTTGAAGAAAAGTTCCAAAACATTATGGAACCACTCTTAAAACGTAACTCCTATTTTGCCACACCGAATATATTCTTTTAGCAATGATAACGGACCAAAGACAACAAGTGAGAGAAATTGCGATCCAGCGAATAATTGACGCCAGAAAGTCTTCCCCCAAACTGAGAAACTTTGAACTTCCTAAAACACTCAACTTGAAGGCAGAAGATTACACCGAATTGGTTGATCGGGAGAGAGAAACCATATATCCACCACCTTTGCTAAATGAATTCAGCGACAGTGACATTATCAAAGCTCATGCCGAGTCACTGATGATTCCACCATACCCGTGTCACCGGGCGTGTCATGGCCAGAAACTGGAGAGCGCTGTCAGTCTCATGACAAAAGCATCAGAAGAACGATATGGCTATGAAAATCGTAAAAAATTTATTCTAAATCTATTAGAATCTAGGAAAAAAATGCCTAATTTTAACAGGAAAGGGCAATGGAAGTAAGAATTTACAGGAACAATGAAGGAAGATCACTTTAGAAAAACGTCTGGTTGTAACATTGTTTCATTTTTTAAAATTTTAACCTTTTCTATACCTTCTTCAATATGTCTATAATTTAAAATCTTAATATAATGCTGCAAAATGGCTATTGTCAATAAATAACAACACATTTTGTTTCATTTATATATCACATTTCAATTAGCATTTAATTTTGCACCATTGCATTAGGATTTAAAACACCAGGAAAAATGTTAATATATGTCAGAGTACAAGACATGAGAGGCAAAAAACTCCAAAATTGTGCTACCCCTACAGCACTTCGCACAGTAAAAAAAAGTTATCAGAAGGCTTTTTGGAGCCATAGAAACACCCTGCAATGCGTGGGTACAATCACGATGGATCTTCGGAAAACTTACTGGTTATACTTCGGCTGTCCACTAGGCGACCAAGATAAGGCGTGGGCGCCACATGTTAGCTGTACCGCTTGTTCGAATGGATTACGTGACTGGTTGAACCAAAGGAAAAAGTCGATGCCGTTCGCTATAACCATGATATGGAGGGAGCCGAGAGACCATCATGGAGATTGTTACTTTTGCAATGTTAATATAACTGGATTCTCCGTGAAGACCAAGCATAACATCGTTTATCCGTACGTAGACTCCGCTATCAGACCGATCCCTCACGATGGCACGATGCCGATTCCGGTACCTCCACAGCATGGACTCGATTCTTTAAAAGACGAAAGGGAATCCGACGAAGGTGCGATTGGCGGAGATGCGGGACCTTCGGCCGATCTTGACTACACACCTGACGAAGAGCAATTGGAGCCGGAGAGGCTTACCCAAAACGAGTTGAATGGCCTCATTAGAGATCTAGCCCTCTCCAAATTGAAACCAGAACTTCTCTCCTCGAGATTCGAGCAGAAACACTTAATTGAGAAGAACGTCCGAGTGTGTCACTATCGAAAACGAAACCATGATTTGGCGACATTCTTTACAGTAGACGGTCCACTCTGCTTTTGCCATGATATCAATGGACTTTTCGAGAACGTGTCACAGGTACACACCATCTGAGTGACGCCTCTTCATTGATTCCTCACAGCGAAGCTTGAAAGTGGTTCTCCTGCATAATAGGAATTTAAAGCCGTCCATCCCGATCGCCCACTCCGTTCATCTAAAGGAGACGTACGATAATATCAATATACTACTCGAAGCAATCCAATACAGCACTCAATGGGATATCTGTGGTGATCTCAAAGTCATTGGCATGATAATGGGCATGAAAGGAGGGTTCACAAAATACTGTTGTTTCCTATACCTATGGGACAGTCGTGCTACCGCGGATCATTACATCAGACGTGACTGGCGTCAAAGCAGCACATACGAACCAGGAACGGGCAGTGTCCAGTGTGTTCCTTGAGTTGATTCAAAGATTTTTCTCCACATTAAGCTCGGCTTAATGAAAAATTTTGTGAAAGCGATGGGTAAGGTGAATTCGAGAGGGTTTCAATACCTAGTTGAGAAATTTGCAAACATCAGTGCCGCGAAATTGAAGGAAGGGAATCTTTGTGGGGCAGGATGAAGGCTTTGAAGAAAGCCTCAATGCCTTAGAACTAAAAGTATGGCAGGCTTTCAAATGGATTTGTGGAAACTTCTTGGGTAACCACAAGTCTCCCGCATACAAAGATGTAGTTCAGAAACTGCTCGATGCATATCAAGAAATGGGCTCTCGCATGTCATTGAAAATACATTTTTTACATTCGCATCTAGATTTCTTTCCCGAAAACCTTGGCGCAGTGAGTGACGAACGGGGAGAACGCTTTCCTCAAGACATCCAGTCAATGGAAAATCGCTATCAAAGTTTCTGGAACGAAAGTATGCTGGCAGACTACTGCTGGATGTTGTACCGCGACGATTCGGACAAGGTTTACAAAAGAAAATCGTACTCGCAACGTTTTTAGGTTGGTGTACATTTCTTTTTAAGAATATAGTTGTACTTTTACGATAAATTGTGCTGAAATTAACAGCAGTCATATTTCGATAACTAGATGAGGAGAGGAAAACCGAAAACAGATTTGGAATCAGCGTACAAAACTGGTCTAGAAAAGTGTGTATACATCTTTGATGAGAGAAAAAAGTTCGATTTTGTTGATCAGTGTAATGATTAATAAGAATTATCACTCATCATCCTCATTATTTCTTCGTTGAGCACTTGGGTTAAAAGGAGCGTCATTATTATTATTATTATTATTAATTATATATTTTTAGTGTGTAAGACTGAAGGACATGTAGTAAATTGATAATTTCTTCAGCTTTAATTACTTTATCAGAGTTGAGTTAGCAGTGATGATTTTAATTCATTCGATAGATTCCATAATTCTACTACGCTGAAGAGTATAATTTGCCTTTGAAATATGTTCATTCTCTCTGTATTTTGTTCGATGTTTGTCGTATATTTGATGTTCAATGACATTTTCGATTATTATTATTGGGGGTAGACTGTTTTGTAATTGAACATTAAGGAGCGCGTTTGTGCTTCGAATATGCCCTTAAAATTTTAATCCTTTCACTACAGGCATAGCTGTGAAGCAAATTATTATACATATATCCCCCATTTTCAACCCCAGAGGGTGGAAAGAGAGGGATGTACCCTTGGTTTATAACAGTGGTTCCCAAACTGGGGTCCACGGCGGGCTATGAAATGTTGTAAATTGTTCAAGAAAGTCTGGGAAACCTGAAATAAATAAGGTTTTATTTTTTTCGACTTGGCAGGGTAGAATTTGCCTCTCTTCAATTTGACTTTGAAATCACTCACTGGATGACTTCAAGTGGTATCATCACTGTGGTAAGTCGTCAACGATAGGATGTTCTCTTCATCAACTGATCAGAATCGTTTATTTTTTTCATTATTTTTATGGGTTTTGGGGAAAATATGGAGGAGGTCCACGGGGATTTTGGAGGTTCCCCAAGGGAGGAAGGGAGTGAAAAAGATTGGGAACCACTGGTTTATAAACTACACCTGGAATTCGGAAAAGATTACGAGTTGATTTATTTACGATATCGGTTAAGCAAAATTTTTGTAATAGGCTTTATTTAGGTAAAACAGGATTAAAGTGCTAAAATTCTAGTTTTTATAAGTATTGAACCGTTTTAGAATCCAAAGAATCGCCAGACGTCTCAAATCATCCGAAAAAAGATTCAGGATTTGAAAGCGGTTTACTTTTTATGAACGAAGACGACGACGACGACGACGATGATTTTCAGTCACCAGAAGTAATGTCAAGTGTAACGCCAACTCAATCTCAAGATTGAAAATAGATCTTTAAAATTTTTTTAAGATTTTATATTTTTGCAGAGAAATGTTTGTTAATGACGACTTTTTTACATATATATATATATTTTTGTAGCTGTAGGACATTTATTTTAGGTGTACTTAAGATTTCTTCGATCATTTTTTATTTTATTTTGGAATATGACAAAATTTGCAAGTAATTTATATTGAAGTGAGAGAGAACATTGAGATTTTATTTAAGAAAATGCGCAAAGGTTGTGAAACTTCAGGTTTTTTTTCATGTAAAGTAGTTTTAATGTGGAATATATTAGGATTCTCTCGATTGTCTCGTTGAAAACAAAGGGAGAATTTTTTTTTTTTTAAATTATTGATTGATTTGGACTAAAGACAAAATGCATTTTTGTACATTTTTTAATAAGTTGCATATTACACTCCTAATAAATTTATATTTGATGAAATCTTAATTTACGCGTACATTTTTAACTTCTTACAATTTGTAATGTGGCACAATCAATTTCAGGTAATTAATGAAAGCATTTTTTTCTGTACATTAAAAAATTTTCCAACTACCAACAAAAACCAAGTGCAAACAATCCTTCATACGTGATTAATATAACATATTTCACGTTACTACGGGGCATTATGGAGAGAACGTCGTCTCGAATACAACTTTATCATTGTTTTACAGAAAGTACGATACAAACCATCTAACTACCAAATATCAGTGAACGCAGTTGAGTAAGCAAAAGCGTCCACTCTAATGTCAAAAGATTTCATAACCGTTTCACGAAAGTAACTGTACGCGAGATTGCATTGTAAAACATGACAAGAAATGGTGACTAGTTTGAATTCTTCACAGTTAATTGGAGGGTCGTTCAAGAGGTGGCAAAACTGAGAACCTGATTGATCTGAATGTAGTTCAATATACGAGTACACCAATGCGTGTTTATAAAATTACAGGTTTAGACCGTACAATAATGATGTAAATAAAATGGCGAAAAAAAATATACCCAAAACTAATTTTACTCAAATTTAGGTTGAAATTCTACTTTTAATCGAATGTAAATTCAAGAAAAGCAAATTATAAAGTTCACACTTTTAACCGCTAATGCTGAAATTAAATAAATAAAAACACACTGTTGCATTTTTAAAATTGTGTGATACTCCATAATTTTTCAGAAAATGCAGAAAAATAAAATAGATAAAATATTTAACACGGGAGAAGTTGACAACGACTATGGAAAACCTTCGATCGATTCACAATAAGAAACAATTACTTCTAACGGTAAAACATTTCAATTTCTAAAAGTAGAACTTAAGATTATTATCTACTTTAGATATTACTTAATGCAAAGAAACTTAAGTATCATTCAATGTAATACATCTCGTGCAGCGAATATAAATCCGATACAAAGACCCAAAAGTTGTTTTTAGATTAACCACGTCTAAAATTACCATAAAAACAAATGCATATTCAATCTAAATTATACTACATCGGAATTAGTGCGGGCAAAAAGAAGGTTAATATATAAGAACAATTCATTAACTCCTTCAATACGGCGACATACGTGCGTATGTGGTTAAAGCTTATTGCGACTAACCTTCAATGAAAATAAACTATGATGAAATTTTGGTTGAATTTTATGTATAATGTATGTTGCTGAAGTATCCGGAATGAATGTTTTAAAGACTTCGATTCGTCTGCTCATGAAGCATCTCAAAACATTTCCGACTTACAACCCGACAAGGCTGCTATGTCAGTTCACAGATTTCATCTTTCTCTAAATCCAAATCCCAGTTTGCATTGTAGTTAGTTACTAGAAGTAAATACTGGATCTTTTCGGTTTGACGGCCTGTAATATTTTTTAACATTACTTGTTTTTTATTGTCCAGTTTTAATCGAGGATTTCAAAAATAACATTCATGTTTTAGAGAAACAAATACTGAGGGAGTTATACATTTTAGTTTAGGGAATATCATATAACGCTTTAAGATTCCAAAATCCCTGAAAGTTTTAGGTCAACTGTACGCTCATGACGATTGGTTAGGTTAAGTCATGATATTTTCGTTAGTTTACTGTCAAAACAAACGAAAATATCATGACTTAACCTAACCAATCGTCAAGGGGGTACAGTTGACCTAACTGGGCATTCTGTTAACCCTTTACCGCACTGTGCGTCGAATACGTAACGTTTCAAATACACGCATTTAGACTCAACCCTACGCAAAAATTTCAGCCATAAAGGGTTAACCTAACCAGTTGGTGGAGTCTAGAATTTGACGGTCCCGTAACCATGACTCTTTTTTTTCCGCCGGCCGTCAAACCAAAAAGATCACAATACAGTTTAAAAATATATATTTTAAATTTGTTAAATTGCATATAACTGCCTCACTATTTGTTTCTCTAAAACATGAATGTTATTTCTGAAATCCTCGATTAAAACTGGACAATAAAAAAACAATGTTAAAAAATATTACAGGCCGTCATACTGAAAAGATCTGAAATACTAAAACATCACCATTTTCCTCAAATGAGAAGAAAAATAAGTTCGATACACTAAATTATTTATTTTATATAAATGTGTCAAAGTCAAATGTGAATCAGTCAATATGGGTAAGGACTGATTTAGTTTTTTAACCGTTAGGTTTGGTTTAGGTCAGTATGTTACGAAGGTCAAAATCAGTCAATATGCTTATTGACTGATTTCGGCTTTTGATCGTAACATACAGACCTTAAAATGTAGTTTTGACGCGACCTACTTTTTGGCAACCCCCATGACCCTTGAATGGCCAGAATTAGAGAGATTGCTAAGCAACCTAGAACGACCACCTAACCTTGATTGGCCCGACGTATAAAATGGCCACGGAGATAAATAGATAAATAAATAAATGAATTAATAAAATTTTATGTACTGTGTATATACACACAGGGTGTTTCAGGAGGAAAAGTCAATACTTCGGGAGGTGATAGTATCGGTCATTGTGAGAAAAAAAGTTTATATGAACATGTGTCTAATTCTGAATGGTTGCGGAGATAGAGCTGTTTGAATCTGATGCGCACGCAGTTCTTCCTCCACCTTCCCTCCCCTATAATCTTGAACCATGTAAGCTGTAATGTTACTAATGCAAGCATGTAACATAAGCCAATCGACAGCTGACTGTTGTGAGTGACATTGTTTGGTTTTTGAAGCAGTGTTAAGAATGCCACACACCTTCACACATGCCGAATATGCAGATATGGTGTATGTCTACGGTTTTTGCGATGGAAGTGCAACAGCTGCTGTTGCAGAATTCCGGATCGAAGTGTGTTACCAGGGTTTTCAACACATTGCGTGAGATTGGTACACTTCCCAGCGCTCATATTTCATCTGAACGTGAAGGTCAAGATGTGGATGAAGTGGAAAACATTCTTCAGTTGGTAGAGCGTAGTCCTACTACTAACTCACGAAGAATTTCTACACGTCTCGGTGTACCACACACAAGAATATGGCGAACATTACGTGAGGAAGGCTTGCATCCATATGTACAGCGTGTACACCTTCAATCAGGAGACGCTGCCATGCGACTGAAATTTTGTCATTGGGTAAATGCTAATCGCCGATTGCTTCGATTAATACTGTTCACCGATGAAGCTACTTTCACCCGTGACAGTATCAACAACACTCGTAACTCTCATCGGTTGTCAGACGAAAATCCAAATGCCACCGTGGAAACAAATTTTCAACATCGCTTCTCTGCTAATGTGTGGTGCGGTATCATCGATGATCAGCTGATTGGCCCTGTTACTTTAGAGAATCGTCTTACAGGACAAAGTTACCTAGAATTTCTACAAAATGAATTGCCAGGACTATTGGAGGATGTTCCTTTGGCTACACGCGCTGGTATGTACTTTCAGCACGACGGTGCTCCTCCACATTCTACCCGTCTGGTGATGCAATACCTAAATCAAACTTTCCCTGGTCGATGGATCGGCCGCGGTGGTCCCATTCAATGGCCACCAAAGTCTCCAGACCTCTCTCCGTTAGATTATTGTTTGTGGGGGTGGATGAAAAGTCAAGTTTACAAAAGAAAGGTGGATACACGAGACGAATTGCTCGCGCACATTTTGGATGCTGCTGCCCGCATAAAGGAACGTCAAAATCAACTCAGACGAACAACACGCGATCTTCGCACACGAGTTGCAAAGCGCATTGAGGTTGACGGTGGGATTTTCGAAAACATTGTAAACTAACAAATTTGTCATTTCTGTATCTGATACCATTCAAAATGCCAATGTTTAAACATTAAATGTTAGAAACAGTAATTGGTTTCTCTTTCTTAATTACCATTAACAATGCTTTTGTATGTGCAGATTCAAACAGCTCTATCTCCGTAACCATTCAGAATTAGACACATGTTCATATGAACTTTTTTTCTCACAATGACCGATACTATCACCTCCCGAAGTATTGACCTTTCCTTCTGAAACACCCTGTGTGTATATATATATATATATTATCATTAATGCCTGTAACACTTAATTACAGGCATTACAAACCTTACCTTCACGAAATAATTAAGTGTTACACGCATTACACGAACTACCTGGTTTCACGCATTGACTAACAGATACCAGATGATCAACAGAGTTTATAATTTTGCAGTGCACACTTTTAAGTTGATCACCTTATAAAGGGTGATCCAGAGAAATGGGACCCAAAAGAAACCCCTGTAACTCTTAAAGTATAAGTCCTTTTATAAAATCATACGCATCATTCGAAAGAGGATAGTTACAAGTTTGTACAGGATTGTATAGGTCTTGACAATACAAGACAAGATACAAAACAAAATAAAAGTGTTAGTTAAAACTAACCCTTCAAGATGACTGCATGGACTGTGGAACAGCTGCGTTTCATAACTGAGCAATATTATGAGCATGGAAGAAGTGTAGTTTCAGCTCTTAGAAGGTGATTTTGACATCTGAAAATTTGTCTTGAAAGATCTTTGAGCTGAAACTACACTGTGGAGATTGACATTTGCTTGATGCAGACTCTCTATTTACAGAAGCAAGATGAATGAAGAAAGCAAATTGGCACCCAGGAAAAGGTGCCCAGAAGAAAGATGAAAACAATGCCCAGAGAGAATATGGGCTTTAAACACCCTCCATGTTAGAAGAAGTCTCATCAGTCCTTAATGTGCTCCGTTTTTTCTTTTTACAGATAAATAATGTCCCTAGAGTGAGCTAGCCCTTGAGGTTGAAATGTTATAAAAGCAATCTAATATAAAAGCATAATGATAAGAAGAATAACACATAATGAGAGATTAAAAAAGTGAATGATAAAACTCGCATTGGACACGTAATGAAGTGATAGAATAGAAGTGATTTGGAATAACACAAGGGGAAAAGGGAAAACCATTGTATAAAGGATCACCGGGGTACCCCTACGGTGAAGACCAACAAAGAGAAGAAAGAAGAGAAGAAGAAAGAGAACATCAGCATCCGACGCCTATTCAAGAGAAGGTAATTAAATCAGGACTTTCCTTTATCTATTTCTAATCGATCCAACATACACTTCTTCCATGCTCATAATATTGCTCAGTTATGAAACGCAGCTGTTCCACAGTCCATGCAGTCATCTTGAAGGGTTAGTTTTAACTAACACTTTTATTTTGTTTTGTATCTTATCTTGTCTTGTATTGTCAAAACCTATACAATCCTGTACAAACTTGTAACTATCCTCTTTCGAATGATGCGTATGATTTTATAAAAGGACTTATACTTTAAGAGTTACAGGGGTTTCTTTTGGGTCCCATTTCTCTGGATCACCCTTATAAGGAACTAAAGAGAGAGAGCCCTTCATGATTATTTATCTGTGTCACGCTTGAAACGAGTAGCCAGTAATCAAAGATGTTTTGTTCCTTTTAATGTTCTTTATATACGTAATTATTCGCACTGATGGTCTATGTTCAGTTATATATATAATATTTCAATATTTACATAATATATACATTTATTATACAAACTATATTAGCATTTAGTATTCTAAATTTAATTAATTGGTGACTAGATTACGTTCTATATGACATTGACCTAAACTATTACTAAATGGAAATATATGTTTTATTATTATTTATAATTTTAACTTTTGCTTAAAGTATTTTAAACACAGCCTCAAATTATAGCCATAATTTATAACTATTTGAGTAGAGTAGTATTACGAGAAATGTAGAATAACCATGAGCCCTACGTATTAATGATATTAATGGTGGGAGAAATAACATTAAACGACTGTAGCAGGGATACAAGCTTGAAAACCTGACAATAACCCATAACAACTAACACAAAATACTACTATTAGTCAAATGACATCAGTCCTCTACTGAAATATTTCCCGTTTTTGTTTAAAAATATTGTCTTTGATGTTGGTCCAAAATTTCAATATTACTAATTTACTATGAATTTTAATAAGTCATTTTCACATGTTCTAAAATGAAGGCTTAATATTAACATTTTTCATACAAATTTTCATTTGTCTGAAAAAGTGTGGATGTACTGTATTAACTGATCTGTAATTTCTTCATATAATTTCATGCTATGTACCACCTAATTAAAATTCCTCTGAATTAGAAATATTTTAAATAAATAAATGAATGCAAATATTTAAAAACAATCTAATTGTCAAAGAAAAGAAAATATTACCCGAGCATTTAAGAAATAGTAAACAGGATATTATTTCTCAATCTATTTTAAAATAATCCTAGTGTTTTAAAGTACTTTCTTATTGACTGACTCTGAATCACTTCTACATTTAAACCATTAACAACTAACATACAAGCGTCATAAGACCTATTTAAATAAAAACTCAAACGCAAATTATAACCCTAAATTGCGCGATTGGCGTTAAAGAAAAGAAACAAAGTAGGAAACTATCATTGCACTTGGCAGTTTCTCGAACTTGGTTGATGGAAAAATCGTCGTCGTCTCTTCAATGCTGTCAAGTAGATGTCCCTTTGGAATAAACCTGCGGCCAACGGTACGCTGCGAAACCAAAACAAGTAAGACGTATAGTATAAAACGGGAAGCTTCAATTTAGTGGAAAATGCTCTAGAAACAAGAGTAAAGCCCGAACAAAATATACAGAAACCTGTACAGTACTCACACATGTTGGTATAAAGTGCTCTATATCAATACATTGATTACTGATACCCTCAATAGTTCTTTTATTCATTATCCCAAATGGAAGCAATTTATTTATTTCTTTTGACAACATTTGCTTTAGCTCAGTGGCAGAAATGGCTGGGCCGGAAATCTCAAGGCCCCGAAACACATGTTGTTCCATTGATACTTTAGAAATAAGCGGTTGGCTACCAACTTGTTCGTCAATATCCCAAGAACTAAATAAACTTGGTGCTAATCAGTGGAATATATTTATTTTTTAAATGAGAAATGAGTTTACAAAGTCAGTCACGAATAAGTTATTTTTAAACAGTTATGGTAACCAGCTTCGTGAAGACAAAAAATTGTCAGAAGAATAAATAAATAAATTAAAAAAGAATTAACGAATGTACACAAGTATAAATAGATAATATAAACAGACAATAAATTGAACAATTACACGTAATTACATTAGGTAATAATATTCATAAAAACAACAACTTACTCATCTTTGCCCGGTCTCACTTTAAAATGAAACACTCCCCAGACTGGTTTGTGGTCGGAAGTTTTGAACAAAGAGCACGAGCTGTAATTGGTACATTTGATGGGATCACGCGTGCTCTGAAAGACGAATAAACCAATTGCCGATTAAAAGGAGATCAAAAGTAGTCTTATAAATGAAATCAGATAATCATAATTCCTACCTCCTTCGATTTAAATCTATATGACCTTCATTGGCATTTACAGTGATTTATGAAATACATCTCCCTTTCTTTACAGAGCGAAATCAGAACTTTAATTCCAGATCAGAAACGCATTCAATTATACGCATGACCATGAATGAGAATAAAGTACGAACCTAATTTGAGGAATAAGGTGGTATAGTTATAAAACGACTGACAGTAAAATACTTGCGACTGCTAATGTATGAAGTTTTTAGAAATAAGCAAAACTGGTATGGCAACAGGTAAAACACCCAGTAGACAATTAGTGAACAAATGAATACTTTATTATTTACTGGTCAAATATAGTGCCGTGCCAGAATGAACAAAAACAGCTTCAGATAGTAGCGAAATCGGCTAATACACTAATTTAAATATACATATTGATACTTAAGTATATTGCAAGTTTTTATTTGTTTTAAACCAAAACAATGCCTCGAACCCATGGAGGAATATGCCCAATAAAATTAATAAATTTATGTAAGAGTTTTAAAACAATACCAGAATCATTTCTGTATGTCAGTTACAGAAAAAATTTATAAACTCTGGAAAGGTATGGGGTGACTGAGATCTGGTCAAAATTTAATGACTGGCATGAGAAGTCAGAGACCTAAAATTTGAAACTCGGTTCTTTCTCAAGGACAATACTGCACACCAAATTTTATAAAAATCGGAGTGGGTGAAGTTAAAAAGCACCAAATTTTGAATGATTTCATATGAAATGACCCAGAGATTTTGTGTTTATAGAGGTTGCATAATGCATATCCATACAGGAAAACAATCTCCTGCCTCTGCTTGGGAATGGTGTTCTTTAACACGGATCCCGTATTTTGCAGGATGGTGTCATCTGCCATATCTTGAAAACCACATCACACTGGAAGAGGCATAATGGATTGCAACTCCTTCCATGAATCCTACAGATTCTGGATTTGAACCCAGTCAAACATGTATGGGAACATCTTGATAGGAAATTGCATAAAGCTAAGCCAACACCTGCTAATATCCCAACATTGAAGGAAAAACTAACTGAAATATGGACAAACCTGGACCAAACAATAACCGAATTTTATCAGTTCAAAGCGAAATAGTGTCAAAGCAGTTCATAAAGCACGAGGAATTTAAGATTTAAGATTTAAAAGCCAAAATAAGATGTATTATTATAGTTATCTAGTCTAGTAAATAAATACATTTCTAATGGAGGTAGTTTTCTTCTGGCAGTCATTGAACAGTGAGTGATACGAGAATTAACAAAAAAAAAAAAGGTTATACTAAAAATGCTTTAACATTCCACATGAATTAGTTAACAACAAAAAGTAACATTCAATTAACATAATAATCAACTTGATACCATTTTCATTAAATCAAAATCAGAATAGTGGAAGACAACTTTACCTTGTAGAGGATTCGATCAGTATAAGAGGGAACTCTCTGTTTGGATGAACTGTCGTAATGATTGGTTCCTACGTCAAATTTGAAAGTAGGTGCGAAGCTAATTGGACCTTCAGTGAAACCGTGAAATACTTCTCCTAAAAGCAGTTAAAATTATGAAAAACATTTTACTTAAATAAATGAGAGAGTAAATTTTGGCGTTTTCCTCACTTTATTTGTCTAATTTTAGATAAATTATATTTAATATACATTAAAAAAATATCCTACCTTTATTTCTGGTTTGTGTCAACTGATCAAAAGAAAGGAGATCATTAATATGAGTTCTACTGTTCGAAGATTCCTTAATCTTTTCGAGTATTTGATCACGAGGTCCCACAAGGCGGAAGTTTAGATCTCCTAACCAAAACACTACGTCGTAACGATTGGTAACATCTGCAGAAACGAATAAAACTTCATTTCGATACAGAAACTTAACGAGAAGGCCGTTACGATTTGTTCACTGACCGAACACGTATTACATAACCACTATTGTAATAAAGCTTTCAGAATACGCAATACATAATCTAATCCATTACACTTAAAATGGTACCTCTTCATTTAAAGGTATTTCCCTTAAAATTTTACGACAACGGTCCCGACCATGACGAAAAAAAAGAGCGTTCACTTCGACCTTGGGTCATTACATTACGTTACATTTAGAAAACATGACGCCTATCGAAGTATCTAAGTCATAAATGATCTAAAGCTACTCGTAAATTTCATGATCAAATTTTGCAAAATATCGATTTCAAGTCTGCTAATTAACATAAAACTATTTACAGGGCTACCCGAAGTAGCCTACATAACGAGCTAAAATATACATTATTTACAAACACACTCTCTCTCTCTCATTTAAGTAAACAAAAACTTAAAATTTCAAGCATAGTACCTACAGCAGTTTTTAATAACGTAATGTTATAATGTTTCAAACCAACAAAGACCCTAGGATCCACTCATGGTTGGTCTACCTAACTGTGTTCGTAATTGTGTATTGTGCATGTCCTCCTTGGTGGCGGAGACGACCTACACTTTTACGTGGATTCCGAACCACAAATCCTTAATTTTACTACGTGCTACTAATTACTTCTACCGGCAAACTATTCCACCTATTTACTATTCTATGCGTAAAAAAGTTTTTGGCAAATACTGTCTCGAACCTTCTACTTGTCAACTTACACTCGTTATTTCTAGTCCTATTATATTGAGATATTTTGAAAAAGCTATCTCTATCTACGTTATCGAACCCATTCATAATTTTGAAAATCTGGATTAGATCGCCCCTTAGCCTCCTAGTCTCGAATGTAGTCAATTTTAACTCCTTAAGCGTATCCTCGTACGACTTCGACCTAAGTGACGGAATCATCTTAGTTGCTCGTCTTTGAACTCTTTCGATTTTGTCTATATCTTTTCGCATATGCGGATTCCAAAATTGGATCGCGTACTCCAAATGGGGTCTAACTAATGATTTATAAAGAGGAACTATAATATCGTGTGATTTGTACTCAAAATTCCGAGCTATAAAAACTAGCACTTTGTTCGCTTTATTGACCGCTGCTGTACTTTGTTTCGCTACTTTTAAATCACCAGTAACTATAACTCCTAAATCTTTTTCCTGCTCTACGCTTGCTAATTCCTTCCCTGACATACTGTACGCAAAATTACCGTTACGCGAGCCTATATGTAAAATTTTGCAATTATCTACGTTAAATCTCATTTGCCACGTGACTGACCAATCAACGATTTTATTCAGCTCTTTCTGGATTTTACCTCTATCTTCGTCATTTATCGCCCTACCACCCAACTTCGTGTCATCCGCAAACTTTGAAACTGTACTGACTAGGCCGACACCTAAATCGTTAATATATATAAGAAAAAGCAAGAGGCCCAATACAGAACTCTGAGGAACGCCGCTCGCTACATTAGCCCAAGAAGACTCCGCTCCATCAACGACCACCCTCTGTTTTCTACCTTGCAACCACTCTTCCATCCAATTTATTACTACACCCCTGATTCCATGAGCCTTAGTTTTTTCAATGAGTCTTTTGTGCGGGACGGTGTCAAACGCTTTTTGAAAATCTAAATACACTACATCAACCGCCCGATGACTATCGTAAACTTCAACCACGCTTTGAAAAAATTCTGAGAAATTAGTTAAGCAAGATCTGTTTTGCCTAAAACCGTTCTGCGTATTTGTAACCAAGTTATGCAATTCTAAGTGTTCGACTATACGATCCCTAATTATTGATTCCAGTAGCTTACCTACAACAGACGTTAAACTGATTGGCCTATAATTTCCCGCCGCACCTTTATCGCCTTTCTTAAAAATAGGTGTTACATTTGCTAACTTGAAATTATCTGGTACGCACCCCTCAGAAATAGACGCATTAAAAATCTTTGTTAGTGGCACAACAATGCTTTCTTTTAATTCTTTTAGTTGTGTGGGAGATATAGAATCCAGCCCCGGTAATTTACGCATTTTTATTTTTACCAATATAGTGCATTACCTCCCTTTCACTAACCACATATTATCCAAAATATTACCATTATCAAAAGGTATTATGTCTATTATGGATATTCGTTACATCTTCTATAGTAAAAACTGACGTAAAAAATTCGTTTAGCAAGGTAGCCATTTGCTTGTTTTCAGAAACTAGCTCTCCGTTAGTAATAAGGAACTTATCAAAGTTGAACAATGAACGACTGAAATCTTTTACCAATCAGACAACAGTAAAAGAAAGTGATAGCATAGTCATCAGCACAAACAAGTGGGAAACATACTTTTCAACCTTTCAAATGTTCCGTGCGATGATTCCTCATTTCGGGAAGGTCAAGCTTGTCGCCCCCCCCACCCCACCCCACCTTATCAAATATGTTTGTTTGGGCTGAATGCCCAGACTGGTGACCCTAACCAATAACCATTCGTTACAATTTTAATTCATAAATTATAGTAAGCCTACTTTCTAGGCCACGATAAACTAGTGACCTCAAACCATTATTTATTTATTTATTATAGTGAGCCGACACGGAGACCACTATATATTACATATATTGCAGATAAGAAATGTACTCTTATATTACCAATGTGGATTTAACGAAAAGAAAGGGTGTACAATTAACACACACACACACATATATGTATATATATATATATACTAAACGTGGTACTAATATACTGTATATACTAAACGTGGTACTGATAGTCATCTATACACCTCCAAACTCTCCAAATGAAAAATTTTCGGATGCCATTGATGATATCAGAACCCTAATAAAGTTCGTAAACTCTCCATCCCTTAATATAATACTCTGTGGCGATTTTAATTTCCCATTTATAAAATACAAAAAAGTGGGTAGAAATATATTTATACAGCAAGATAAGGGGGGCACAAGAGAGGACCAGGAGCAAGCAAAAATGTTGATGGCTCTGACAAACGAGTTTATGCTGACACAGGAGATAAGAGAAAATACTAGGAAAAATAACTGCCTAGATCTGGTATTCACAAATAACACGAACTTCATTGCCGATATAAAAATAACCCCAACTATTATCTCAGACCACAATATAATCGAGTTATCAACAAATATGGCGATAACTTTAAAAGATAATACACGTACGGAAGGAAGAAGCAAATTTGGGGCTTTTAACTTAAAACTCCAAGCCCATAAATTGAGAAGAAATCAGATCACACATGGCCCAAATACAGTGGAGAACAGTTTTAGAGAATAAAACAACTGAGGAAATGCTAACAACCTTGGAAGAAAAGACGCTGAGAATTTTGGAAAAATATGCTCCGAAATCATAGCCAAAAGGAAAGAGGAACTGGCTAGAGGCAAAAGAGAAGAATATTCCGCAAAAGAGAGAGAGTAGCGACGAAGTTAGCTAATTGCGGAGACAACAATGCCAGGAAAGTAATACAAGAACAACTGGAGAGAATCGATAGGGAAATACAAACTCTGATAAAGGACCATACAAAGAGGGAAGAGGAAAAGGCGGTAGAAACAATAAAGGAAAATCCAAAATACAGTACTTCTACAGCTATCCGAAAAGGAAAACAAAAACGCGCGCTACTATCGGGCCCTTAAGGAAAGGAAATAATGAACTAACAGACGATCTAAAAGAAATATCCGAAACATTGGGAGCCCAGTATGAATCGGTCTTCAGTACTCCAAAAAGTGACAAAGCGATACCTGACATAGATGCATTCTTCGAAGAGAAATTGCAAGGAGAATGTATAACAGACTTTGATTTTACCCCAGATGTAACGAGAGCTATAGAACAAATGAAATCACATTCAGCTACAGGTCCGGACAAATGGAACGCACTATTAATTAAAACCTGCAAAAATGAAATAGCTACACCCTTATACTGGATATGGAGGAGAAGATCCCTAGACACTGGGGAAATACCGAGCATCTTGAAAAGAGCAAACATTGTCCCTCTATATAAAGGCGAGGATAAATCTCAAACAAAGAACTATAGACCAGTGTCATTGACGTCCCACCTCACCAAAATATTTAAAAGAATAGTCAGAGAAAAAACCTATGACTTCTTGGAGACACTGGAAAGATTCAACGAAAATCAGCACGGATTCCGATCAGGAAGATCATGCCTATCACAGTATCACAATTTATAGAGCATTATAACAATATCCTAGATGCACTTGAAAGGCAATGAAAACTATGATGTCATATACACGGATTTTGCTAAAGCTTTCGACAAATGCGCTCATGATATAATAGCACATAAAATGAAACATATGGGAATAACAGGCAAAGTGGGAAAATGGATCTACAACTTCCTCAGAGAACGCCTACAGGTCGTCAAAATTCAAGGTGTATCATCATCAGAATCAAAAGTACGCAGCTCAGTACCACAAGGTACAGTGTTGGTTGGCCCCACTCATGTTCATTAACATACTACAGACATAGACAGTGGAGTAAACAGCAACAGTATAGTAACATCATTTGCGGACGATACAAAGATCAGCAGAAAAATCAGTGATGCAAATGAAGTGGAGGCCTTGCAGAGGGACACGAACAAAATATACACATGGTCAGAAGACAACAATATGACATTTAACACCAAGAAATTTCAGCTCTTGAGATATTATAGAAATGAGGAACTTAAACAGACTGCATATTATGCTCCAGATAGACAGGAAATTCAGAGAAACACGAAAGCGGTTGACTTGGGGGTAATAATGACCGATGATGCTTAATTTGAGAGACAAAATCAGATAGCAATAAACAAAGCAAAACGAGTTGCGGGACAGGTACTAAGAACGTTCAAAAGGAGGGACAAGACAGTAATGATTCCTCTGCTGAGAACACTGATCATACCAAAACTTGAATACTGCTCAGTTTTGACGTCCCCATATAAAAAGGAAGAAACTAATAAACTAGAAGAAACGCACACACACTTCACAGCCAAGATTGATGGCTGCAAAGAACTCAACTACTGGGAAAGACTACGCAAACTAAATCTGTACTCCCTGGAAAGGAGAGAGAAGTATACCATAATCTACATATGGAAAATTATCGAAAAACTTGTACCAAACCTCAAACTAAACCCAATTACCATCCAAACAACGCTGGAAAATAGGAAAGGCAAAATGTATAGTGTTCCCAAATTAAAGGCCCGACAAGGGACCTCCTCAACAATGAAAGAAAATAGCTTGGTTGTCAGGGGGCCAAGACTTTTCAACCAGCTTCCAAAGGACCTCAGAAACGTTACAGGGGTCAAAATTGAAGTCTTCAAGAGAAGGCTACATGCCTGGCTCAGGATGGTACCAGATGAGACGGGTGTACCTGGCTATGTGCGGTGAAGCGCGCAAGAGAGCAACTCGCTCCTCCACCAAGCCAGGATTAGAGACGGGGCCACCAGCTTGAGCTTTGTGTGAAGAAAGACCGACGCACGGAACCCTAACGAGGTTAACGTAAAAGTAAAAAGTAAAAATATTAAAAAAAACACGTGACCTTCGAATTTAAAATAATTTTTATTATCTCGGAAAATACAAAATTTGGAATGAGACGAGATATTTAATACATTCAGGAAAATTGATGACAACAATGCGTAAAATCTAACCAAAAGTTCACTTCGACCTTCGGTCAGCTCCCCAAAATGAACTTATTGCATTATTTGTTTACCTTTGGGTCGATTCATCTTCATAGATCTGAGATTCCTCGGAAGGTCTAAATTATAGACGATGTTCCTGTAATTCTGAACTCTTTGAGAGAGGTTTTCCTCATGAGCGAATAAATGAGTATTTACAAACAACATTTTTGTACCTGAAAAACGCAATAAAATACAATATTTTGATCATCTAATTTTCAACAAATTTCTAAATTTATTCGAAATATTTCTAAGCAAAACACGATCTCTTTTCCATGACTTTCATCAGTGATGATGAATCGATCGTTTGAGGTGGTTTGACGGAAAGGAACATGATGTTTGGGGCTAATATCCTTCGTAACGGCCACAAAAAGTTACGTGACGGAGGGGACCTAAAGCTTTACGTAGGAACGAGGCCCGAGAGAAGAATCACGGGCTCTGATGCTACTTTCGACTCTGGGCCCCTTTATCCCCGATTCTCCTCCTCCTCCTCTATCTTTTGGCCCGGATCTTGATGCTAACACCTCACGCACTCCCCCTCTCCCGGGCCCTGCGTGTGAACCGAACCATCCGCGGGTGGATACACCATCTTAACGCATTGGGCGGTCACCCATCCAACTACCGAACAGACCCATCGTAGCTTAATCTCGCTGATCTTACGGAAAACGGTACTGCGACGTGAGCACGACGTTGTCCATTTTATCTCATCAATTTGCACACGAAGAAAAAGCTGGAAGCTTTTATTCAACCATTTATTTATATATACGCTATTTCTCAATTAAAATATAAAAATAATAATCTTCGCTGCCTAAACTTACCGAAAAATTGAAAGCTGATTGCTATGGCGCCTTTCGTTTTGAAATAAGTGCCCGGCCTTAGGCTGTGATAACCTTCTTCGGGGACTAAAACATGGTATTACATCGTATCAATAATAATAATAAGAGTAACAATAATCTGATATTTTACTTACTATACTATTTAGTATTATTTCTCAAATAGGATTAGTAAAATTAACTTCTACTGATAATTTTAACACTTTTTTGAAGTCTTACGTTAATTCACTTAAAAACTAGTGACTTTAATGCTAGAAACTATAATAATAATAATAATAATAATAATAATAATAATAATAATAATAATAAAAAATTATTATTATTAGGGAAATTTTAAAAAATATGTATATAAAAAATCTTGAAGTTACAAAAACCATAGTGTGCGATGGTGTTAGGCTAGGCGAGTGCGGGTAACATATTAAGCAAATTAAATCAGAGAGAATGAGAAGCATTAGGAAAATAAAGAAATCAAGCCATGCACTGAAATTCCACTTCGACCAACGTAAGTGACAAAATTTTAAACAGAAAATTAAGAGCAATATCGACCTCCCAATTTTAGACGCGTCTTTTAAGAAAATTTAACGAAATTTTAATCCAACATCGCAAGTTTTCGCGCCATGACATGAAAAATGGAGTTTTCTGTTAACTTTGGGGCTTAAAAAAATTAGAATCTTATTTGAACAACCAACTTAACCCGAAACTAATCTTTCTTTTTTAATTTGGTGGATAGCAGTTTCCCAACCAGGGTGCCTATACGAAAATTGTATAGGCTTAGTTTGAAGAAGTTACTCGGTGCCGCGAAAGGAGAACGGATGCCACTGAAATGCCTTGAGACAGAAAACGTTGGGAACTACTCCGTTAATATTTTTAAAAAAAGTAATATATTCTTTTATAGTATAAAAATAAGAAATCACAACCAGAAACTTAAACCTTAAAGAACCAGCATGGCGCTTCGCTATTATTATTGTCGTCGCTGACGGCAAACTATTTTATTAAGTCCTAAGACGACCCGTGGGCTTGAAAGAATCAAATCTGGTTATTATTAAATTAGACTCTTAACCAAACGCCGAAACACATTATATTTATTCACAAATTATTATTTGTAAAGACAGGACTTAACCAATTATAATTCTAACAAATGGCAAACTGGCAGATGACAGGAAATACTAGAGAACTGGAAGGATAAGAAAATTAATGCATCGATTCATTTGATAGACAATTAAGAACAGCGTTAGTCAAATATAGAATCAAGAGTCAAGTAAATAATTTTACGAGCCAAAATGGAGTTACAATTCAAACTGTATGTTCAGTCTCAAAAACAGTAAATATTTAACGAGGAGAAAGCGCTTATGTAAAGTGGCAATACTAAGGCAATGCTCAGGCAATGCTCAAACCCTGAATTTATTATCTCCCTTACAATACTGTATAAACTTATGCCAAAAACCACAAACCAAACACTTTCAAATTTTATTTTTCTTGAACGATGCTTCCATTCCAGGTTTCAAGTTCTTAATTCCTTAATTCTAAAAGACGAATATAGATTTAATTCCAGGTTTACGTCCCTTTATTTAGATTCAAACCGGCACAGACGGTAATTTTAAGGGTTTATATAATAGAAAGTTTATGAAAATTGAAATAATTCTTTAATTATTAACAAGTAGCAAACAAGAGTTATCATAAACCGTAAGAGGTCGATATTTATTTTATCTTTTTCTTTTAAGTAAAATAATTTCTAAAACACTACAACCCTTCTACATACATTATAGAATTGAATTCTATGAGCCCAGTCACATTTCTTGAGAATCTTATAATAATAATAATGATGTCACAATGCAAGCAAATTAAGTCACTTTTCAGACTGAATTCAATTTACTTAAAAATCATTTTTACATTTTGACGTAACCATAATTTCACGATTTTTTAAAATGCTTTTTTACATTTTACTTCTGAAGGCTTCAGCTAATTTTTTTGTAATCTTAACCGAAATTCCTACTTTTCTTTAAATTCAACCAGTTACAGTTTCGGGAAGTTTCCCGAGAAACAAAATTCCTAAAAAGCATAAAAAATTACTAACTGCTAATATTCTATAATACTTTACTCTTTTCTGGTGACAGTAATAAAATTTTTTTAAAAAGTCATTAGGCCTACTGATTAGTAATCTAATATTGAGCTTCGCAAAAATGCCACCCACGTACGTGAGCACGAGGCTGTCCTTTGATCACATTAAGCAGATAATGAAGTGGTATTGGGAATTTGAGAATATTGCAATGCGTGGAAATGCAAGTATGAATCATCGATATCAACCCGCCTCACAATCGCGCGATTGAGGGACAAATTCGATGCCGAAGACACCGCACACGACTCCACAGAATGAAGAGAACAAAGCTGTGTTAGCCGCATTCGAACACTCGCCAGTCTGGTTAAGCGAGTCTTCGGGGTACGAACTGGAAACCGTACATTCCGCATCTCTTACAAGCACTGAATGAGGATGACCCAGGCTGAAATTCTGAGAGGAGCTTTTGAATAGAGCCCATCATGTGGATTTACACGGCAAGTGGTCGAATGCAACTAACACTGATTTGTTCTTTTCATTCGTCATGGTTGTGTGGTCATATTTTGAATGGAACTGTGAATCAACACAGATGTGCGTACTGGACTACTGAGAATAATCATCTTCATATAAAAATGTACATCTGTCAGGGGTCGGTGGATTGGTCTCTCTCTCCGAGGTAAATGTTCTGCGTGTTAGTTTCTCATCACGGGCAGCTCAGGATAGTGGCCTCACTTCTTCTAGACTTAACTTGACGAAGGAGTGTGTTTCTTTCTTGAGTTCTCCATCTTACATAACCAGGTACACGGCTGATTTGGGGTTGTCCTGAGCCAGGTGTCTAGTCTGCTTTTAAAGATTTCCACATCGACATCGGTGGTGTTCCTAATTTCTTTGGGTGACTGGTTAAATAGCCTTGACCTTCCGACAACAACACTATTTTCTTTCAGAATTGAAGATGTTTCTTGTCTAGCTGTTAGTCTGGGAACACTATACAGTATATATTCTACATTTCCTATTTTCCAATGTTGTTTGGATGGTCATAGGGTTCAGTTTGAGGTTAGGTACTAGTTTTTTTATTTTTCATGCGTAAATTAAGGTGTACTTCCCTCTACCTCTTTCAGCGAATATAGACTTATGATGGGTAATCTTTCACAGTAACTGATCTTGGGTGGGAAATTTCCTTGAATTTCTTCGATCATTAATTCCTTTCGTTTTGTCTGGGGGCATTAAGGCCGAGCAATATTCTAGTTTTGGTATGATCAGCATTTTTTGCGAGAGAATTACGGTATTACGTTCTTGTCCGCTCTTTTAAAGGTTCTTAATATCTGTCCAGTTATTCTTTTTGCTTTGTTTATTACTATATTAATTTGCGTCTCAAATTTCGCATAGTCGGTCACTTCGGGTATAATGATCTATATGCTTTAGTTTTATATTTTCGTGCATATTTTACGAACTGATGATTTTCGGTGTTAAATTTCATACCGTTATCTTCTGTTTGTGCTCGTTTGTCAGACTTCTGCATCTTCTGAGTTTCTCATTTTTCCGCTAATTTTTGTATCATCAACAAAGAATGTTACCGTACTATTGTTCATTATTTTGTTGTCGATGTCGGGTAACATGATAATGAATAACCTCGTATATAACTCGCATATTTAGTGACGCGATTTCTGCAGCGACTCCTCTCGCCTTCACAAGAAGTCCATTCGTTCCATCTATGCCGCCCGCGCCACTTCACACACAGTCTTTTTTTTTGTTGCTAACCAAATACAGCGCATCGAAGACGACTCCACAACGTCCTGTATGGGCATACAGCGACCAGAGGCAACCGACTTCGAACGTTTACACCACCTCGAAGGACAACCTAGGTGGTGTCTCGCTTTTTTCTTCAGTCGACTAGCACGCGTTTACTATACCACAGCTTTGGAAATCCCGTCGTGGGTCTATTTTTATTCCTTGACTCAAACTCATTTAACGGCGCCACCTATTTTCGTCAATCATTTAATCTGTATTGCAACCCATGAAATTCAACTAATAAACCGCAGCACAATATAATTAATCAGTCACAAATTCAAATCTACTTTATTCTGTGAACTTGCAAGAGTCAATAGTAATGTAATGCAATGTAGGTAAATTCATAATAATTATTAATCTTTTCTTTTCTGTTTGGTTTAATTAAAGGAAAAACCAACGAACAATGACATCAATCACATTTATTATTCTGAATGAAAGATCAGATGGTGACCTCAAGCATCAAGTAATCATTTAATCAAATTTACATTTACTATGTCAACTGATCAGTATTATTTATATGTACTATATATACACACACACACACACATATATATATATATATATATATATATATATATATATATATATATATACACTATATATATACACACACACACACACACATATATATATATATACACACACACACACATATATATATATATACACACACACACACACACATATATATATATATATACACACACATATATATATATATACACACACACACATATATATATACACACACACACAAAATATATATATATATATATATATATATTATATAGATAATATATATATATATATATATATATATACACACACACACACACGATGTTTCATGCCTGGAGACATTGAAAATATGTAGAAAGAGTCATACAACTTAACAATGTTTTATTTTCAACATACTATTAGAAAAAGTGTTCAAATTGTCCACTTTGAAGTTCAAGACACTTCATTACTCGTAACTGGCAAGCTCTATGAACAGTTCTGATTGTTTCAGCATAAATTCGCTGCAATTTCAGTCTTATCTTCTCTGGAATTGCAGCAAATTTCTGCTGAAACAATCAGAAGTGTTCATAGAGGTTGCCAGTTAAGAGTAATGAAGCGTCTTGAAGTTGAGGGTAAACAATTTGAACACCTTCCGTAATAGTATGTTAAAAATAAAACTGTCATAAAATTGTATTACCATTTCTACACATTTCCAATGTCTCCAGACATATGAAACACCCTATATAAAATCTTGAAGAGTGACTGTATTGTGTCAGAGTCTATATTAGGAATAAGTGGACTCATAGAAAATAATTCTTCTTGTTCGTTCTTTTCATATTTCCTCACCAGAGCAGAACCAAACAAGATCTCTACGAAGGAATACGGTGAGGTGAAGAATGCCCAGTACAGCCGAGTGAAACAGAACGTGAGAAGGACCGATTGTGGTCTGCAGCCGGACCTAATATACCCACGAAATAGAAAGGAAAAAATTACCGCACATCAGCCATCCATATCCCAAAGTAGCCAGCGCCCATAGCCCCAGTCGGTAACACAGTTTCCCTATGGACGCAGTAAAGAGACTGAGATCGGGGGTTCGAATCCTGATTACGCTGGCAATAATAATAATAATAATAATAATAATAATAATTAGCGCAACGGGCCGCGTTCATCTGGCCTTGTTTGTTTACGTATGTATTCCGAATACATTTAACATACTAGTGTATCGTATAAATTTATGTCAATGTTATTTCCAAGATTGCTGACTGACTACCAATAACGTCAGGTTCTTTTTTTTTAATAAATCAGGTGACACCCGAAACCCATATGCCTGCCACAGGAGGTGGGTGTAAACTTTAAGTAAGGTAAAGTAAGTGGCCGACCCATCTCAGCTCGAGGTGGCGGCGGTCGGTGTCAAACCCAAGGCCTTTATGTCCAGAGTCCAAATTTTACTCATCATTGGTACCACGAGTAAATTAAAAATTTTCGGCAATATTCTAGCGCAATTTGGCTATTTTTAACTACACAAAAAACCTGTTCTCATTTTGAAAATCAAATTCACTAACAGAAAATAAATCAACTCTCTTAAAATATTTTTTATTCAATGTAAACAAGAACCATAATGGAACGACATCGATGTCCCCGCCTATATTTGTGACTTTGATCTTTTATGTAAGGACCTGATTTTTGCTACTGATACATATATGTACGAAGTTTCATCAATTTAAGTTGAGCAGTTCAAAGTCATTTGTTATTTGTGACCTTGGCCTTTCATGCATGAATCAATAACATATTACTCATAACATATAGTCTCGTAATGATCCATACGTGTGGGAAGTTTCATCAATTTATGTTGACCGATTCGAAAGTTATGGTGGGAACCACCATTTAGACCTTTGACCTCTATTCGCGACATTTAATGCAAGAACCTGACTCTCGCTCGCGACACAATGTCTCGTGATGGCCCATCTATGTGTTTCTAGGTATTTCATCAATTTAATGTTGAGCGATCCAAAATTTATGCCACGGACACGAAAGTGTGACGAACGGACAGACAAGTGTCATCCAGTATGGCCCCTCCAAATTTATTTGGTCGGGGACATAATGATAATTATAAACTGGTAAACTGCCAATAATAATAATGCTCGGGGTTGTTCAACATCTAAGGTCATGTGACCGAGGCGACCTACAGTTTTACGCGGGATCCAAACCATTTAAAAGTCATCATATGAACGGAGAGGCTGGCTGGTCACTCATCAAAAATATTGAACCAACCCAACTTCGCTTAACCTCGCTCATCTAACGGTTAGCGGTGATGTGACGTACCCAGTAAAAATACCAAATAAAGTTTGATGGCAGTACCAAATGCTGCAGAAAAAAAAATCACGACAAAAAAGACAGAGACCCAGAATAAAATAAAAAAGGTTCTCTTAAGAAAACTACCAAAATGACCAACACTGGTAGACACACACTGATAAGAGTTTTCCATGACGCCTAACCTTTGACTCTGTACATGTAAGTTTTAATAAGCACACCGGACAAAAAATTAGTCACCCCTCTCAGAATGTACCTAATAACGTGTGACGGCGCCTCTGGCCTTGATAACCGCACGAATCCGGCGAGGCAGAGACTCTACGAGGTTGTGCATGTACTGAACATCGATTTGCTGCCACTCGTTCATCAGCCGGTCCCGAAGTTCCGCCAGAGTCCGTGGGTGTCTATTCCTGCGCTTCACTTTCTGTTTCCAGCCTGAACAACACCTTCGACGCATTCAGGATTAAAGGCTTCATTGGACCTGCGATGTACTCGTCGCCTCCCATCATTGGAGAACAAACAAAAACGGGACTCATCGGACCAAATTACACGTTTCCAATCTGCCGCAGTCCGGTTTTTGTGCCTCTGAGCCCATTTATAACGTGCCAATTTGTGACTTGCTGTTAACAGCGGCCTCTTCCGTGGTACCCTGCTCCAGATGTCCATCGCATGCAGTTCTCGTCGCAATGTCCGTTCGGAAATTGGTCGCTGGAGAACCTCATTGGTTTCTTGGAGCAATTGTTCTCTGGTTTGAAAACGATTTGCAATTACTAGACGAGAAACATGGCGGCGGCCCCTATTGTCGAGAATTGTTTTCCGGCCACAGTTACGCCGTCGATTGTCAGTTGATTGCGAACTACACCACTCTTTGTAAACTCGCTGGACAGTACGCGTTGACACACCAACAAATTGGGCTACTTCAGACATTTTGTGTCCGTGGGCTCTGCCAAACACGATGGCTCCTTTTTGCCACTGAGTAACGTCTGCCTCACGACCCATTTTGCAGACTATATCCAACACACACTTTGTTCTTCACCACCTCACGAAACAGATCTGATCCTGTGTGCTACGTCACCGCTACTTGTCACTTACCAATGCTACATCAGCGCCCTTTGACCTTGAACTTCCTACTATCGGTGCTATTAGGGGTGACTAATTTTTTGTCCGGTGTGCTTACTATTGGTCATTTGGTTCATTCTTTAGTGTAAATCAGGCTACACAGAGCGTCACATCAGAAATACACGTACCCACTTAACACACATTGAAAGTCAGAAACCCTGAAGTTAAATAATAATAATAATAATAATAATGTTATATAAACTACTTTTAACATACTTTCTTGAAACTTTCTCTAAAGTTTGATTTTCAATCCAACGCTTTGTCTGTACACTTCAGACACTTTCTGTGAAATAGTACAATTTCAAAATTTAAATTAAAAACATGTTGAAAAACAGCTTCACTTATGTGAAGCTACTCACATTTACACAAGAATATAGGTATAATTTAAAATGACAAAACATTTTCTTGTATGATTTTGGATATTAAACTGTTATTTTAATAGGTGTTTAGAAAGTTCAGCATTTCTTTATATCTAATATTTGTTTAACTTTAGAGAAAGCTTTAAAAAGGTATTATAATAATAATAATAATAACAACTGTAAACGATGAATAGAAAAAGTCCATACATAACAAAACAGTATATTATATACTTACGTTACTGTAAATGAAAGTTACGTTTAATTAGGAATTAAAACTACAACAAAAATATTATTCAGTAGCAAACTTTACGTACAGATAATTTTTCACATCTAGAAAAAAGGGGAAAACTGTATAACAAAGATTTATGGTATTTTTATTTCAGGCACATATTTCCCGAGAGACTACAGCTAGCATTCAACAAAATGCGACCTAGTATACTGCAAAAGCGTAAAAATGAAATTAAGCAACTGGCCCTGGTTAAAAATATGAAGCTAGCGTAACTAGTAACTGATTATTCGTTAAAATAATTATCAATACATAAATGAAACTAACTTTAAATACTTTAAATCGCATCAAACTTATCGCTATAACCGAAGAATAAAGATAAATTATTATAGGTCGTATCGTAGAGCTATTCTCGAAACAACCTCCAAGTTTAATTTTAAGATATAATATCGCTATTAATTTTCAAATGCTCAAAGCTTTTAGCCAAAGGGGCTATTTTCATCAACTTCCCTCATGGAATCTTGTACGGAAGTACAATTAGAAGACTTATCATGAGATAAAAATAAAATTTAAAAAAATAAATGTTTTTATTGAGAAAAATGACGTAAATGAACGTAAATGACAGTAAGGGGTGCCAAAAAACCTTAGCCCCCCCCATTTGCAACTTATATGTTTACTTATATCGAAATAGTTTTTAGTGATTATAAAAATATATAAAATTCTTTATTTATTGCAAGTATTAAAATTATTCTAGCTGATAGTGATAATATAATGGCTTCTCAATTAATTGGTGATTCGGAGAGGCAACGTGTGATAGATCGCGTACGAGCAATAATATTTCGGGAAGCTCGTGATGCTGGAGCCACCTTTATAACACGTTCATGGGTTGCCAGAAAGTTGCGAAGAAGTGAGGACTTCGTCGAAAGAAATTGGAATAAAACTTTGGATGAATGTGAAATGGATACAACCAAATCTGGGCGCCCAAATTTGCCACCCTCTCAGGAAACAAAGGACATCATTGAAAGCGGTACGCGTAAGCGGAAAAACAGCTGTGCTAAACTTTCTAGAGAAATCGAAGTGTTGAGAGGAAAGATCGTTAGCGGTGAGATCATTCGACTGTACCGTCATAAGCAAGGTTTAAAGCCTTGGCATGAACTTCCAAAGCCAAGAAAAACTCAACTTAACATCGATGACAGAATGTGGTTTGCCCATTATCTTGAAGAGTGGGATGTGGATGATTTCATGCATTTAGCTGTCTCCGATGAATTTTTTGTTTACGTAACACTTCGGCCTAACTACCAAAATGATCGAGTGTGGGCCACAACACCAGATGAAATCGATGACAATGAACATTATCGCGAATTATTAAAAAGTCCAGACTGTGTTGGTGTGTTTGTTTTGTTCACTGCAAAGAAGCTCATGTGGGTGCTGAAGCCAAATGGTCAGAGTTGGGATGGACAGTATTTTCGTGATATTATTCTATCCCAGCATGTCATTCCTTTTCTAAGAAACCCAAACAATGTTATGGATGTCGATCAGGTCACACTTCTGCACGATAAGGCCCTCTGCTTTAAGGCATTAGCCACTCAACAGTTGTTGCGGAACCATGAGATCGATTTCTTTGGAAATGAAGAATGGCCAGGAAATTCTCCTGACCTGAACGTCTGTGAACACACTGGATCAGTTATAAAGGACAAGGTTGAATGTCTCTTGTTTCAAGAACCTGCAGCAAATCGATTTTCGAAGGATACAATGACGCAACACAGTGAAACTGTTTTAGCAAATTTGCGTAACGATCAAGATCTATTCACGTCACTTTTGGCAAGCTACCCAAAGCGAATTCAGGCTGTCTTGGAAGCCAATGGCGGAAACACCAAATTTTATTTGTTTCTCATTAAATGCAGGATTAAATTCTCTTTTGTAAGGTATGTTTAGTTTTATTGTACCTCTAATGGTTTAGGGCTTAGGCCATGGGCAGGGGGGCTAAGGTTTATTGGAGCCCCGTACATGTTTCATTACACGGGAGATTTTTAATATCTTGATGTGGATAGTTCATTTGTAACGACCAAGCTTAACAAAATCTAGTGTCTAGTCCAAATCTAAACAAAATATGAAACTGAAATTTCTAATTATCTTGAGAATTGTAAGGTATGTTTTTGCCAACTATACTCACCCATCTAAAATGATTTCTCCATTATCTTTGACGAACTGGGTTAATCGTTTCATTTAACCTAATCAGTGACCTAAGATCGTTCATAATTTAACTTATCTCGACCACACACTAACTCGTTTACGATATATTGTAACGATGTAACATACCTCCCATTCAGTCCTGTCCCCACTTGATTCTTGAGTTCCAATGACATACATATCTGGCATATGCTCCATATCATCAGGCAAGAGAAAATCGTCTAAGGAATTGGGAGGTTCCTGGAAATATACCATTCATTCAAGCATTTCTAATAAGCTAATAAAGCTGAATGAAAAATATAAAAAAAGTCCGTAGCACACCCTAATACAATCAACGCACGTATCAAGTTGGAAAAAGTATTAAATATTTTTTTTTTAAAGTTAAGAAATGATTGTTGGCCACGGAATTTAAACCAAACGAGCAACTACAGGGTTTTATCACCATTTTAATTTGTACAGTAGAATCTGTTTTGCCCGAGACAAAATGAACTATGTCCAAATGACATCAATGACCCTGCCTATATTTGCGATCTTGACCTTCGATGCAAAAACCCGATTGTTGCTCGTGACACATCGCCTCGTGATGATCCATTTGTGTAAAAATCTTCAATTTATGTCGAGAGATTCAAAAGTTATGGCGCAGACACGGAAAAGCTCCATTGAGCCCCTGACCTCTATTTGTGATCTTGACCTAAGACGGAAGGACTTGATCCTTCGTGATACATAAATCTTATAATAATATTAGGGTTTGTCAATTCTCCGGTTTCATTTTGAAAGTAAAACCGGAGACGAATATAATTAAGAAACACCACCACTTAGGCAAGTTAGTAACAATGTAGTTTTCAATAGCACTGCTTAATTGCTACCAGGTCGAATCGGGTCGACTCGTCGGTCGAACTATGGGCGCGTAACAAAAGATGAGGTTGTGTCCTAAATCTCCAGTTTTGTCAAATGTGAAAGTTGGCAACTCTAGGTGATCCAAATGGATATGAAGTTCCATCAATTTATGTTGAGCGGTTAAAAAGTTACGGGGCAGACACGAAAGTGTGATGAGCAAGTGCAATCTAGTACGGTCCCTCCAGATTTACTTGACGGGGCCATAATAGACTATGAGAAGCAACTGAAGAGTAAAAGAAGAGAAGTACGTTTGGATAACCCAGTATTACTTAAATTTTAAACCCTCTATATTACTTTAAGATCTCTCGTCTTAACCCTTTGTTGGGCAGTGATTTTACTGATTTTGTTCTGGCTAACGGCAGACGATTTTATTCAATCTCGGAAAGACCTCTGTGCAGTAAAGGATTAAGCAAATGTCTCTTAACCCCTTACTGCACAGACGTCTTTCCGAGACTGAATAAAATCGTCTGGCGTTAGCCAGAACAAAATCAGATTCCATTTCTCTACCGCTATTACAATGTACAGTACTCAGTTCCCATGACAACCGAAAACCATTCGCGAAGGAAATATTTTTTTTCTTTTCTTTCGCGATAAGTTGCGAATTTGGCATTTGTGTATGATGTATAAAGCAGCAGTACCAACCTTAACCTCTTAAGCGTATAAAAGTGAAAAAAGTGACACTCAACAGGTTAAATCTAGAATTCAATAATAAGAGGCACTTTAGCTGTAATAATTTAGATATAAAGTTAATACAAATTTAATTATAATAAAACACGAATACTTACGTAGATATTATGAATTCGTAGAAATAGAATAATTTAAGGAACGTTGATGAATTGCAGACTTTTCTGGTCTTGTTCTCGACCACGGTGGGCTAGACTACATTATTGATAGCTATCGACATGCTGTTCTCCTGTCAATCGTCCTTCAGTCTTAGTAACTTCACTAGTTTCAACTACACTCCCACATTAACTCGTCTGTTCCATTCTGTTTGAATGTGGGTCTCGAGATATCTAGTACCGCGCGTACGGTAGTAATCACTTGGTCCATGTAAACTCAGTAGAGAAAGTCTTTTCATCAAAAGAAATTAAGCTCTGCATCAAACACCCAGCTAATGTAGGGAAAACTCGAAGGTAACGATTTTTTAATAAGTGATATTTTTTGCTCCTGAATCCAGTGATGATATTCATTTTGGGGGGAAATGGCTAGTTTTGAAGTTATTCAATTTTTAATTTTACGTCCAATGAAAAACTCTTACATTCTGCAGCCAATCAGCGTATTTGTTTCTCGACGATTAGCTGGATGCGCATCAACTGTTGCTTTGTTTGTCATGGCGTGTGACGGCTGCAATCTCTCGTTCGTCCAAACAGTTCAGAAGTATTTAGACAACGATGATTTGGCTATTAAACTATTAGGTTAGGTTGGGTTGGGTTAGTTTTAGTGTGCTTATTAGTTTTTGTGTGTGTTTATCCCTCAATTTCCCTCTTCTTCAAAACCCTGCCCACTTTCGTGTGATCCAGATTAAGGTAGAAACGGCCTATATCTCGAAAACTAGCAATTTCCCCAAGAACTGAATATCACCACTGGATTCAGGAGCAAATACCACTTCTTATTAAAAAATTGTTACCGCGGGGTTCTCTCTATATTTACCCAAACACCCTCTTCATGGTGAAGATACATACGAGCAAAGTTCACTCTAACAAACTTTTGTTACTCCGCCAATAAAGGATTTTTTAGCAGGAATATGGTGGAGAAATACTGTATTAACTTCATACATTAAATTACAGATCCTCGTATTTATAAATTATTACATCTAAAGTACCTAGTACCGAATTCTAGAGCTAAGGTTGGTACTATAGCAAAAGAAATGGGGGGGGGAAAAAAAGTGGGCTCTATATTTTCATACTAATAATAATATTTAAAAGAACAAAACTTTTGTCACCAAATGTATATATACATACTGTACATACATATAAGCTTCTTACCTTTCCATTCATATTCCAAGTAGCAATAAATATAAGGACATTTCTATCAGGGAAATACCTTTTCAGCTCTGTGGGTCCAAGCAAACTTCCTAAGCCCCCAAAGAGGTAATTTCTGTAAAAAATAAGACCACCAATCATATGTCCTATGAAGCAAACTACGTCTGATAATTCAACTCATCCAGGTGGAAGGCTGGTGTAATGTAATGATGGGGTTGTTTAACCTCCTTAGCAACATCTAAGATCATATAATGGAGGGGACCTATGGCTTTATGTGGGATCCGAACCATAGTCTGGATGCAGAGGACGGTCTCCCATCCAACTACTATCTGACCCAATATTGCTTAACTTGCTGATCAACAGGAAGCTGTGTTAGGGGCTATTCAAAAATTACGTAATGCTCAAGGGCTCGGGTGGGGCATGTTTCTCCAAATGTTACAGGTGGGTGGGTGTCTCGAGTGGTGTTACGTAACGCTATTACCCATTTACTATTTTATAAACCCTCCGTGCCTGTGGCCAATGGATAATTTTTTTTTTTAATTCTGTTTGAAGTGCTGACAATCCAAAGGGTCATAATAGCACTAATAATACATTTATTTTAATTTGGAAAATTTATTGATAGTACAAGTTGTTACAAGAGCATCATCAATTTATAAAATGTGTTCCAAATATTGAGTCAATGTAAACTTTTACCAGAAAATGAGTTAATAAAAATAGGTAGGCGGGTGTGGGGTGGGGGAAGTGTTATATAACATGTTAGTGGGTGTCTGGTCTAGTGTTACAGAATGTTGCAGGGGGATGGGGTGTAAAATTTTAGCAAAATAGTGCTACATAATTTTTTAATGGTCCCTTACAACTAATGTTGTAAAATTCTTGGGAATAATCTTTAGGAGAATATTCTCAAGAATTTTCTTGAGAATATTCTCTGAACTGAGAATTTTTGAGAATTTTCTTTTTTAGAACATCTGAGGGTTTTTTCAACTATTCCAATACAACTTAACTTCAGTTCCTGTCAAAATGGACAAATTCTAAGTCAGAAGGGAATGATAGGATGAGTGAAGAAATAAATAAATTAACTAATGCAAAAAATTTATTGAATCATTGTATAAAGACTATTTTCAATTCAAAGTACAGTATTTACCAGGGATGGCAGTGATTAAATCAATTGATTTTTTATGAATCATGATTTTTTTTAATTATTTGATTTTTTCAAAATTATATATAGAAATTAATAAATTATATCTCACACAACAGTTTAGAAAGAAAAAAATATCCCTTGTAATAATTAAGTGTTCAATTTCAGTTTTTCAGTATAATAGCTAATAAATAAAAAAAAATATTTTTATGAAAAAATCATATTTTTTATTTATTTGATTTTTTTCAAAATTACATGGAAATTAATAAAATATATCATGCAAAACAGTTTAGAAACAAATAAAAAATATCCCTTGTAATTAACTGTTCAATTTCATTTTTCCAGTATAATAGCTTTATGAAAAAAAATCATGGTTTTTTCATTTATTTGATTTTTTCAGAACTAAGAAAAAAGAAAATTCTCGAATATTCTCAGCAAATATTATTTTGGAGAATATTCTCAGAATATTCTCGCCTCACATCACTACTTACAACACTGGCTACAATGTAACCCCAAAAGATTGGTGTTTAGGATTTAGACTTATATTTAAAATAAGTTATACAATGAAAAGTTTTAAATAAAATACTACAGTTTAATGAGTCAGTCTTTTATTGTGGTGATCAGTTCAAAATTCATTAATGGTAATTTATCTTACTTCTTTTTGGCCTCTGATGGCTTTACATAACCCAAAGGTACCATCCATTCATTCAGATGACCCTGTGAGGACCAACGACGTGGTGATTCATCAGAACCTTCGCTTTCCTGTGGGAACCAAAACCAACAGAAGTGAGAAGAAAAACAAACTACCTTCTAAGATTACACTTGTGCAAGTAGAAAAATGCTCACACACATACTGGTTGTTAAAGGAGAAGGGGGTACATCCTAAAGTTAAAAAAATAAAATAGAGAGAGAACCTGGAAGACACACTGGAAAACCTCGTCAGGACAATTGCCCCCGGAGGACAATTTCCCCCCTGAGGACAATTGCCCCCCCGAGGACAATTTCCCCCCCAAAAATGAAAAATTTTGAAATAGCGCCATAAATATAAATAAATATATATATATATATATATATATATATATATATATATATATATATATACCCAAAATCCCAAACTTTGTATATATAGATAATAAAATATAGATAATAAAAAAAACAAAATATGGCGAAATATGGCAATTATTTTATACCCGCCTCAAGGATAAGTAAAGTTGTTAAGTTACGTTGAGGTAAGTTGTCATTTTATCTCTAGTCTGCGATCCCTTAAGATGGAGTTTGTTAAGAGTGAAAAAGGAAGAGACAAATTAATGTTTGAAGGTTATTTATACATTAAGCAGAAGGTTTTGGTGAATGGTGTCATTTCTTATGAGTGTGAGCAACGTAGATACAAATCAGCATGCAAAGCTAAAGTTAAAGTTAGAGAATGAAATTGTTGGTCGGCTTCATGATCACACCCATGCGCCCGATGTTAATAAATATGAAGCTGCTAAAACTGTTCATCAAATAAAAGTGCGTGCAACGGGTTCTCAAGAAATGTCTCAGCAAATTATTGCTGATGCGGTTTTAGGTTTAAGTGAAGAAGCAGCTACAAAATTACCTCCCATTCATCATTTGCGTCGTAACATAAGACGCCATAGACACAAAGCAAGCAATCCACCAACTTTGCCTTTAAATGCCAAAGATCTTGTTTTGGAAGATAGATATAAAAAGACACAGGATGGTCAAGACTTTCTGTTGTACGACTCTGGCAGCAACACAGGTAGAAGAATTTTAATTTTTGGCACGCACAAAAATCTAGAGTATTTATCAAGTGCATCTGATTGGTCTCTTGATGGAATGTTTAAAACTGTCCCCCAGATTTTTGCTCAACTGTATACCATTCATGCTTTTCTGAATGGTCGTTCAGTTCCTTTAATCTATGCTCTGCTTCCCAATAAAAGTCAAGCCACATATACAACCTTACTACAAGAATTAAAGAATCTCAATCAAAATTTGGCTCCAAAGAGTGTCATGGTAGATTTCGAAAAATCTATGATCAATACTTTGCGGTTATGCTTTCCTGAAACCGAGGTAAAGGGCTGTTTTTTTCATTTGAGCCAGAGCATTTATCGAAAAATTCAATCTCAAGGTTTTCAGCAGCGCTATCAAAATGACAATGAGTTTTCTCTTAAAATGAGGATGCTTGCAGCCTTAGCCTTTGTTCCACCACACGACCTTGAAGAAGCTTTTGAAAAATTGTCCGAAATGCTGCCTCCTGAAACTATTCCAATACAAGACTATTTTGAGGACACATATATTGGCAGACCTTGTCAACGGAGACAACACGAACCTTTATTTGATATTGATGTTTGGGGCATGTATAGAAGAGCAAATGAAGAACTTCCCAAAACCAATAACGCCATGGAGGGCTGGCATAGGAGTTTTTTAGCAAGTACTGGCTGCTGTCACCCTAATATCTGGAATTCATATCCACCATTCAATTCAGCAAGAACAAGCACTTCAAGAGATTTTCATTATACAGAGCACAGCAGGCATTAATAAGGAACCATCTAAGAAGAAGTACAAGGATTGTTCTAGCCGTATACTGACTGTGTCAAGATTATCCAAACAGGGACATTTTTAATAATTTTTTTAATTATAATTATTTGTCCTCTGGGGGAAATTGTCCTGGATTCCTGGAAAACAGGAAAGGCAGAAGAATGTGCATATCTCTAACCTGAAAGCTAAAGAACCAAAACCATATAATCAATTGCTAACATAAAAAACATTACTGGTGTCAGTGTATATAACTTCAAAAGCAAACTAAAAGCCTGATTCAAGACAAAGCCAGATGATCCAGGTATGCCTAGCTACGAGAGTGAGAGAGCTCAAGAAAACCAAGTCAACTCTCGTGAGGGAGGACCACAAACCCAACCTCCCTGTGATGGAGAATTTTGATACATTGGTTGACTTTAAGAGAAGCTCTATAAAATGACCAACAACATTCAGTGGGTATATTCTCAAATATCTGACATTAAAGAAACCAGTGAACTAGCATCAGACCAACTACAAATCACTTGTCTATTAACCTCCTTTATCCATATTTCCATCCATACAACAGAAATAATGTAATGATGGGGTTGTTTAATCTCCTTTGCAACATCGAAGGTCATATGACGAAGGTGACCTACATCTTTATGTAGGATGCAAACTACAAATTGCTACATAATCTGGACACAGAGAAGTCTCCCATCCAACTACTCTCCAGATCCACTGTCGCTTAACTTTGGTGATTGATGGGAAGTGGTGTTATGACACAGCCCATGACATAGCGACCATACAACAGAAGTTCTCTAAATCAATGTTGGGAACCTTTTTAATCATATTTACAAAAATGGTTCTAAATGATTCAGTAGCTTATAAAATCTTGAAAAGAGGCTGAAGACAAAGACATTTAACATTTACACAAAACTTTCAAATTAATTTATATCTTAATCCAAGGTACAGTTTCCAATAGTTTGTATAAAAATAAAATAAAAAAATTACTGGCTAACTGCCAATATTCTACTTTTCTTTGGATATTTTATTCTTTTTGGTGACACTAACAAAATTTGGAGCTATTGAAGAATAGGGACCCCAGCCTTCTTTAGTTAGGCTTATAAGGCTAACTAACGAAAATATCACAACCTGACCTAACCTAACCAGTCATTAGGTTAACTGTACGCCTTGATGATTGGTTAGGTTAGGTCATGATATTTTCATTAGTTAGCCTTATAAAGCTAACTAAAGAAGGCTGGGGTCCTTATTGTTCAATAGCTCCCAAAATTCTAAAAAGAAAACCCAGTCATTGTTGATTAGTAATTTTTTATGCATTTTAGAAATTCATTTTTTAGGCAAACTTTTTATCATAATTGTATACTGGTCTCCAAGGGAAGTATATGAATTCTGCAATACAGTCTTTCCTTACCTGTGACTGGGAATCAGACTCTTCACTTGAATCATCAGTGAATGCAAAGGGATCAGCACTGTCCAAAGTACACCATGAAGCAGGTCTTCCACTGCGGTGCGTGGCCTAAGAATTCAATTTATTGTAATGAAGAAAGTACTGAACATGCTAAGAACTTGTTTAATTTAAACAAGTTACATTATATACAAACTTTATATAATTCTATAGTTATTTTCTACTATATATAATTTCATACAGAACTATGCGAGTAGATAGTGTAAACTACTTTGTATTTGAAAAACTTATTTTAATACAAATGAAACAGTGTTAAAACTCACTAAACATTAACCATAACATGTTGTGTATATATATCTAGCTACAGTAAAAGTACATTACAAGTACATTTCCCAATAAGTAGGGTGAGAAGGCAGAAACAACCCAGATGTAAAATGCAGAAGGTAGTGAAAAGGAGAAAAGGCAAAAAGTAAAGCATAGACATCCATTCATACAGGCATCCTGGTGGACAAATTCCACACCTGCAGTGCTTCATACGTCATGGGTGTTGGCGCTTTCAGGCCTTGCAAAAAATAATAGGCCTACAAAATTGTTAATTTCTATTGATACAAGACTTTTTCTAATACATCAAAATATTTCTTAAATACTAATTACAGTACACTGTACAGACTGCAGAACCACAAAGCTGTTAATTTCCAAGAACTCGGTACTGGCACCAGTAATTATTAAAAAATATTAAGTCCCTCCTGTTGTTCTCAAGAACTGTGCTTCTGTGCTGATACCCTGCAAAGCAAACTCTTTTGTCTTTGTTTTTCATATAGTACTTTATCTTCCTGCTGGAAGTTTGCTTTCATTTAGCCTGTCCCAAAGAAGAGTGACTGCCCTCAACCCTCCAACTATCATCCAATTGCTTTGATTTCTTGTCTTTCTAAAGTTTTGGAATGTATCCTTAATAGGAAGATTCTTAAACACCTCTCTACCCTTAATTCATAACCAGGGTAAAATATACCCTTAGTATAGTTTACCATGGTTATGAAATGAGGATTACAAACTATGCAGGTTCTGCACTCCACAACATTCTACAAATTCGATTAAAAAAAAGCTGAATCACAACATAATTCCATACTACACTACACAATCATTTATGGAATAATGTTTTTAAATTTGTAAATATTTACCTTCAGACATCAATTCTATGCTCCTTGGTGCATAATTTTTCTTGATTCAAGTAGTAAATTAACTTAAAACTAGTAACATTTAAACTTGAAAATGTCTTCTAAACAGGTGTCACAATTTAACCAAAATTATGCATGCTATCATCATCATTATTATTACAGTTATGCCTTGTTTAGCGCAATTTCGATATACCACAAATGGCATTTTGGGACAAATTTTTATTTTTTTTAAATAAAAAAAAATAAAAATCAACACTGTACTGTACATCATTAAGGTGAGTAGAACTGAATATATTCATATTATTTGAGTTTTATATAAACATACATTGTGATTGATGACCGTGTACCATGCACATTTTTGCAGGCTTTTGTTTATGTTTTTTACATTTGAGCTGGCCAATCACTATCCAACATCTGTTTAATTGTCAAGTACCATAGTTAAGTTATTTTTGCTTCATTTCTAGTGCAAAATTAATATTTAACAGTAAATAAGTAAACCCCAACTTTGGTCCCCATTTCTATCAATTTAGAGTAGGAGCTACATCAGAGATGGGCAAACTAACCAGCTCTGAAACAATTTATGGAAAGTGATGCTTTACTTTTACATTGTACATATATTTGTTATTTTTATTAGTATAATAATTAATATAAGGTAAATATTAATTAACTAACATTATTTTCAATAATATTAATGTGTATTTATACACATTTGATTTATTTAATTTAAAAATATAGTGAACTGTGCACTATCATGAACTGATCCCTATTACGTAGCTACATGTTATAAATGCCTTATTTTGCACAAATTTGGTTAGCATGAAGACCTTTCAAAATGCATCCTTTACGCTAAACAAGGCACAGCTGTGTATGTATATATATATATATTGGTGGGCAAATTATTATGGTTACTTCATTCTGAATCAATTTTTGTAGTTTTTGTCATTTAATCAAAACTAATATGGTAAAAATGCAACAAAGAGGAAAGAGAAGCAGGTTCAAGAGACAAAAGAGGTCAATGTTCCAAAAGAGAAAAGAGTGGCTGCAAAATTAAATAACTGCAAAAACAACAACAGAAAAATATTAAATGATAAACTGCAGAGTATAGATTGCAACATACAGGACCTAACTGAGAAGCATGCAGAAAAAGATGATGACTTGATAGAAGCGATAAAGGCTAACTCAAAGTACTTCTATAATTTCACAAAAAGGAAGATGAAAAATCACATGACTACTGGACCTTTGAGAAATAAAGACAATGCTTTATCCGATAATCTAACAGAACTATCTGAAATATTAAGAGCTCAGTATGAATCATCTTTCAGTATCCCAAAAACTGATAAACTGATTTGTGATAGAAACGCATTCTTTGAAGAAGAACTAAAGGGGAAAGCTTAACTGATTTTGGCTTTATGACAGATGATATTACACAAGCTATAGGGAAACTAAAAGCACACTCGGCAGCAGGACTGGACAAGTGGAATGTTACACTGATCAAAAACTGCAAGAATGCAATCACTAAGCCCCTATATTGGATATGGAGATGATCACTAGACACGAGAGAAACTCTGGGCATCCTGAAGATAGTGAGCATAGTTCAAATGTATAAAGGAGATTGATCCAAGGCCAAAAACTATAGAACAGGGTCACTTACATCTCATCTCGCTAAAATATTTGAAAGAATAGTTAGAGGAAAAAATCTATGACTTTTTGGAAACTCTGAAAAAATTAAATAACCAACATGGATTCCAGTCTGGCAGATCATGCCTATCACAACTAATGGAACACTACAACAACATTATTGATGCACTTGAAAGTAATGAAAACTATGATGTAATATACACAGATTTTGCCAAAGCATTCAATGAGTGTGACCATGGAATCATAATACAAAAACTGAAATATATGGGAATAACGCGAAAAGTAGGGAAATGGATATATAATTTCCTCAGTGAGTGGAGGCAAGTCATACAGTTCAAGGAATATCTTCATCAGAAGTCCTCAGCTCAGTACCATGATGAACAGTATTAGTTCCATTACTCCTCATAATCATGCTAACTGACATAGATGAGGACATTACCAGAGACGGTGCAGTAACATTGAGATGGTATGGTTAACTAAAAATGTTTTTCTTCTCTTTTTAATTGATAATAACAGATTTAAAATTCTCTCAATATAGAGAATGTTAAAAAACTGAGGCAATCATATGCCTCAGTATAAAAGCTGGAAACTCTCTCAGTATAGAGAACAAGAAGCAGCTTGAGGCAATCATATGTCCATTTCAAGAGACGGGAAAGCATCTCACTTCTCCTTGATGGTGTGGTAGGTGATCCAGTCTTGTTTTTACCATTGGTGTTTTGTATTGCTTAACCATTAGCTATAAGAACCATGTCTCACATATTTGGATCACTTAAAATTATCATGTAAATATCATAATCATTTCTGAATGCCTGATTTCCTTTATAAAGACCGTGTTGAAAAACCTAACTTCAGTTATCAATATGCATCACAATGGATTTTGAGCTTTCTCAGGCTGTGAACTAAATTGTACCTTTAACTGCTTTATGAGCAACATATTAATGCAAATACATATCCCAAAATTTTAGACCATTAATTATCATTGTCAGTTTTGCTCCCTTTTCTGGCATCATTGCACTCATGGATTCCTGTGAGTCCACTGATGACAGTGCTAGGGGGATAATCTCTAAATGATGTTGGTTTTTTTTCTTTATCAGGGATTTGTTTTTAGCTGGGACATTTGCTTATTGAAGTGAATTTGGACAAAGCTTTTTCTTCCCCAATGCCTGCACAAATGCTGAAGCCAGCGTTCACATAAATTTTTGTTATAAACATTGCTTTTGTGTGTACTGATTGAGCCAAGAATACATTTAATGATTGTGAGATGAAGTGGAGTTTAAAATGACACATCTGGGACTTATCAGGTTTATACAATTTGGGTAACACTCATTGACCTTACCCTAGTAACTAATATTCTTTGTTTGTTTTGCATTAGTTAGGTAAGTTATTTTTTTTCTGTAAGTCTTGTCTCCTTTGTGTGGTAATGGGCTGGTGATGGCCAATAATTTAATGGTTTTATTTTATGTTGACATTTTTGTGTGGTATGGGACTAATGATATTTGTTTCTTTTGTTTTGTAGTAATCATTTAATTTTTTTTTAAGTGCTTAGTTGGTTCTGAATACACCTTGGTGTATGATCAATAAAATTGTTCATATTTTCTTTAGTTACCTGTAAAAACTTGCCTGCTGATGCAGTTCACCTTGTAAGTGTTATTGTTGTTTTGTTGATTAAATTAAGCAAAGGGCATTTTACTTTTCTTAAATCCTCCCCCCCATACGCCGAAGAGTAAGTCGTTAAAAGAGGCAGACTGACTATGCCCCAGAGATCTTAAAGGTGAGAACCCAGTTTCCGATTGGTAGGATCTGCCTATCTGACATAATCTCAACCACACTAAAATTGGTAACTTGCTCACCTCATTTCTCTCATTCTTAGCAGTGCAGGTGGTGCTGAAGACAAAGGATTGTTTTATTAAGGCCCTCTGGGTGGTTCTCACTGGCAGCTAAATCTCCCATCTCTGCAACCAGCCGCAGCTGCCGTGACCCCACTAACAGAGTATCCGGTAGGTGAGTAACGCAAACGCATCTTTACACAGATACACTTACCGGCATCGCGCCCCCGTTTCAACATTGTTTGCCAATGATGCAAAGATCAGTAGAAAAATAAGAAACCCAGAGGATATAGGATCTCTACAGACATGAATATAATCTACAAGTTGTGAGAAGACAACAATATGAAATTTAACAGCAAAACACTTCAACTATTAAGGTACAGAAAAAGGGATGACCTAAAATCCATGAAATATGATACCCCAAATGGACAGGAAATTCAGAGAAATTCTAAAGCAAAAGATTTAGGAGTTGTAATGACTGATGATGCAAACTTTGAAACACAAAATAACTTAAATAAGGTAGCAGTAAACAGAGCAGAGAGAATAACTGGGCAGATATTGAGAACCTTTAACCCTTTCATGCCCATGATATTGTAAATTTGACCATACAATTTTATGAGATTTTAGTCCTTATGGAGAATAACATAAGGTACCAAATTGTTTTAATCTTAAACATAGTTCGGGCATGAAAGGGTTAAACGAAGGGATAGGAATATAATGATTCCTCTACTGAAAACACTGATCATACCCAAGTTGGAATACTGCTCAGTCCTAACATCCCCATATAAAAGAGAAGACATTCATCAGCTAGAAGGGACTCTCAGAAGCTTCACAGCCAAGATCAATGGATGCAAAGAACTAAATTACTGGGAAAGGTTATGTGAATTAAACCTATGTTCACTGGAAAGGAGAGAGAGAGTTACAAGGAGTTACAAGGAAAAGTAGTACCTCAAAAGGCCTTGCGGCCCATACTGAGGAGGTACCAATGGCAACAGGTGCCAGAGAAAATTTTCTACACACTCAAATAGTGTGCAAGATTTGGTCTAACATTTTCTTGAAATGATCCACAGAGGAACTGTTCACAACTTCTGAAGGTAAACTGTTCCATGTGTCACAGATCTTATACGTAAAATAATTCCCACACACACTAGTCCTAAACCATTTCAAATCCAACTTCCAACCATTGTTGAGAGTTGGGTTATCATTTAAACTAAACATGCTTCTAAAATCGACGTCGTTGAACCCGCGTAAGAGCTTGAAAACCTCGATGAGTTGACTGTGCAGCCTCCGAGTTTCCAGTGAAAACAAGTTCAGGGCATGTAAGTGTCAATTGTAGCCCATATGCCTAACGGAAGGGATTAACTTTGTGGCCCTCGCCTGCACTCACTCCAGCCTCTCAATATCTTTCCTGAGGGTGGGCGACCAGAACTGCACAGCATACTCCAGATGCGGCCAAACCAGGGAATTGTACAGAGAGAGCACAGTCTCCTTGTTCTGAAACTGAAATTGCCTCCTGATATAACCCAACAGCTTCTGGGCTTTCTTTTCCACCTCTACGCACTGTTTGGTAAACTTAAGGTCGCTGCTAATTAGCACACCCAAGTCCTTTTCCAAATCAGTCGCCTCGATATTACTACCCAACATCGAGTAGTCCGACTTGAGATTGGCGTAGCCAATGTGCATCACCTTGCATTTACCCAAGTTAAATGGCATTTGCCATTTTTCAGACCACTCTCCTATCCTACCTAGGTCCGCACGCAGTTGCTCGATCGCCTCCGGTGTCCCAACATTGGCCCCAAGCTTGGTGTCATCGGCGAATTTGGCGATCCGACTGACAATGCCACCGTCGATATCATTTATGTAAATGATAAACAGCAGCAGCCCCAAAATGGAACCCTGAGGAACCCCGCTAGTGAACGAGGCCCAACCCAAACTAGCCCCTTTAATTACAACCCTCTGCCGCCTATTCTTCAGCCAGTTTTCAACCCACCTATCTTCTTTCCCACTGATACCCAGCACGCGTACTTTCGCCATTAGCCAGCAGTGAGGTACCTTATCAAAGGCTTTCTGAAAGTCAAGATAAAGTATATCAATTGCCCTACTCTTATCATACTCACTCAACATGACGTGGAAAAACTTGAGCAAGTTGGTGAGAGACAACCTATGCCATCTAAACCCATGTTGGGAGTCCCCAAGCAGCTTGTAGGAATGCAAATGGTCAACGATCCTATCCGCTATTATCCCCTCTAATAATTTACCTACAACTGAAGTGAGACTAATGGGACATAGTTCCCTAGACTTTTGTGATCCCCTTTCTTAAAGATAGGGGTCACGTTGGCTTCCCTCCAGTCACCAGGCACCTGGCCCGTCTCCAACGATTTGTTGAAGACTGTAGTCAGGTGGGGAGCCACCTGGTTGCGCACCTCCCGCAACACTCTGGGGAGAAACTGGTTTGGCCCAGGAGCCTTAAATGTGTTCAGTTTGTCTATTCTATCAGCAATGACTGTCGCGGTATATCGAACACTATCCAGGCCAGCACCTTCGTGCCTGATGCCTGGCTCAGGGATAATGCGGATGTCCTCCCTGGTGAACACTCCTGCAAAGTACTCATTAAGCACATTGGCAATGTCCGCATCGGAGGTCCGCAGAATGCCGCTTCGGTCCTTTAACAGACCTATCATGCTTCTAATGGGCTTTCTACTACAGATACTCCCCGAGTTACGACCACCCAACTTACGTCCATCCGGACTTACGACGACGACTGTCGTATTAAATAAATTAAATAAAATAATAGATGATGAAAAATTTGAATTCCGATCAGTTCATTTACTACTATTTGTATAATTTGTGTGTTTTGTTATTTTACTTTGATTGAACTATGTATATGTTAACGCACATCACTACCATTATGGTTATTTTCGACTTATGACCATTTCGACTTACGACAGGTTTGTCAGAACGTAACCCCATCATAACTCGGGGAGTACCTGTATTAACATAACTGAAGAACTCCTTAGGGTTCCCCTTGCAGAGGCTTGCCACCCGTAGTTCTTCGTTATGTTTCGCTAGCCTAACCTTTGCCTTCACTTCCCTACACAGGCGGACATACACTTCAGTGTTCTCATGGGAACAATTGGCCTTCGCCCTCCTATACGCTACTTTCCTATTTCGGATAGCCGAAGCAATGTCACGATTGAACCACTTGGGCTGTGTTGAAGCAGGGGTGAGACAGACAGACAGACAGAATGGAAAATAATGGGAGAAACTAGCCCCTAATCTTACTCTGAACCCTATAACCTGACAAACAACAGTGGAAAGTAGAAAAGGAAGACTGTCATGTTCCCAAATTAAAGGCTAGACAGGGAACATGGTCAACATCCTTGTTGTGAGAGGACCAAGCTACCCAAGGAACTAAGGAACACAAGTGGTGTCATGGTGGGACATATTCAAAAGAAGAGATGCCTAGCTCAGAACAATCCCAAATGAGCTGGGGGTACCTGGCTATGTGAGGTAAAGAGTACAAGAAACCAATTCCCTATTTCACCAGGCTAACTTGAGAGGAGGGGCAACAAGCTTGACTTTCATGAAATGAGGAATCATCGCATGGAACATTTGAAAGGTTGAAAGGTAATTTTTTTTGTAACTTTTTTAAACTAAGTCATCTATCTATAACCTGATAAAAAGAAAAGAATTAGAAATTTTGTGATAAAAAGGATAATATATCACTAACCAATTGAAAAGAATGGGGGGGGGAGGGGCATATATGACCCAAATTTAAATATTTTACTCCTAAAGTAAGGTTTTATCTTTATGGGTATTTATTACTAGGGGTGCACTAGAATGACTAGATAGTGATTTCTACCATCCAGCCAGATAGCTGCTAAAAACCCAGCTGGATATCAGATAATTTTTCTCATTTGCAACCTGTTGTTTAAAATTAGATTTCAAATTTTTAGGCAATGTCAGGGAGAAATTGTTTGTCAACACAATAACATTACTATTATTTTTCTATTCTAGGAAAAAGCTTATTAGGTTTATAGTATATTTATAACTTTTTTGAATTGGCCAATAATATAATAATGTAATTAATCTAACAAAAATTCTTAATGTTTAAGTTACCAGTAGCTACTCCTATCCATTTTCTATTTGTGGAATCATCACTCATGGAATAAATACACTCAAAGAAGAGTAACAAGTGAAAATTGAGTAAGTTTTTAACCTATTATTATTATTAGCAAGCGAGCATTTAAGGTTTTTATAAATTTTCTTATTTCTTTTTACAAACATATCATTTATATGCATTGCATTACATTTAATTACATTAATTAATGTAATAATCATTATTAAATATCTATTAGCTTTGTCAAAATAAAACAAATAATATTATAACACTAAATAAGTAAGTAAGAGTTCTTTAATACATTTTATTTCTCCTTAAGGTCTTTTATTCTGTATTAAATTTATATTCAAAGTAAAGGATAAAAATTGACAAGTCAACTATCCAGCTGGATAGCATAAACTACCTGGCTGGATACCGAATACCAGATTGATCTATTATCCAGCCAGATTATTTGGCTGGATAGTAAATCTGGTGTATCCCTATTGACAGTCACTTCCAAGCATATAACAACAATAATAATAATAATAATAATAAATAATAGCTTAATTATTGTTAAAATTACTTGTATGGGTTCTAGTTGAGTTCTCTCTCAGTTTAGACCTATAATTTTTGAAAGAAGGAAAGTCTGTGCCTGAATGGGGGAAAAAGCAGCTGAGCACAATATGGGTGAAAAAAAAAAAAAGTGATGCAACTTCAGAAAATAAAAAACCCTAAACTGAATCTCTCCTGAACAATACTAGTCATACATGAGCAGAAATACGAAAAATTAAAGGAGTTAGCCAGCAATATACATCTTCAGTTCTCAGACTGTTGTAAAGTGCTTCTCCTGCACACTCTGGTAAATGTGTCAAAGGAAAAATAACAGTGGTGACCAAGAAAAATAGTGAGAACTTTGTTAAAAGATGGAAAAATTACATATATGCAAATGACCAGTTAATTAAAAACTTCTGGAACTAATATTAGTGACTGAAGTGTTTGCAGGGGCATGTTAAATGCGGGTCTTCCAACCTGCTGTCCACGAGTAAAACAAAAATTTACTCTTGTAATGAAGGGGGACCAGGAAACTACTGATATGAACCCAACTGAGAATATTTGGAAAATTATGAAGAATTGCTGACATGGCCCCAACCATGAAAACACAACTCATCAAGTGCCTCATTAAAGTCTAGTTCCATTCATGACTGCATTAAAAGCATTCCAAAAAGAATAACTCTCCTTTTAAGACAAAAAGGAGAATTTGCTAAATATTGATTGTCAAATAAATGCTATATGTCAGCAAGTATTTGTTTTTTCCATCTTTAAACTACAAGCAATACCACAGATTACTGAATACCATAATAATTTGGTCACCATTATTATGTATATATATAAACTGAAATACTTTACGTACTACAAATCCACATTAACCTAAGTCTACCTTCATCATTATAAAAAAGATCAACAGATGTTCTAATTTTAAAACTACCTAATAGTTAGGAAACAACCTAACACTCACACTTTTTAAGACAATATATTCACAGTTATGAGCTTAAGTACCATATTATTTCATAAAACTTATTTGAGTAGCTTTAAACTACTTCTGTATACAGTAATATATAAAAAATAATAAGGCAAAATGAAAAACTAACCACGCTGGATGAATGCAAATGCATGCGTTTCTTTTTGGAGTTGGGTTTCACAGACAAAGGCATGCTGGTAGTCAAACTAGCAGGGCTCGTGTTAGAACTACCATTTGTTTTACTTCCATAGTCACTAGTAACCATAACTGGGTTATTATTGGAAGAGGAGTCCATCAAATCTTTATATTTATTCCCTTTAGTCCTTTTAGGTTTATTTTTATTCCTTTTAGTTTTAGATTTTTGTTGATTTTTAGCATGAGACACTTCATGACTGAAATCACAACTAATAGAATTTGATAATTCATTCTCTGGAACTGTGTCTCGAACTCTTGACTCTGAACAAGTTCTATTATATAAATTAGACACTTCTGACTTCTTAGATGACTTTAATATAGAGATAATAGGAGAAACTTTATTTGTATGTCGTATGGATTTTATAGGACTCCTCGAAGGTCTAGAGTGAGCTTTATTAATAAGGGTAGGAGAGAGTTCCGTCTTCCTTTTAGAACTTTGTACTCTAAGGTAAGGGCTATTGCTAGGAATGGGATGACTTGCCACCATAAGTGTGGATGGAGATGAGGCAGGAGGAGGCTGCAGAACATTACCCTAAAGAAAGATTGGGAATGCGAAATAATTATTAGTGACAGTATTTAGTCTTAATACATTAAATAGAACGAAAGGCAAAAACATCCTTAACTGGAATAAATAAAAGGGCTAAATTAAAAAGGCTGATAAAAACAAATATGTCCTAGTGAATAGGGTACCACTATTATAAAAAAGTTGTAAGATTCAGTTATTTCTACCCAAATACATAAACAGTGCATTCATAATTAATCATTGGGGAAAAATACGCATCATCTGTCATTTTTGCATTTGGCATTATATAAACTTGTGTACACATTTTATTTTTTAATGAATTTTCTTTGTATGTAAACAGTAAATGGAATTCATTTTACTCAAGTTTATTACAAAATTCACAAAATTGCACTATTAGTCACTCTTAGAATGATAAATTCTAAACAGAATATTACCAATTAGTAATTTTTTTTGCTTTTTAGAACATTTAGGTTTCTAGGCTAACATTTTTCTGAAACTGTACATCTTGCTGAGTTTATTAAAAATATCATACATTTTATCTTGTTTAAATAGGTACAGCACATTTAATTTATGAAATGCCTTCATATACAATATGGAAATGCAAATTTGAAAATTAATATATTATATAATACAGGGTGTGTAAAAAAGTAAAGCATGTGAAGGGACAAATCCAATTTGAACTGGTTTAAACTAGTTTCAACTTGTTTTGTAGCTCATAAAAACATTTTCAATACCTCTTGTAAACCTTACTATTGAATATACAGTTGTTATAAAGTAGGTGTAATAAATATTACTCATCCATGTTCACTCACACTAATATAATTCAAATCAAATTTGTCTCTTGACTCGTGTTACTTTATACACGTTACTATATATACTGTTTTGCTGTAGCACTCTTTCCTATTTGACACCATTATTTCACTATACCCTCATACCCCACACCAATGCTCTTCCAACTGGCGACACCACTCAGAGTTTAAGCATACACAGTCTCGTGTCTGTGCTATCAGTGAAGATTGCGATCATTAGTGCTCCGGAAATATTAGCAAATTCTAGGCTGATTTACGTATTAATTGATAATATTACATATACAAATTTGTTTATAATTTGAAATGGCACCTCCTAAAAGTGACAAGGACAGTGGAAGGGGTAAAAAAAATAATAAGGAAGTTAAATTTACACGATATGTAGAGTACTTTAAATATTTTCTTTAATTTAAACATGCGAGAACATATATTTATTAATTTTTTATGAGCATTTATGGCTTAATATAGTCACGCATTATGTAGGCCTATGTAACAAGTTTTGGTGTCAGGATTTTGGAGTTGCTGGAATGAACCAAGGCTTTAATATACAGGGTGTCCCATAAGTCTGGCATCATAGGAGAAATTCATATTTTTCTATTTCTACAAACCATAATTCATATTTTTCTTATGCTCAGGATGCCAATTTCCCATCCACCATTCTGTTCAGTGACGAGGCTGTTTTTTATGGAAATGGTGAGGTAAATTGACAGAACACCCGCTACTGGTCTCAAAACAACCCTCACTGGTATGCCTCTTCAAAGGAACAAGGTGCATCTCGGGTGATGGTATGGTGTGGCATTTGGAAGGATCACATCATAGGCCCCCCTCTTTTTCGATGAACATGTCACTGGAGCCACCTACCTACGTATGCTCAAGGAAGAAGCATTTCCTAGTGTCTTGAACGAAGAAAGAAATTTCCCAACATGGTTCCAGCAAGACGGCGCTCCTGCACATTACAGCACCCAAGTAAGGGAATACCTGTACCAACAATTCCCTGGTCATTGGATAGGACATCGAGGGCCTGTGGAATGGCCAGCTAGAAGCCTGGATCTCACGCCACTAGATTTTTATTTCTGGGGCCACTTGAAAGTGCTGGTATACGCAGAGAAAATTAGGAGTGTTGAACATTTGTGGCAGCGCATTATTGGGTCATGTAACACCATTACTCCTGACATCATTCACCGTGTGCTTGCTGACTGGGTATCATGTCTGAATTTGTATAATGAAAACAATAGTGGACATATTGAGCACGTTCTGTAAATAAAAGCTTTTGTTTTGCCTTTTTTTATTATTTTTCCTATGATGCCAGACTTATGGGACACCCTGTATATTTCCCCTCCTCATTATACACTTTTTTGCTATATACTCTTGTTTCTAGGAACCACCTAAGAGTGCATAGCGACGTTCTACTGTACGTATATCCTTTCATATTTATTGGAAAATGGAAAATGCATTATGTGCATACATTTAATAAAAATTTGTCTATAAAAAACTTTTATGATCTGTATTAACCCTTTAACAGCAAATATTTTTGTAGGGTTAAGTCTAAATGCATGTATTTGAAACGGTACATATTCGATCCAGTCAGCGTTAGAGGGTTAAGTCAAAAAATATCTTCATAAATGATATGATTCAGTAAATAGCAGTACTGCTATTAATATTAAATGAAAAATAAGTTTTTAGGTATTAATTCACTGTACTGCTTAGTGATGGCATTATGATGACTTAGTTTTTCAGTCTATAAAAAATATATCTAATTTACGCAACAGATGCGCAAGCCTATAAGTTGTACAAATAAATCATCACAAATTGGCTGATATTTACTGCAAACTTAATACATTTGAGTAGCGTAACTCTTTTATCATTGATGAGTAGCTCGTTTTACATTAATAACAGCCTCTAGTCCTTACCTTTCTTCTCTTACAACCTGTTCTTTGTCTATTCTGATTTTGGTGTGGTAAACAGGGTGCAAGCCTTCAGTTTTGCTATACCACAGCTAATCCCTTCTCACATAAGCTACATACGGTACACATCATTACAATAATAAACTACGCTTAACTCATTGAAACACTGGGACTTGCAACCCAAAGGTCACAGAATTAACCCTTTACCGCCGTAGTGTCCGTTATCGGACACCAAAATAAAAATGGAAATATATCAAAAATTGTTGCGTTTTTGTCGGGTACGCCATGATGGCTGTTTTCGGCCAACTCTGTGGAGTTACCAAGCAACGCTTTTCCGCGAAATTTAAAATTGTTAGAATTTAGCGCCATTATAGGTAACGCTGCAGCAGATGTTGGTGATGCAGTCCACGGACCTAACTTTACCAGACCATGGAATCATTACCAGGTAAGATATAGTTCTATAATAATTTGTAGCTCTCAAATATATATTTAGACTATATTTAGAGTAAAATTTAGAGTATAAAATTACTTGTACTATCATTAGATGATCTAGAACATGGTGCTCAAAAACGATCAGCACGGGTTTAGAAGGGTTTCCCCGCAACACATGCTTTTTTATAAAAATGAATTTTAGGGGGGAAATAATTCATTTGATTTAATTATTTCATGGAGAGTTTGAAATAAATGCATAAATAAATTAATATATAAATTAATATATATATATATATAAAAATGTGTGTGTGTGTGTGTGTCATAAAGAGCAGATGGCAATTCATAAGTTGTAGTAATTTTTTTTCCAATTTGCTTCTAGGAACAAGTGAATCTTCTGGACATCAGGGTTGGCAAAAACCCCTCTTTTTGGAAAAAGCCCACCCCAGATGGGGTTTTTTCGGTTTTTTCCACCTAAAACCCGAAAAAACCCGGGTAAAATTGGGTTTTTTCATATGTCCATATGTTAGTTCATATTAGACCTACCTATTCTTATTTTTATAATAATACTGTACTGTACCGTACACTATTAATATAACATTTGTCTTGTTTTTAGCAAAAAGGTTGCCTTCCAGGCAATTAAGCATAAAAAGTTATTATTTTCTCAGATTGAGCTTCACAACAAAATTTGGAAAACATAGACCAATTTGAACTAAATTTGGTGTGGTAAATTATCCTATTTGTTAGGCTATACTTCCTATGGAAGACAGGCCCCTGTGTCTTCTGCTGGAAGTAGATGAATTACAGCTCCCAAAGGGAACTTAATTCAGCTAGTTATATCTATTTAATTCATATTACTGAATATTTTTTCTTTTATTTCAGTTAAATAAAACAAACTGGCAACAGCATATTTATCTTTACTGCTAGCCTACAGAATTAGTCTGTTTGAAGTTATAACTGCATTAAATAATGCCAAAGACCTTTGGATCAGGAAGAAAATCAGGGCATGAATGGAGTGAAGTCAATATTATTGATGGGACTAGTAAAGTTAGATGCAAACATTGCAATAATGAAATAAGTAATAAAATAGAGCGAATAAAAATGCATTTAATGAAATGTTTGAAACACATGGAATCAAGAAACAAGACTGACAATACTGCCAGTACATCATCTTCATACTGCCATGACATAGACCTCTCAGATGATCCAGACTCATCCTCACCACCACTGACACAATTACAGATGAAAAAAAGAAAAATTCAAAAGAAAGTAAGCGATTTTGGCATAACAACAACTTTGCAGAAAAATGTAATTGATAACAAAATAGCCAAATTCTTTTATGCAAATAATATTCCATTTCTATGTGCAGAGTCTAAGTATTTTATTGAAATGATAGAGACTCTAAGACCAGGCTACACTCCACCTTCCCGTCGAAATTTGTCTGGTCCACTTTTAAATACAATCCATGAAGAAGTAGAAAATTCCTTGAAGATGCAGTTGACTGAAGAATTAGGATGTATAACGCCCTGATTGGCTGATGTCTACACTCTATAACCTGCTACCTCACCCAAAGAGTTATACCTGTAGGTCTATTTGTTGACTCATGTTTGCTTGCTTTGCATGTAAAATCATTATAGGCGCCTATATGACAATTTTTAAAAATAATTGCATATGCACTTCTTAAGTTTCATGAAAAAACCCACAAGTGGGTAAAATATTGGGTTTTTTCAAGTGGTTTTAAAAAAAAAAAAACCCAGGTGGGTTTTTTCGGGCTGGGCCGACTAGTGCCAACCCTGCTGGACATGCATCAATTTCTATAGCAATTGGTAACTTTTATGCTGGAAACTGTAACAAGAAGTCACGCTATTGTACAGTTGCTGCAACAAGTGATGAAGAGACCATATCAGAAGGAGATGAAAGAGAAAATTTAGAAGAGTTCAGACCTAACGAGTCAAGTAAGCTTTTCATATTTTTTTCAAAAGTAGATAGCTACAGAATTAATATAAATGAATAATAAATACTGAATACAGAAGAGTATAGTCAATTAAATATCTATAATACAAACACTCTTACATCCCCTCTGTAGTAAAATATTGGATGAAAAAGTATATTTCTAACTTGAACTTCTTTTTTTTCTATAAAGGTACAGCTTCAGAATGTGAATCAGAGGACGATATTTTGTCTTCTAGCACAGTTGTCTTATGCGTCGAAAACCATTCACCCTTATCTGTATCTAACGAGAAAAGGCGAAAGCAGACTTCGCAGAAGCGTACCCCTATCTGGAAAAAAGTTACCAGTCGACAGCCTATTCCACCTGAACCAGACTTTGAAAATGACTCTCGCGTATCAGAAAATATCGAGGATGACTTAGTGAGCCCATTTCAGTTTTTTTCGAAATTTATTGATAAAGATATTCTTGATATTATTGTTAGTCAAAGTAATTTATATTCTGTGCAGAAAAATGTAAATCGTCCTCTAAAATTGACTAGGGAAGAATTTGAGCAGTGGCTAGGACTGTCTATTTGGTTTAGCCTCTGTAAAATAAGTAATACTCGTGAGCACTGGAATGATGGTATGAAAGATGAGCGTTACACAAGCTTGATGACTCATGATAGGTGGGAAGAGATAAAAAGTAATATTCATTTTGTAGATAATTCTCAGCTGTCTGGTGATGATAAAATAGCTAAAGTACGCCCCTTCGTGGAACATTTGAGAGCTAAATTTAAAGAAATTCCAATGATCAGAGATATATGCATAGATGAGTCTATCATTCCATTCAAAGGCCATTCTGCACTAAAACAATATATCCCAAAGAAACCGCACAAATGGGGTTTCAAATTTTTTGTGTTAGCTGACAAAGAGGGAATGGTGTATGATTTTATTCCATACACTGGAAAGATTCAACCAGTTGATGACCCTACAGTTCCTGATCTTGGGGCTAGTTCAAATATAGTTTTGCATTTAGCTCAAAGCATTCCAAATGGCAAAGGATACAGACTGTTTTATGATAATTGGTTTACATCTTTGCCATTGCAAGTTTGCTTAGCAAAACGTAAAATATGGTCTTGTGGCACTGTTCAGTCAAGAAGGTTGCCAGGTCTCACATTTTCTTCAGATAAAGAAATGCAGGCTAAAGGTAGAGGTACTTTTGAGGAATGGGATGCAAATGTGGATGGGGAAAGAGTAACAGCAATCAAGTGGTTTGACAGCAGGGCTGTTCATGTGTTATCAACTTTTGCCACAGCGTATCCTGTTGTTCAAAAGGAAAGGTTTGATCGTAAGACAAAGGAGAATGTAACAATAACTTGTCCAAATACTGTACATGAGTACAACAAAGCAATGGGTGGGGTAGACTTACATGACCAGATGGTTTCTCTCTATAGATTCTCATTCAAATCAAAAAAATATTACCACAGAATTATTTGGCATTTGTTTGATATGGCATTAGTCAATGCTTGGCTAATGTACAAGAGGTCATGCAATGCTATGGATATTCCTCCTAGAAAGCAAAATAAGTTATCATATTTTAAAGTTAGGGTAGCTAAGGCTTTGATGTTTGCTGGGAAAGTGACACAAACAAGCAAAAGAAAGAGACCATCTATCGAACAACCCCCAAAAAAGTTGGGAATCAGGGCTTACCTCTACCTGATATTGATGTACAATATGATGGTCTCCATCATTTGCCTGATGTTGGTTCTGTTAGGCATATGTGTAAAATGGTTGGTTGCAAGAGACAAATTGTAACATTCTGCCAAAAATGTAATGTTTATTTGTGCATTGCACAAATAAACAAATGTTTCACAGAATTTCATATTAGGAATCAATAAATTCCATATCCTGATTCAATTGTAATAGTATATATAAATGTAATATGCAATTCCAAACCCATTTAATATGTTTGATGTAATAGTTTATAATATGTTAATAAAATTTTTGAGTTGAATTCAATGTTTTATTCTCCGTAGAGTTTCACATATTTTTTAGCTCCATGTGCCGTGGTGCCCGATTTCATCCACCTTCATTAAAAATATAAATAAAAGAAGAAGTATAAATTTTAATGCCTACACTGCTTCTTTGCATCTCATTTACCACAATTATTAATATATTTTTAAAAAATAATGGAAATAAATAGACCTCGGCGGTTAAGGGTTAATTACCATGGACAGCATATTTTTTGGTAAAAATTTCTAAACCTAATTGCGTCTATCAACCCAGCAGTATGAGTGGGCACCATACATAGTCAGATCAGGGGATCTAACGTAGTGGAGTTATAGGAGAGGAAATAAGTGACTAGTAAAAAGAATTCCATTTCCTGCAATTAATGGATGTTCCTCAACTTTTAAAATATTCTTATTTAAAATAAAAATCCTACTTCCTAATTAAACTCCATTTTGGTCAATGAAGAACTTGGTTTATAAGAAGACAGAACTTAAAATTCAAGGTGTAAAAGAAAATAAAGAAGAGCTAATGGAGGCACTACTGTTACTCTAGAAACTTTTTTGTTTCCCATTGAAGAATTTGCGTGGCTCCCCAATAAACCAATTATGAATGGCTTTTCTCCATTAAATGAATGATAAATACAGGCTTAACTAAACCTTTTTCCTTTTTTTGAAATGTGAAAATTTTTAAAGCAAACAATATTAAATTAAATAATAAAAGGGGTCACTATTAGCATTTGTAAGCAAAATTAATTTAAAATAAATAATAAAGAACATACGGTATTAATAAGGTATATTTTACCTCCGATTCTCTTCTGGACCTCGTTGGTGTGAGGCAAACATTCTGAACTTGAGTAAATGCATCGGACAAACGTGAAAGAGATCGAGACCTCATAATGGGCTTTGGCACTCTAAGTTGGTTTTCAAGTGGAGATGATGATAAAGAACCATTGTCGAGGATCTTCTCTTCCTTTTCAATTTTCTTTTTCCTAAATGATTTTCTGTTTAAACTCTGAATAAAAGATTTTTTGCGAGAAACTCTAACTTCCTTTTGCTCCTTCTCCGGGGTTATACTCTGCTCAGACTTTTGAGATTCGGCAGTAGTAACATTTTTCTCCAAAATATTCTCTTTTGTTTCACTGTCAGTTACTGGTGCTGATGGAGTATTAACTACATTTGTTTCTCCAAATTCTTCCCTAACATCTTTGTGATTGGCCATGGTTCTTATCTTCATTTTATCAAGTAAAACTGTAGAAGCCTCATTTGCTGAAGTGCTCACTGCCAATCCCTGATGAGCATCTGAGTATGTCTGTACTAAAGGTGAATGATGACCTTCCTTTGTTGGCACACCTTTAGAAAGGGAAGGAGTGGGATTTGGGGAGGTCAGTAAAACACTAGGGAGGGTAGAGAAACCAGGATCTACCAATACTAAACAATAATATTAGTAAAATGAATGTTAGTATTGGTAAAAGGCAGTAAAAATTAATTATTAGTTTTGTAAGATAATGACAAAATTAGATCCTCAATGACTAAAATGCACGCAGAAGTATGAACCTACTTAAAATGGAGAATCAGAATTTTTTTTTCCCTATAGAAATAGTACCACATATTCTAATTACTCTAAAAAAGTAAAGTCAGGAACAAGAAGTATATACTTGACCTTTGGCTTATATTTGTGACCTTGAATTTTGATGCAAGGACCAAATTCTTTCTCTTGTGATGGATGATACATATGTGTATGAAGTTTCATCAATACATGTCAAAGGGTTCAAAAGTTATGACTTGGACCTCCAATTGACTTTTAATGCAAGGACCTGATTCTTGCTTGTGATGATACATAGGCCTATGTGTATAAAGTTTCCTCAAGTTATGTTCAGCAGGTCAAACATTATGACAGTGACCTCCATCTGACATTTCAGGTTTTGAGCTCTATTTGTGACCATGACCTTTGATGTAGGGACATGATTCTTGCTCATAACGCATCTTATGATGATACAATACCAAATGTGTATGAAATTTCATCACTATATGTTTAACAGTTCAAAAGTTGTGACATGAATCTCCAACTGACCTTTAATGCAAGAACCTGATTCCTGCTTGCGACACATCATCTTGTGATGATTCATATGTAGCTATATAAAGTTTCAGCAATATGTTGAGTGATTCAAAAGTTAGCATAGACATGAAAAAGCTCCATTTGACTTTGACCTTTGATGGAAATACCTAATTCTTGCTCATGACACATCATCTTGTGATGATTCATATGTATGTGGTTTCAGCAATTAATGTTGAGCAGTTGAATCCAGGGATGGGGAGTCGGGAGTCGGAGCTTTTTTGAAGAGTCGGGAGTTGGTAAAAACGACCGACTCCCAACTCTTTGATTCAATTTCTATATGCCAACAATTTACCAGAATACTACTCTGCCCTAAATAAATATCTTCCTGAACTAATTCTAAATTCACATTTCCACATTTGATTTATTGTTCTGGTAAATCTTAGCAAATGAATTTCATATTTCTATTTTCTATTTCAGGATACTAGGTACCATATAAAAATTAGCAATATATTAATTATTAATTTAATTAGCCCCTATTAGTAATGAGTCGTGGGCCTAGTAGAAAATCAGCACTTTCAATATTTTAAGCTAAATGAGGATGAAAGTATTTTTATTTGTCAAGTAGAAAAGGATGGTAAAGAGTGTAATGCAAAAATTAGTGCTTACACTGGGAAACATGCTAATGCTCCAACTAGAGCCTCAAACTTGAAACGCCATCTACGAAACAAACATCCCAATATTTATAAGGTTATAGATCAGCATGATAAGGAAATCCAGAAACCTACTTCTAGTCAGGCCAGTACCTCTATTTCAAAAAGCAAACAAGTCTCTGTTACAAAATTTTTCCATAGTGAGAGAATTACAATATCAATGACAAAGGAAAATTTTAAAAAATACCTTATAGATTTAGTTGTAAAGAATGGGGTTGCACTTACATTATTTTCCTCCCCAGCTTTCCATGGATTAAATGGAGAAATGGCGGCAAAACTAGGAGTGTCATTAGAGAGACATGATATTCGAAACATGATTTTAAAGGAAGCAGAAAGCCAGAAAACTTTATTGAAAACAATGCTGCAAGGAAAATTCTTTCTTAAGATGGATGCCTGCACGAGACAAAGAATTAATTATATGGCAATAAATGTTCAGTTCATTGATGATGAAGGAAAACTAGTTATACGTACTCTGGCAGTGAAGGACACAAACTCAACATTCAAGCAAATACCTGACCAAGCTAATTGAAACCATCTTGACAGAATATGAAATCACTAAAGAGCAAATATTATCAATTGTTACTGATAATGCTTCAAATATGACAAGTACAGTACAGAAACTTAATGATGGTGAAGTAAAAGGAGATCTTTTTGAAGACAGTAGTGAAGAAGATATGGATGAAACTGCTGACAAACTTGACAGTGTTGACACTGTAGACAATGATTTTGCTGGATTCTCAAATATCCCCCATATGCGATGTGCAGTCCACACATTGCAACTGGCAATTCATGATGGGTTAAAAGAAAGGAATGCTGCTAATGTAGTAGGTAGGTTACGCAACATAGTAGTAGCTGCAAGAACGCCTAAACTTGATGCAATATTAAAACGTCGATCCGGAAAAGGTGCAGTTATAGATCAAGCTACACGTTGGGGGAGTACCTATGAAATGATTAAGTGCCTTCTTGAATTGAAGCCACACCTTATCGATATGGCAAACCCAGATGTAACAATGACTGATATCCAGTGGCAGCAGGCAAGTTAACTTGAGGCATTACTTAAGTACCCATATGTGGTTACAAAGAAGTTTCAAGCAGCTGAATTGACACCTGGCACATTTTACAAGGAATGGAAAAATATTAATTATAAACTATCTCAAATTGGCGGCATTGTTGCAGATGGTATAAGAATGTCTATGCAGCGTAGAGAAGAAAATTTACTGAATAATGATGTTCTATTGGCTGCAGTTTATGTAGATCCTATGCACAGGGTACTTTTAACTGAAGAACAGATTGCTAGAGGAAAGTCAGCTCTGTGTGATGTAGCTGTGCGAATGAAAATGTTAAATGAAACAGATGCCGCAAGTAATTCAGAATTTGAAAGCTGCTCTAGTCCTGCCATTATGCAAAACTCCTGCTCAAATTCTGAAGAAGAAATGGATTTTGAAAAATATCTCGATAATGAAGAAAAATAAAAAAAAGTTAAGCGATGCCGTTTGAGTCAAGATGATAAACCTATAAAAATAACCCCATTGACCAAATTCAGAGAAGACTTTAATGCAGCTTTAACAAAAATAGAGAAATTTGATCGTTCATTAAAACCTGACATGATGAATGCCATACCAAAGTATCCTGAATTAGTGCAAGATGTAGCCAGAACTGTTACTGCATTGCCACCAACACAAGTCAGCGTTGAAAGATTATTTTCAGCTCTTCGGTTAATTAAATCCCACCTACAGGCTAAGTTGAAGGAGGACATAATTGATGCTATACTTTTCTTAAGAACAAATTCTCCTTAGAGAGTTAAATTATTAAGTATGTTTTTTTTAGCCTTTTTTAATATTTAGCTTCAATATTAGCATATCATAATATATAATGGAAACAAAATATTCTTTACCAACTTTTTTTTATTTAGCTACGGTACTGTACGCAACATTAAAATTTTAAAATTGTTAACCTAATGAGGTTATAAATATTTTATACAAGATCAATTTCTTTTTCTGTTAATTTTTATTTTTGTGTAATACAACATTAAAATTGTATTAAATTACTAAACTGTATTATTATCGTACCTACTTTATTACATTTATTTATACTTATATATTTGAAAGAGTCAGGAGTCAGAGTCAGTTTTTAAAAATACCGACTCAGGAGTCAGGAGTCGGTTGTTTTTGGCCAACTCCCCATCCCTGGAACTTGAATCATATTAGTAAGGACACAAAAGTGTGACAAACAAGTGGATGGGACAAGCGCAATCCAGTATGGCCCCTCTAAATTTAATTGGTCAGTGATATAAATAAAAAGCTATCATGAACCACCATCACCCACCCTATTATACCATAAACTACTAATTCAAGAGACCAGAGTAAATTTATCTAAGTCCATCTAAGCCTTCACCCAGCAAACAATTCTACTAAATCAGTGTTACAAATTAATGAAACAGCATACATGCCTAGAAAAAAAATCTCCTACCTAATTTTACTTCTAATACAAAAAGGATGAGAAATTAGTTGACATCTCTTGGAACTCTTTTTACTAAATATGTATCATAGTTTAAATAAAGGAAGTTTTAATAAATTGTACTTATTAGCACAACCTCTGATTCAAATAAAACTTAAAGAAATATATTTACCAAACAATAATTTATATAATATGCATACGACTTTCAATAGTCTGGACAGATAAGTTATGAAAATGCAACTCCACTCAATTATATACCTATTCTCTAATATCCTAGATCTACTCAAATTTTTAGTAAGAATCACCCTGTAGAAGTTTACTAGCACCTAAATCAAGGCAAATTCCATCAGGTAAGGCTTATCTATTCTAGTGGAATTGTATCTGATAATGCGAGAAGTTCTACTGAGATTCTTTCTAGATTTTATAAGAAATGTTTGCTGAGTAATGACTTTCTAGAATATCAGCAAATAAAGGTTCAGTATTAATAGGGCTTACAGTTTATCCTACTGAAAATACTGTGGCACCAGTTTAACCCATTCTATTACAATATAAACTTAGCTATAGATAAAGTAACTCTTATTTAATTTTGGGGATTGGTCAGACAAACATTCATTGCCATTTTATTTCTTATATTTTTGAAAAAAGTTTAAGCAATTACCATACAATTGTGACTGTGTATAATTTTTACTATTAATACTAGATAGTATTCAGCATCATATTATAACCACATTTCAAAGATAGAATAATGCCCAAATATCTTCAAAAACTACTTTAAAACCGTACCCTTTTTCAATCAAGATTAAATATGCATTTATATACAAAATGTCAATGGAATATTTTGTTGACAACTATTAGCATTATATGACCTAACCCAAATGGTATTTGATAAAAAAAACAAGTGTACAGTATATGTCAGTAAGTCAAGCTGATTACTCCCAACCATTGAAACTTTTTGGAGCTAAATTAGGAATGAATTCAGATTTGTAAGAATATAAATTGTTATCCATGCTCAATGCTGCATAATTTTCATTTAACCCATAACTCACCTACATCAAAAATCTGCATACATAAATGGCTGACAATTTGTTAACCTCCACAACTTTTGATTAAACAATTTCTTACAAATGTTTTTTCAGAAACAGATGACTAAATTTTCTAACATGGCCTAATAAATTAGAAAATGGCAAAGTAGACCCAAGCTTAGTATTACTTTATCTGAAAAATCTACCAAAATAAAAACAAAATCCAAGAAGTTATATTTTTAAAATTTGTTTCTCTTGACTTCACTGACAATGACAATGACAATGCTGATTAGGTCAATCAAAGAATTTTAGTAAAAGCTGATTTAAAGAATGAAACCATTTACTTCAACAATTAGAATTGCCAATTTGTTTCAACTATTTATTTACAAACCTTTACCTTTGAATACATACCATATATATATATTAGGGATGTACTGAATACTAAAATTCACTGACTACAAAATATTCAATGAAAAACTATTTGGCTGAATAATAGGGTGCTTTTAAAAACTGAAAGTGTGAATTTCGGGTCACGGAACCCCGTAAATGATGAGGTTCAGGGAGCAAATAAAGCACATGATTTTTTTGGAAAATCATCAAATATTTAGAGGTTGCCCAAAGACCCCAAAGTTTTACCCATATGCTCATTTATTTATGCGCCCTTTTTAAGTCACTTCTAGTGTTTATTAACCCATTGATACACAGCATCCCCAAAATTAGAAATTGCATTTGTCAATTGCGTTCTGATAATCCATATTTCTTTACTTCAGTATACCAACAAATGAATTTTCTTTAATTCTAAATCGTTTTCTCTTAATTACTCACGTCTTTCGTGCATTTACGTAATGGTGGCCAAGAAGCATCACAGTTCTCATAACGGTTAAGTGTTATTTAAATAATTCATATATTTCAAACGTTTTTTTTACTTAGCACTGTAATGGATGGTATTATGAATTGTTTGTAAGTATAATGACTTGTTTTACCGGCAATATTTTTGTTTCCAAAAATAGTTATAAGGTTTAATTTTTATGCATATAAAATTTTGGACGCTCTCTGCTTCAGCGTATTGCAATCATCTTTTTTCGCATCATCTGAGTGAAATAGTGTAGTGTACCATAGATTATTTTAAATTTATATATGGATTGGATATACTGTAAATGGTTATGTATGCATGATTTCGCAAAATTATTATAATTTTAATACATAATGTGTTCATGGGTTATCAGCCAATCATTGTTTGAACACAGATTACGGTTACAAAGAGGGTGGCTTATTTCTACACATTTTCCTGAGGTACTTTATCCATGAATGGGTTAAATTAACTTACCAATTTCACTGTTTTGTCTTATTCACAGATAACTGGTGAACGATGGCAGCATGTACAAGATCGAAGAAATCAATCTGGCTTGTGGGGTCATCAAGTCCTACTATTGCCAGTCAGCAATTACCTTCAAGAGGTGATGTATTGAAGTACCTTTTCCATCTCCACAATGAAGAGAAGAAATCCTTAGCTCAGAGTGTGTCCTCGACATCACAAGCCATCATTGAAATCTGGGTGACAGAAGGTTTACCGACGAAACATCCGCACGACGTCAAGAAGCACGTCCGGAAATTGCATGATGAATGGCAGGGTTTGAAGAAGAGAATTTCGCGGAAAACGAAGACCAATTTGGACAACCAGGCTGCGTTCAGGTCAAGCTTGAACAACCTTTTCGACATTGGTCACCAAAATGCCCTAAATCTTATCAAAATTCAGGAGGACAAGGACTTCCTGCTTGCTCAAAGGGAGGAGGGTCGGAGAGGAAGGATTGGAAATATCGACAAGAAGATTGCCAAAAAAGTCGCAAGGGCCCAAGAAAGAACTGCTCGAGAATTGAAGCGGAAAGACAGGCATGTGCAGGAAATGGAAGAAATCTCTGCTACCGTTGTTATGGAAACCTCATCGTCAGCGTCATCAAGTGAGGAAACAAGTCCCGAAAGAAAGCCAGTTACATCGTCGGCTCCAAAACATCGCCGTGGGATGACGGCAATCAGTTCGGAGGTCGCTGCGGCATTGGACCGCACGCGGATGAGCGACATGGCAGCTGCTCGTGTTCTCATCCCCTTTGGCATGCAAATGGGTCAGGACATAAGTGAGATGCGCCTCAGTCCAAGTGCTATTCGGACCAGCAGATCCAGGTACAGATCAGCCCACGAAGCAGAGGTGAGAGCTTCCTACAAGCCTGAATGCCCTCTTGTTCTTCACTGGGATGGAAAACTTATGGCAGACTTAATGGGAAGAGACAAAATCGACCGTTTAGCCATCTTAGTTACCGGGGATGGGATGAGCAAGATTCTAGCCATCCCCAAACTCCCAGACTCCAAGGCAGAAAGGACAGCAATCGTCATCATCGAAACCATCGAAAACTGGGATCTTGGCCTGAAGATCAAAGCTCTTTGCTTTGACACGACAGCCACCAACACCGGCATCCATGGAGGAGTGTGTGTGCGAGTAGAGCAGGCTCTCAGGTGTGAAATGATTTACTTTGCGTGTCGACATCATGTGCTGGAACTGCTGCTTGAAGCAGTATTTTCTTTCCTTGTTGGAGACCTTTCCAAAGGACCTGAGACTACGATTTTCCAGAGCTTCCGTAATGTTTGGCCGCAACTGAAATTGAATGAATACTCCACTGCCGTGGATGAAGAGGACACGGCTGCAGTGATCAGTCCCTGGGCCGAGAAGATGATTCATGAAGCAAATGACCTTCTGAAAGTGAAGCATCCCAGAGATGACTACAAAGAGCTTCTTGAACTTGTAGTCATTTTCTTGGGAGGAGTACCTCACGGACGTCGGAGTCCTGTGTTCATGGCTCCAGGGGCTTTGCACCGAGCATGGTGGATGGCGTGTGGAATTTACTCTTTCAAGATTTGGATGTTCAGATACCAGTTCACGATGCACATGAACCAATGTCCTTCAACATCTCGTGGAGCAAGTAGCAGTGACCGCCTGATTTCTGGGTTGCAGGACTTCTGTCTCTTCGTTGCTCAAGATTACGTCCTTCCGTGGTTTTCAGCAAGAGAAGCAGCAAGCGCTCCACGAAGCGACTTAGCCCTCCTTCAAAAGTTGCAAAACACCAACGCCGCTGGGTACAAGTTTTAATCAGCATCTCTGGTACCTCAATGAGGTAAACGTGGGCCTTGCACTATTTGATCCTGCAGTCGATGATGATGAGAAGCAGAAAATGGTAGAGAATATGAATTCCGTTGAAGGGTCAGAAGCTCCCCCCCGACGAGTCTGGATTCCAGATCCAAGAGGAAAGACCCTGGCAGACTTTTGCTCTTCCAATACGTACAATCTGTTCACCCTTCTAGATCTTCCAGTCGATTTCCTGCAAGAGGATCCATCAAACTGGGAAAACACCACCAGCTTTGGTTCAGCAAAGATCAGGGTGGATTCCTTAAATGTAGTGAATGATGCAGCAGAGCGAGGCATAGCATTGATTCAAGAATTCACGAAGGCTGGAAGGACTTGGAACGAAGAGCAGATGCAGTTCATGATTCAAATCGTTGAAGAACATCGTGAAGTCTTGCAGACAGCCTCCAAAGCCACTTTGATGAAAAAATGAACGCGAACACTCGAGGTGTCATGTACTTTAATCATTAATTATGAATTTAGTGAATATACTCTCACGATATATTTGTTCTGAATACTTATTGGAGATGTATATTGGAGATGCAATTTATCATTTAAACTGAGAATTAAAATTTCCATTGCCCTATAAATTGAAAATACCTATCAGCTGTGGGCAACCTCTAAATGTTGTTGGATTACAAAGAAATTTTTCCTGTTCTGTTTTCTCATGTATCCTCACAAAATAAAGGGTTCCGCTCCCTTGCATTTTCATTTCGCATTTTTCACCATATACCATAAACACACCCAATAATGAATACAGAATACTAAATATTAGTTTTATTTGGGTTATTAGATATCAGTGTTAAAAATTGAATAGAATTATTATCTAAGCCCTACCAAAAAAGTTCAAATTTTATAATTCCCTATTTTCTCCTGCATGGGTGGGATGGGGGAGGGTTATGCTACAACTTCAACCAAAAAATGCACACTCCTTGGATGTTCAGTACATCCCTAATATATACATATATATATATATATACACGAGGTGCGATCCAAAAGTTCCTGGACTGGCAGTGAGCACTAACAAGCTGTAGTATGGACTTGGGCTGCTAGATAGTGCTAAACAACTTTATCGTGAAGCAGTGTGCCGAGTGACACGATGATACACGCATGCATTTTTTTTATGAGCATTTTTGTGCATTAGTGTTAGTGGTTTTATGCGATTTTTGCAAGAAGAGAAATGGCAGACTTGAAGGAGCAGCATGAGTGTACCAAATTTTGCTTCAAACTCAGCAAAACAGCATCGGAGACCCATGAAATGCTTAAACAAGCATTTGGTGATAATGCCATGGGCAGAAGCCAAACTTTTGAGTGGTTCTCACAGTTCAAATGTGAGCAAATGTCAGTTGAGGATTCTGAACATTCTGGTCAGCCCTCAACCAGCAGAACCAACGAAAATGTTGAAAAAGTGTGTCAGGCCATCCATGAGGACCGTCGGTGAATGATTAATGACATCTGCAGCATCATTGGCTTATCATTTGGTTCATGCCAATGCATTCTCATGGAGGAACTCAACATGAGATGGATCGCTGCCAAATTCATGCCCCGCTTGCTGACCCAGGACCAGAGACAACGCTGGCTCACTGTGTGCAGGGACCTCCAGGAACAGGTCAGAAACAATTGAAACTTCCTTTCCAAGGTCATCACTGGTGATGAAAGCTGGGTTTACGGCTATGACCCAGAAACCAAGAAGCAGTCATCCCAGTGGAAGAGTCCAACTTCACCACGACTGAAGAAAGCGAGGAAGGTCAAGAGCATGCCGATCTGTTCCTTTGACATGGAGGGAATTGTTCATGAGTTCGTTCGTTCCTGTAGGTAGGTTCAATGGTGAATCAGCACTTTTACATTGAGGTCCTGAGGCATTTGAGGGAGGATGTGAGGAGGAAATGTCCGGACAAGTGGCACGCACAGAACTGGCTGCTGCATCAAGACAATGCACCAGCCCACACCACTGTCTGTGCAGCAGTTTTTGGCCAAAAACAACATGGCAGTGGTCCCCCACCCACCCTACTCCTCCGACCTAGCCCCCTGTGACTTCTTCCTATTCCCCAAGATTAAGATCCAGCTGAAGGGGCAACAATTTGACATCGAGGAGGTTCAGGTGGAATAGCACGAGGTGCTGAACAACATCCCCAAAATGGAGTTCCAGAGGTGCTTCCAGCAGTGGGAAAATTGCTGGGCCCGCTGTATCAACTCCCAAGGGGACTACTTCGAAGGGGACAGCAGTAATTAGAACCTAAGGTAAGCCTACATTTTTTTGTCAGTACAATTCAGGAACTTCTGGATCACACCTTGTATATACACACACACACACAAAAAAATTCCTTAAATAATGTGTACACACACACACACACACACACCTTTTAAGTGAAAATATTTTGTTACAATTAAACTAAACCATAAGCACTAACAAAAATTATTTCTTTCACAACAAAGAATTATATTTCAATCAATGACCTGAAAATCCTTAATTGTGGAAATTTCTCTCCTATCTTGGTCTTTTTTCCCCTGCACAACAGTGAGGCATTTTTATTTAATGAGTAAACAGGACCTAAATTTAGAGAATTTAACCTAAACAAAAGTATTAAAAGTAAGTAGCTGATATGGAAAGAAATAATACAAGATCAAACATGAACAAGAAAATATGACAAAATAAAAATTCTAAAACTTAACAAATTATTCTGAAAACTAAAATGAAAATAAATTGAAGTAAAATAGTAAAAGTTAATTTTGAATTCAATAGTTTGTGAAGCCTCTCAATTTGTGGAATTTGGAAGACACCACATTAAGAGGAAGAGTGAATGCGCAAAAGATTTATCTTGTATTGTCCATCTTGTATCCAGCTGTAAAACTTTGCATTTAGGTTACACCAAGGCTTATTTTAAAGTCTGTTAAAAGTATTTAAAAAAATAAAATAATTTTTCACTTAAAAATTCCCTAATCTAAAGAAAGATGTCAAATTCAGCAAATAATTTCAGAATATTTTTTTAAAAATTTAAATTACTAATTATAAACTTAAATACTCCTCCACTCTAAAAGAATTCCATGAGACACTAGGCCTACATATCTATTCAAATTTCTAGTAAGAATCGTCCAACAGTGCCTAAATCAAAGTGAATTGTACTATATAAATATGAACTTATTTAATAATATATACTGAAAACTTACCATTCACTGCTTTGTCTTCTTGTGTTGACTCCAAACCTAAACTATTAATGCCACTGCTGATACTACGAGCTTTGGCTAATTTAGCCAATCCCACTTTCTTATGTACGTGAGAATCTGTATTGCTCATTCTGAAATGTATACTTATTTACTTTTACCTAGGCCTAAAGTGAAGAGATATTTAAATATATTCAATGTTAATTAAAGCTGCTGTATCAGAGAACAAGAAATAGCTTGACCTATAATACTTTAGTTTGAACACACAGATAACTATTAACACATTAAGGTAATAAATATACAAAGGAAACCTAAGGTTGCTATGATTAAGTTAGGGTAGTTGGCCTCAGGATCTTTTCATACTAAACTGAGGCTAACTGCCCTAAGCCTATTTTGCTGTCATAATCATAATTACACCAGTAACTAGTTAGGCCTATTAGCAATGTACCATACTTTTTATTCTCATAGTTCAGAGTGAACCATGCCATATTAGCTATGTATTTCTTTATATATATATTATATTATATATACATATATATATATATATATACACAGTGGTGGGCACGCGCAACAATTTTTGTAGCGCCGCAACCGCAACTCTGCTGAAATAGTTGCGCCGCACGCGCAAGCGCAACCCTTTTCAAAAAGTTGCGCCGCAAGCGCAAGCGCAACCAAAAATGTTGCGCTGCAACTTTTTGCAGCGCAACTGCCCACCTTTGCATTTAACCCCTTCAGTCACTGGGTACACAATTGTGTAGCTGAAAAATAAACCATATTGATTCTTATATAACCACACATAAAGGCCAATTTCTTTTTTACCCTATGTCATAAGTCATGACCGAAGGGGTTAATGTATATCTGCAGTGGTGGGCATGCGCAACAATTTTTGTAGCGCCGCAACCGCAACTCTGCTGAAATAGTTGCGCCGCACGCGCAAGCGCAACCCTTTTCAAAAAGTTGCGCCGCAACTGCCCACCTTTGTGTGTGTATATATATATATATATATATATATATATATATACTGTTCTGTCCAACAGAAATTATTTACACAAATATGTGTCAGTAAATTGAATGAATGAATGAAAATAACATTCAACAAATTATTTGTTATGGGTAGTTTGTAAACACAAAAAGATGTTTTGTATGTAAGCTATAGTTTATGGATATAAAATAGATTTTCTTTTAACTGAACTTAGCCCTACAACATAAGCTTAATAACTACTTTCAGCTTTTGTATTTCAAATAAAAAATATATACAGTAAATACTCGAGTCGGAATTCGGGATGAGTCGGAATTCGGGATGAGTCGGAATTCGGGATGAGTCGGAATTCGGGATGAGTCGAATTCGGGATGAGTCGGAATTCGGGATGAGTCGGAATTCGGGATGAGTCGGAATTCGGGATGAGTCGGAATTCGGGATGAGTCGGAATTCGGGATGAGTCGGAATTCGGGATGAGTCGGAATTCAGGATGAGTCGGACTCGTCCTCTGTCAAGTGCTATTATTCTTTTGTTTATTTTACTGAGAGAAGTGTTTTATTTCCTATGTCAAGTGTAATGTTGTAAAATTCTCGGGAATAATCTTTAGGAGAATATTCTCGAGAATTTCCTTGAGAATATTCTCCGAACCGAGAATTTTCAGGAATTTTCTTTTTTAGAACATCTGAGGGGTTTCTCAACTATTCCGATACAACTTAACTTCAGTTCCTGTCAAAATGGAGAAATTCTAAGTCAGAAGTGAATGATAGGATGAGTGAAGAAATAAATAAATTAACTAATGCAAAAAATTTATTGAATCATTGTATAAAGACTGCATTTCAATTCAAAGTACAGTATTTACCAGGGATAGGGATAGCAGTGATTAAATCAAAATGATTTAATGACCTGATTAAATCAATTGATTTTTTATGAAAAAATCATGATTTTTTTTTTGATTTTTTCAAAATTATATAGAAATTAATAAAAAAAAAACCTACCAGAAAAGTACAATTTACACAGGGAATCACAATGCAGACATATAACATTATCAATAAGAACACAATGATCAATAAAAACTTCAATGGTGTAATCATCATTTGTCATTATATAAATTACATCTTCAAAATAACGTTCACAGCCTATACATGCCATAGCTTAATATCACAAAAGCACAAAATAAACTAAAACAACTTAAAAATATAGCCACATATTCAAGCACCATCTACTGATAATGATTTACAATGTTTTAGATACCAATTTATGTCACATGCAAAATTATTAAAAATTGAACCAAAATCATTGAAAATAAAATTGTGCATAACTTTGTTAATACAAAATTTCCCATCATGAGATTTTGTATGGTTATAACTAAATATTATGTAAATGTTAGTGACAGTGAATTTCTCGAGAGTGCATGCACATAATAAAATGCATATTATCTAAAATGGCAAAAAGAGAAATACTTCAAAAAGAACTACCTACCATAAAAAACTCAAGACAATTATCACAATCACAATTCACAAGGAAATCACATGTAGATACTTGCTCTTGCTATACACAACCACAACCAAGGAAACAATTTGCCATCCTTTATATACTATTTTCTCCCAATTCCGGAGTATTCTAGAATGTTCTGGAGTCATCTAGAATATTCTCACATTCTAGAAAGTTCCATAAGGTTCTGAAATATTCTAGAATTCTCTAAAAAGCTGCAAAACAATCTAAAAGTTTTAAAACTAAGAAAAAATAAAATTCTCAAATATTCTCAGCAAATAATATTTTGGAGAATATTCTCAGAATGTTCTCGGAGAATGAGAATATTCTCGCCTCACATCACTAGTCAAGTGCCATTATTATTTTGTTTCTTTTACTAAGTGAAGTGTTTTCTAATACTGTACTGTACAAAAAAGTAAACACTAAAATTTTTTGTGTTTCACGCTCAAAATAATTCCAGCAACGATAAGTGAAACAAAGTTTTATTGTTTTTTAATGTTTATTTTGAACATTGTATTAGACTCTCACTAATCAAACTTAAAAGGTTAGAGAGTATTTATGCCTCTTTAGGGGTAAATAGGGGGGGTAATTAAGGTAATTCGCAATGAGTTGGACTTTTCAATGAGTCAGACTGGCTAGAGCCCTATATAGTCTGACTTATAGAGTATTTACTGTACAGGTATCCCTCATTTAATGATCATTCACTCAATGATCACTCGCTTTAGCGATCTATTTTTTTAACACCTCTTCTCGTACAACAATTGGCCAAAATTTGGTTTAGTGATTGCTATGATTGGCAGTTTGGTTTCTGATATTGTACTCCATGGGCACATCTCTAACTTTACTTATCTAATCAAAATAGCCACCATGCACAGAAATGGATTTATCCTCCTCTGTGCAGCTTCCCCAACCCATGTGCTCCTAAGTGGCCACCCCCTGCACTTCCTTCTCACCCCACCAGTGTTTTGAGTCACTTGTGCTTCTGCATCGCTCTGCATCATTGTGTAACATTGTGCATGATTGTGATTGGTGTTATTTTCTGCCTTTGTGGAGTGCAAAGCAACATTGTGCAGACTGTTTGGTGCTAATTTGGACTGTGAACATTGAAAATGACAGGTAAGCATGTGGCTGCTTCCCCTGCATTGTTGGGTAAGCTAAGCTCTCTCATAAGTCCTTGACTTTGAAGGTTAAGCTGGACATTATTAAATGCCATGAGAGTGATGAAGAGGCAAACTCCATTGCAAGAGTGCTTTGCCTAGCCCAGTTGACCATCTCAACCATCATTAAGAAGGCTCCTGAGTTGAAGGTCTGAGTGGAAAATGTGACTTCTAGCAGTGCCATGAGGATAACTAGGGCACATGATCCAGTGATAGAGAACATAGAGAAGCTACTCCAGATCTGGATCAAGAATCAAACTTGCCACCTCATGTCTCTCTCTACCACCATTATCATGGCCAAGGCTGCGAGTCTATGGGAGGACCTGTAGAAAGACAGGCCCTGAAAGGACTGCTGGGACTGTCAAGAACTTCAAGGTCAGTGCAGGGTGGTTCGAGCGCTTTAAGGGGCAGGCTAATCTCTATAGCCTGCACCTCACAGGTGAGGTGGCCAGTGCTCACACCTTCCCTGAACTCCTGAAGGCAAGGGTTGAGGAGGGAGGATACAGCCCCAAGCAAGTAATCAACTTTGATGAAATGGGGCTGTTTTGGAAGATGATGCCCTCCAGGACATTCCTTGCCAAGGAGAAGACTGTCCCTGGCTTCAAGGCTGCAAAGGATCATCTCACTCTGATGTTGGGAGGTAATGCTGAGGGAGACCTGAAGCTGAAGCTGCTCCTGATCTACCACTCTGAGAACCCCAGAGCAATCAAGGGCTACATCAAGGAGCACCTCCCAGTCATCTAGCACTCAAACCCAAAGGCATGGATGATGACTGTTGTACCAGAGCTACATGGTTGGCTACCTCTCTAAGCAATGCAAGGAGTATGCCGAGGTCAACTTGCCAACTGGTTTCTCCTGATCCTGGATAATGTGCCTTCACACCCTCCCTGCATGGATGAGTGGGCTGACAACATTGATGTGTTGTTCCTCCACCCCACCACCACCTCACTCATCCAGCCCATGGACCAGGGTGTCATCACTACCTTCAAGGTGTATTATCTATGGTACACCATGCAACAACTCATCGGGGAAACTGATGGAGATGACAAGCCAAGCATAAGAGAGTTCTGGCAGAACTACAACATAAAGAAGGCAGTCAATAATATCAGTGCAGCATGGCAAGAGGTGAGCCAGAGCACCATGAATGGTGTGTGGCGGAAGGTGTGACCTGAGTGTGTCCATGACTTCACTGGGTTTGAGTGGGTGGATACCATTCATGCAACATTGTTCAGCTGTTGCAACAGGCTGGCTTTGACAAGGTGGACCACAGTGATGTTGAGGAACTTCTAGACAGCCATGCGCAGGAGCTCAACAATGAGGACCTCATCCACCTCAAGCAGCAGCAAGCACTGAAGGAGTCTGAGGTGGAACCACATGAGCCACCCAAGTCGCTCACTCTCCCCCTTCTGTGTGACATTATTGCGCAGTTTGGACTGCCTTACCAAGTTGGTAGAGAATGACTCCAACCCCAACAGGAATGCTAAGGCTGTGCACATCATCAAGCAGGGCATCCATTGCTACTGCAAAATGTACTATGCAAAGTAGAAATCCAAGATGGAGTCAATGTCATCAGGACCTACACCTCCCACCTCAGGGTTCACTGTCTTCAGGGCCAGACCTGCAATGCTGTCCACCCTGCCCCAACAACATTCAGTCCTCCAGCTCCGGGAAGAACACCTGATGATGAACTAGCTTGTGACCTGGATTTTACTTTGTGAGTGTTACCTATCTTTTTATTTGTCCTAACCTAACCTAAAATTGTGTGGTATCCCTATTAACCCATGTTATAACACCCTCATTTAGTGATCAGTTTTTCAGGACTGTAACCCAATCGTTAAACGAGGGATACCTGTACAGTACAGGGAGTAGAGGGATCAACTGAGACACCTGTTGTTTTTTCGAGATCTGCTGCAAGTGAAGTGGTGGATTTGCATCTGTCTCGAAGGGAAGTAATCTTTAGATATTGTAGATCAGATGCAGAAAGCTTAGAAGGCCTCTCTAATAGGACGATCAATTCGGGGTCCCATTTGATCTCTGACGAGCGAAGATTGTTTTTACACCAGTTTTGGAAACACCTGTAGATTCACTTATTTTTCTTTGACTCAGTCCCTCACTATGCAAATGTATTATTTTATATCTAATCTCATCAGAAATTGTACGTTTTGTCATTTCTTAAGTCTGTGAAAGAAAAAAAAACAGCATGAATTAGGATTATAATGAGAAACGTTATGGATAAATTTGTTTTTCAGAATTTAAGTGAATATGTCAATATTTTTAATTGTAAATACTGATATAACAACAGCTTAGGAGCATTTACTGCAGATGCATCATCATTAGTTCGCTACATCTTTAAACATATGCGTTATAACTTTATAAGTAATATAATAAATCAACCCTCAAGTCCAATTTATGCAGACTAGAGGGTCATCCAGCTAATACAACTTTATACACTTAAGTAATAGCTTAGTTATACGTTAATATGAACCAGAGGTTCTAGTTAATGTGTATTTAAGTAACAAAACCAATTTTCATAGGACAGATTATCTAATAGTTATCAGATTGACAGTGGTCTTGTACTTTTGCATGGTACTGTATATATAGTTATTAAGATGGTCCAAAAATGTGAAAGACAGAATTTCAATCATGGCTGTAGCCATCCTTGTTAGGTACTGCCATATTTGGGTAATATGGAGGTTGACTGTGCAGAGAAGAAATTGTTCCTGTTCCTTTGTGATCATGGAATTGTATTTCTGAATCAGTACAACTCCTCACCAACACACAGTCATTTACAACCTTCATTTTTTTATGCCCACTCCTTTAGCTCCTGATATGCAGGGTTAGCAGACCACTTCCTTGAGCCCTCAGCCAGGAACACCTTCACTTTTTCCTTCCTGTTAATGGCCAGGACATCAAAGATGTTTTTAGTTCAGTGCGTAATCAAGCAGGGCTGTGGAGTTGGCACATAAAAAACTGACTCCGACTCCTCAATTTTTTGTCTATCCGACTCCAACTCCGAAGGTATATTAATTCTAAATCTGCTATGATGATAATTACACAAGAGGCATTTCATCACCACCACGTGAAGCATCATCATCTGTGGTCATTGTTACGGTAACTTTGTCTGTAGTAAAGAATCTTGTAAGTGGTGCTTGTCATTCAGTAGATTTCTGATCTTTTGTTAACTTTGAAGTAGTTGGAAGGTTTTTATTACTATCTTTCTCAATGACAACTTCTAAAATTTTGGGATGGAAACACTGCAAATGAGGGGTTCCAGCACAGGTGAATCAGTGCTTAACACCCGACCATCTCAGATCTTGCTTATTTTTGGTGTATAAGGTAAGTTTGTGCAAGAAAGCCAGCTGTGAAAGTTTCAGCTTTCTACGACCATTACTTCACGAGTTATGAAGGTCAGAAAAATCAAGGTTAAGGTCAAAATAGCTCAAGGTCGGCATCTTTGGATGCACCTCACACATTCACTAATTATCGTAACCATATGAAACTATATGTTTTTGGACTCAGAATGAGCTGTAGAATCCAAAAATGCAATAAAAACAGCAATAGGAGAACAAATAAAAATGTTCACCCTTTTTCAAGGAACGAATTGACCCTTTGACCTTGAAGTTCACACATTTTGGGGAAACATTTCTTTACACAAAATGAAGTTCCACCATTGCACTTTTAATATAAACAATAAAAATGTATCTTATTCACCATCTATACTGTCTTAAAGAATTTTTCAAATTGGCTATTTTTCAAATTTCTGGCAAAATCGCCATATGTATATGCATATATGTACTGTTCTGTTAAATAATATATTTTGTGAACATAAATTAATTACTTATTTTATGCCTTTCTTACAGATAAACAAGATGGGTAGAAAAGTTTGTGCTGATCCTCTTAGAAAACATAAGAAGATCGAAAAAGCACTTGTGCCAGTCCATAATACACTGCAAGGAATTCACGGATTAATATATGGAGATTACATTTGTAAAAATTGTGTTAATGATATCAATAAAATCAAAGCTGAAGACAAAAAAGTCTCTGATATTGTCTCAGATTCGAACTCAGACACTGATGCCACTGCCACAGAAAAATGTTCCTCTGCCTATGGGTGTACTACTGAAATAATGTTTGAAGATTTCCAAGGAGATTTAGATACAATTCTTCCAATGCTGAATGTGACACCAGTGAAGACAAGTTTAAGTATTTTTAAAGTGTTAATTTATGTAGATATTATAGCAACAAAACATCAATATATATAACTACATGTATGAACATTACAACCTTTATATATTTGACAAATTCAGATGTATGTATATCAATTTATATAATGAAGATCAATACAGTTATGATTATATATACGGTATTTACCAAATTCATATGTAATGTACATGTACATCTATAGGCCTACAGTTGATTAAAAAAAGTTAACAATTTATTTTATTTGTTTTTCAGAGGGTCTGTCACGAAAAGGGAGATCTTCAAAGGCTGAAACAAAATTTGAAATGGCATCAACATCCCTGAAGAGAAAGCTAGAAACTTCATATGACAAGTTTTACACAAGAAAGTGAAGAAAAGCAATCTAAAATGGATGACAATAATTTGTGAGTACTGTATATATATCTGTAGTACCTTCATTAAAGTATACTAAGCCTATATATAGATCATATGTTTGCATATAAATTTACTCAAACATGTACAGGAATACCCCACTTTATGAATTATTCCGTTCCTAGCGCCCGTTCGTAAAGCAGGTGTTCGTAAAGCAGAGCATTATTTCCCATACATATAATGTTATATTTTGGGTTACGTTTTTTTCTTAAAAAATCGAAAAAAAAGGTTATAAAACAGCAAATTTTGCAGAAAAAAATGTTTATTAACATAGAAATGAAAGCAATGAACAAAGAAATAGTACAAAACATTACATATGCAAATTTAGTTTTCATTAATAGATGCGTCAGTAGACATGCTTTTGGATTCGTTTCTTCTGATTAACGTCACAGTCTTTACTATCACACTTTCGTTTTGGCCTAATTGATGATGGGTACTGTAATTGCAATGTACGAAAAGAATATCAGTGAAACACTTAGCGTGCGCGAGAGTGAATAAAGCACAAACTCTCTTGTCAAAGCGCACATATAAACTGACAACAGCTGCGTTGCCACAGTGCAAAGTGAGCTAAAAGCGAGCTAACTTGGCACCGCTGTAATGCAGAATACGTAATAGAGTACAGTACAGTATGGTATGCGCGACGTAAGCATATTATTTTTGTCTTAAAATCGAGCTAACTAAGCACTGCTGTAATGCAGAATATTAGATTGTGGTATGCGCGACGTACGCATTTTATTTTTGTCTTTTATATTTCTTCATTTAATTTTTTATTTAGCGCAAATACAATTTCGTAAACCCGGGGTTTCGTAAAACGAAGCATCGTAAAGTGGGGTATTCCTGTATATCATTTTCGCAGGCATGCAGGAGTGATGCAAGCACTCAAGAATGCCTTCAGTGAGACGACTGACTACAAGAGGAAGATTCAAATACTAACACACTCACCATACACCATTCACAGAACAGCATCTTTCTTCAATACATCTACAAAAATGGTTTCAACCAGCTGCAAAATAAAGAAAGAACATGGCATATTACCAGAAGTTCCACATATTAGCAAAGGTTGGGTTATAACAAAGAAAGAGAAGGAAGCAGTGTGCACTTTCTATGAATCAGATGAAATAAGCAGAATATGTCCAGGCAAGAAGGATTGTCTATCAATTAGGAATCATGAAGGAGAGAAGCAACTACAGCAGAAACGATTGGTGCTTGGTAATTTACGTGAGATTTTCGCTGTTTTCAAGGCAAATGACACGAATCCAAAAATAGGTTTCTCATCATTTGTTGCATTGAGACCCAAGTGGTGTGTCTTGGCAGGAGCTGGAGGAACACACTCTGTGTGTGTCTGTACCTACCACCAAAATCCCAAACTTCAGCTATCAGCTTTGGGGGAAAAACAACTATCATATAAAGACCTCATTCTCTATGCAGTTTGTGACAGTGAAAAGGAAGAGTGTATGCTACAAAAATGTGCATTGTGTCCAGGAGAAGAAGGTGTTATTGCATTCCTTGAAGGATTGGAATCTGTTCAGGATGCAGTCGGCACCATAATTACATACAAGCAGTGGACTTCCACGGATCGGACAACCCTTATTAACATTGGTGAATCCCTTGAAAACTTCATTAAGTCTTTGGCAACTAGAATTTGTGCACTAACAAGACACACTTATGTGGCTGATGCACAAGCAAGTTTCCTAAAAAAACTGAAAGCTAATCTGATGGTCACTGAAGGTATTCTCCTAGGAGACTTCTCTGAAAACTACTCATTTATTGTACAAGATGCTGCACAAGGTTACCATTGGGAAAATAGTCAGGCAACAGTTCATCCATTTGTGTTCTACTATAAAGTAAATGAAAATGATGTTGAAATTAAAGTTAAAAGTTATTGTTTCATTTCTGATGACATGAAACATAGTACAAACCTTGTCTTTGCATTCTTAAAGCAACTGATCCCCATGATAAAAGAAGAGAGCTCAGGCCTGCGGAAGATTCATTACTTTACTGATGGTTGCGGAGGGCAGTATAAGAATAAATATAACTTCACCAATTTGTCACCACAAAGAGGACTTTGGACTGGATGCTGAATGGCACTTTTTTGCAACTTCACATGGCAAAAGTGCTTGTGATGGAGTCGGAGGCACAGCAAAAAGAATGACAGCTCGTGCCAGTCTTCAACATACATTTAAAGACCAAATTCTGACACCACTTGACATGATGAAATTTCTGGATGAGAAAGATACCAGCACAAAATTTGTATTCTTATCGAAACAAAATGTCCAGCAGACAACTGAATTCCTGGAAAATAGATATAAAAATTCTGTAACTATCCCAGGTACTCGTAGATTTCATAGATTTGTGCCTATTAGTCATACCCAGTTGGAGGTTGGTGAGATTTCCTCAGGTCCTACAAAAATTATGACAGTTGTGCATCCATCGTTTAAAGATAATTTACATGAGCAAAAGCACATTTCAACTGAAGATATACAAGTTGGGGTATATGTAGCTTGTAACTATGATAATAAAATTTGGTTTGGATTAGTGGTTGAAGTATCAGAAGAATTTAGTGATTATAAGGTCAATTTTATGTCTCCACATGGAAGACGTTCTAAACATAGTTTCCCTTCTCGTCCTGACTCATGTTGGATGTTATCATCTGATATTATCCAGACAATGACTGCTCCATCATTGACAGCAGGTTCAAGAATAATTCAGTATGCCTTTGATGATCATGAGATGCTAACAGCTGAGGGTAATCATGCAGACCTGTTTGCCACAGTTTCCTGTTCTTGAGTCGAAAGTGTACAGAGCTCTAGTTTAATATGTATCTATAGAATACAGGTCTACATAATATGATACTCCTTTTTTACTCCTATTTTATATGATACTCCTATATATATATGTTTGTATTAATGTATTATTAATAAAAGTAATTATAAAAAAAAGTAAAATATTTCTAAGGGTGGAAAGGTGTGGTTGTAGGGGTGGAGGAGACCACAATAAAATAGAGATCTATATCATAGTTATACCTATGGTACCTAGCTTATATCTAAGTGATTTTGTATCACATTTCTAAAATATTTATTTTTGCTTAAGTAGTTTAAATAATGAATATCTCTAGATTTCAACAGTACATACAGGGCGTCCCAAAAAAATGTATACACACTTTAAATAATTATAAAGGCAGTGTTTATTAAAATACATTTCATTTTCAAAATGTAATAGAATCTACAGACATTATTTAATTGTTTTGTCAACGCCTGTTTTCAAACTGACGTCCGTTCTGGTCCAGGCACTGCTGATAACGCGAAGCAATGGAATCGCAAACATCACGAAACATTTCGTTTGGTATTTGTGTGCATTCTCGTTCAATGGCTGCTCTCAATTCAGCGACTGTTGCAGGTTTTATAACGTAGACTTTGTCTTTTAAGTATCCCCATAAAAAAAGGTCTAGTGGTGTGAGGTCTGGTGAACGCGGAGGGTATTCTACGAAACCCCTTCGTCCAATCCACATCCACATCGTGCCAAGTACCACTCGCAATACTCCACTCTTCGGTCCGGATCATCTTCATTAATAGCATGGACTAATCTTAGAATGTAACTTTTCCATTGACAGCGCTTCAAAATGCATTGGACAGACGATTCTGAAATTCCTACCTCACGACTCGCTTGCCGCACAGATTTTCTTGGACTTTGGTGATACGTTTCCAGTACTCTTTCTTGCTTTGTGGGGCTTGTCGATGTCCGTGGTCTTCCGGAATGCTTCTTGTGGACATTCTGAACAGTTCCATCGGCTTCAAACTTATCTCTAATTCGAGTGATGGTAAGTCGCGTTGGTGGATCTGTTTGAAATTCCCTCCTAAACTGTCTTTGCACTTCAACTGCATTTTCACACTTCCAGTAGCATTTTAGAATGAATTTCCTTTGTTCAAAGCTTAGTCTGACTGCCATTATTAATTCTAATGGGTTTAACTTGGAAAGAAACAAACATCAATTGAGCTATCAGCTGTTAAAGTGTGTATACATTTTTTTGGGATGCCCTGTATATGCATATACGGTACATATGGCGATTTTGCCAGAAATTTGAAAAATTCTTTAAGACAGTATAGTTGGTGAATAAGATACATTTTTATTGTTTATATTAAAAGTGCAATGATGGAACTTCATTTTGTGTAAAGAAATGTTTCCCCAAAATGTGTGAACTTCAAGGTCAAAAGGTCAATTCGTTCCTTGAAAAAGGGTGAACATTTTTATTTGTTCTCCTATTGCTGATTTCGTTGCGTTTTTGGATTCTACAGCTCATTCTGAGTCCAAAAACATATAGTTTCATATGGTTACGATAATTAGTGAATGTGTGAGGTGCATCCAAAGATGCCGACCTTGAGCTATTTTGACCTTAACCTTGATTTTTCTGACCTTCATAACTCGTGAAGTAATGGTCTTAGAAAGCTGAAACTTTCACAGCTGGCTTTCTTGCACAAACTTACCTTATACACCAAATATAAGCAAGATCTGAGATGGTCGGGTGTCAAAATGAAAATTTTTTGCTTCACCTGTGCTGGAACCCTCCAAATGTCTTTTCAAATTTGATGCTCTGGTTGGTGCATTTTTATCAGAGCCAGTAAAACCACTGATTTTTGCTTCACATAATTTTTCATCATCATCATCATCTATCATACACTGACACACAAAATGTTTCCCATCTGTGGTTATTGTAAAATATTAAAAAACTGCAGACTTTGTTGGAAGTGTCTTTGCCATTGTGAAAGGGGTTTTAGACTTGAAAGTTAAAAACTTATGAAATTTAGAAAGAACTCGAAATTAAATAAGCATTAAAAATAAAAAATATTATCTGAAAAGAAAAAATGAATTAATGGCATTAGTGTCTGAAATGGAAAACATTGTGTTTATTATTTAAGTGGTTTAACCACCATAGCTGCCAGTGATATCACACACAAAAACATATTTCATTAAAATTTATATTGAGGTCGGAGTCGGTACATTTTTACCGACTCCGACTCCAGCACCACCAAAATTGCTTCCGACTCCGACTCCACAGCCCTGTAATCAAGGCTTCAAATGGCAGTGCCAGGCTTGAATCCTTTGCCTTCACTGGCCACTTTATAGTCTCTGCCATCTTAGCCTTCACCCCATCATCCAAGCGAGAGTTGAAGAGGTTGAGTCTGACCAACTCTTCAGCCAAGTACCAGAGGTGGTGATACATTGCCTTCAGTGCCACATCAGCCAAGCCACAGTCAGGGTAAGCTGCCAAGGTGGAGATCAAGTAGAGGTAATTGGCAGGCACCCTCACTGCCATGGGGGACTCATGACAAAACTTGCAGTAGAGTAGAATAATGAAGAGGCAGAGGTCCATGATGCCCTCCTCTTCCCTGGCAGTGGCCCTGAAATACACCTCTGCAATCTCTATCCCCCCCCCCCTGCTCTTCACCTGTGCCTCAGCCAATGAGGGGTACTCTGAGCAGCTTTTTCACCCTACATCCCTCACTCATTAAAATGGCGATACAGTTGACCTTCTCCTCACCTCAAACAATGTCTGACAGGATTTTCCCATCCCAGTGGAGGAGGAGGTGTGTGTCTGGTGAAATCTCCTTCTCAGCTTCAGTCATTTAAGCAACCAAAGATTTAACTGAACTGCCTAGTCATAAGATTAAAGAAAGGGAAAGATTAAAGGAACTAGGTAGCTATGTTTAGTTGAGAGACATTGTATGAGGGAAGACATGATATAGATGTTCAAAATGTTTTCAGGTTTGGACAATTTAGATGTACATAACTTTTTCTCACTAGAGGCTGATGGGATAACTCATAGGCATAATAAGAAAATTAGAAAACAGATTTGTAGACTTGATCTATGAAAATACTTTTTCAGTCATAGACTAGAAGGTTTTTGGAATGACTTGACATATGATGTGATAAACAGTAGCTTGTTAGTTAATTTTAAGAAAAATTTAGACACTTTCATGAGTGAGAGAGAGAGTTTGTAGATTGTAAATACTGTATATTTTTAGCTTAAGTTTGTAGGCTACTTTGATAGTAGTAAATAGTTGTACATTAGTTAGCTGACTTGAGATTGATGTTTTGCAAGATTCTATTATTATTATTATTCAAATGTAGCTCATGACTTGGATTACTGTACCTTGATAGGCCCCCGTGACTTCATATTTTCCAAGTGAAATGTAATGCAATGTCCTGTAGCATTTTTATTGGCTACATGGCAAATTCATTATCCAACTTTACTGGGGCTAACAACTCCTTAAACTTACTACAGTCACCCTTTGAGAAGCAAGGCAACAAAGCTTATCCCTAACACAGGATTGGATAATAGTGGAAGATTAAAGGAACTTGGTATATTTAGTTTTGAGAGACATTGTGTGAGGGGGGGGATATGATACAGATGTTCAAAATGGACACTTTCATGAATGAAAGAGATAGTTTGTAGAGTGTAAATAGTGTATATACTTAGCTTAAGTTATGTAGGCTACTTTGGTAATAGTAAATAGTTTTATGTTAATCAGCTGACTTGAGTGTGCCATTTTGCAAGATTTTATTATTATTATAAAATATAGCTCATGACTTGGATAACCTTGATAGGCCCAAGTGGCTTCATGTTTTCCAAATGTAATGTAATGTAACTGCCTGAAGCCAAAACAAAATTGCACCATACTTAAGAGAGGCTGTCACAGATGCCATGAAAAGGGTCGGAGAGTGTACAAGATTCCAGAGAAAGATAAGCCTTTTGATGTTGAAAGAGTAGACTTCACTGAAACTAAATCAGCAGCAAATTCAGTTCCTGTAAAAGAGAAGAATATTCCTATTGAATAGAGAGAGTTGCACATTTTTGAGGGAATACTTACTGAGAATCTGAAAACTTAGTTTGAGGGTACATATGTACACTAAATCTTACAATGTCAAAGAGGAAACCTACTTTGGTTTGTAAAACAACCCAGAAAGCACTTAGTGATATCACTTATCAGCATCATCTGAATGTAGCATTTGCAACTCTCTCAAGTTCTTTTTGTGCAAAGAATCAATTGCTTCTTCAGTGTTCAGTTCCTCAACTTTCTAGTGCAGACCCCTCCACCTTTCCCTTCAAAGACAGTTCTTCAGTCTCAAATCCTGAATTATCATTAGAAATTTCATAGTCTAATCCCACAGTATCTGAAGAAAACTCTACCAATGCAGAACCAGAACCATGAACTTATTCAGCAAAACCTCCTGTGATTTCACAAGCCAAATGTGGATCCAAACATGAAAGTTCTGTTTAAGACAAAACTTGAGTACGGTACTTGAAGGATGAAATGTCTCCTTTCAAAAAAAAACCAAAGTTGCCAGACATCTGGATTGAAAAAGAATATGAAAGGGAGAGAATATAAAAATAACTATTTTCTTGAAAAAAATAGAAGAGAAACAAAGACAAGTAAGTCTGAAACAGGAAAGAAAAAACAAAAGGAAAGGAGAATGTACAAGCTAAACAAAGAAAGGAACATGTGATAAACTGGTTATTTTGGTTAGCTTGCTTCCTTATTAAGCATGTTATTTACTTTATGATGTTTTCATTAATCTAATCTATTGTATAGTATTCTAAATTTTTGTTTTTTGTTTTGTTTCAGATGTGTGTGTTTCATTTTGTTGAATAAAGCCTAAGGTTGTCAGGCTTCAATCATTCATGATCCAAACTAGAGACTACCTATCTAACTATATTACAATTTATTCAACAAATGATTCAGTGTCAGTGCAGTCATTTGATTCATTGATTTAATCATGGATAAATTCTTGAGGCCTGAGCCTCAGTAATGGTCAAGTGTTACTTCTGTGGCTACAACAAACATCCCTGAAATAAGTGTCCAGCTAAGGATGCCATCTGTAATTTGTGTTCAAATAAAGGCCACTTCAGTAGAGTTTGCAAGTTGGGCGCGCTATTGACCTTGGCTGCCACCACTCCACTGTTAGCATCTGTGATAGCCACTACTCCTGGCTGCCTTTCTAAGGCACTACTGAAAGTGTGTGTAAATGGAGTATCCACTGAGGCACTCGTTGATACTGGCAGTTCCAAGAGTTTCATGGATAAACACTTCAGAGAGTTGCTAAATTTGGAATTATCACCTCTGCTCCAAGCGCACAATATCTCAATGGCAGCAGCATCACTCTCTGCATCTCCTCTGGGATGATGCTGTGTCCAACTTAAATACGGTGACACATATTTCAACAACATTCAACTCACGCTACTCTGGGACCTTTGTGCTGATGTAATATTAGGGCATGATATCAGGGCTGTGGAGTCAGAGTCGGAAGCAATTTTGGTGGTGCTGGAGTCAGTCGGAGTTGGTAAAAATGTACCGACTCTGACTCCAATATAAATTTTAATGAAATATGTTTTTGTGTGTGATATCACTGGCAGCTATGGTGGTTAAACCACTTAAATAATAAACACAATGTTTTCCATTTCAGACACTAATGCCATTAATTCATTTTTTCTTTTCAGATAATATTTTTTATTTTTAATGCTTATTTAATTTTGAGTTCTTTCTAAATTTCATAAGTTTTTAACTTTCAAGTCTAAAACCCCTTTCACAATGGCAAAGACACTTCCAACAAAGTCTACAGTTTTTTAATATTTTACAATAACCACAGATGGGAAACATTTCGTGTGTCAGTGTATGATAGATGATGATGATGATGAAAAATTATGTGAAGCAAAAATCAGTGGTTTTACTGGCTCTGATAAAAATGCACCAACCAGAGCATCAAATTTGAAAAGACATTTGCAGTGTTTCCATCCCAAAATTTTAGAAGTTGTCATTGAGAAAGATAGTAATAAAAACCTTCCAACTACTTCAAAGTTAACAAAAGATCAGAAATCTACTGAACGACAAGCACCACTTACAAGATTCTTTACTACAGACAAAGTTACCGTAACAATGACCACAGATGATGATGCTTCACGTGGTGGTGATGAAATGCCTCTTGTGTAATTATCATCATAGCAGATTTAGAATTAATATACCTTCGGAGTCGGAGTCGGATAGACAAAAAATTGAGGAGTCGGAGTCGGTTTTTTATGTGCCGACTCCACAGCCCTGCATGATATACTCAGGAAGCATTCTAGTCTCAAAGTCTAGTTCAACGGGATGAACCCTCCACTCAAGATATGCTCCTTGACCTCAGCTTCAATAGCACCTCAGTCATTATTCTCTCACCTTGCTCCTGACTGTCGCCCAATAACTGACAAGTTGAGACAGTATTCCGAAAGCAATCAATGATTTATTGAGGCAAAAGTAGTGAAGCTGCTTCAGGGGGGCATCATTGAACCCAGTGCATCACCCTCCACTGCATGATTTTATCGTTCTTTATTTTGCCTAGCTCTTTATTATTGAACATGAATGCGACAGACTTTTGATCCATGATCAACTGAAAATGATGCCCGAGCAGGTAGTGGTGCCACTTCCTAAGTGCCTCAATGATCACGCATGCCTCCTCCTCAGCTGCCAAATGGTGTCGCTCAGACAGAGAGAATCCTGGAAAAGAAGGCCACAGGTCCCCTTCCACCAAGTCAGAAATGGAAATGGTGTTTGACGGTGACAAGACTGACTCTCTTGATTGATACTGAGAAATGTTGGATTTGTAACTTAGGAAAAGGCAAAAGTAAAATTTAAAATAATTTTATTTTTATTGTATTACAAGAGGGGTAACAAGCTTGACCTTTATGAAATGAGGAATCATCACACAGAACATTTGAAAGGTTGAAAGGTATTAGTCTTCTGCTTTTAAAACTTTTAAAAGCCTATAAAGATTTCAACCTCTATTTCTCTACTATATAGGGGTAGGGGTATGCCCCAAGGGTCACCTGAGCCCAAGCAGAAATGAGGTAAGTTGCTCCCCTAATGCCAGTAGTAAGGAGTATATAAATTCAAAGCCCAGCACCATAACCACTGAAACAGACTTAACTATGAAAAAACTATACACCTACAACATGGTATCATATGTGGTACCTTTATTTCTTTTAATTAAATACAAATTATTAATTCATTGAATTAAATATCTACAAAATTGCCTCAGAATTGGTGACATAGCCTATTGGGAATGGAAATAATTGCCATACATAGAACTGAATTGAGCCCACATAAGAAAAATTTATTATTTTATATAAAAATTTTCCATCTCTGACTCGTGAAAATTACTTTGAGATGTCTGGGGACTTTGTGAAGTCAGCAAAATTGAACACACAAGAATTTATATTAGCTCATTGCAGAGCTGAGTTCCAAATGAAGCTTTAGGCAAAGGAGACATAATTAATCTTCCTATAAGTTCTGAGTGAATATCTAATAATATCAACCTAATAACTCAAAAGGATAGGCCTATTCCTTCAGGTATTTAAGTGTAGTAATTGCCTATATTAATTAAACTAAATAAACTCGTTGCATAACTCCATCATCTTCAGCCCTATATCAAGAGAGATCATCACGCCCTACAACCAGAAGCGAGGCCCATTGAAATAAGGTATGGTAATTTCTCTTTACCATTAGGCAGCGCTAAATATCAAAGGCTTATAAATTAAACATCAACCAAAAAAAAAACCTATTTAACGAGGTTCTTTGAAGACCTCCACAAACATAACTCTTTAATGAAAAAACATAGGGTTTTTGTCATTAACTCTCCACTGAAATCTGCTGGGAATTTCCAACAGATGAGGTTAACAGGCAATCATCCATAGCCCTATATAGTTTTTTTCGTAGTAAGGAGTAGCCATATAAATTCAGAGCCCAGCACCATAACCACTGAAACAGACTTAACCATGATATATATTGTGAGCAGTTTCACCAAGTTTCAGAAAATAGTTTTTAAAATATCTAACACTAATGGTACAAGAGTGGCATAAACAATTATGTTCATTTTTTATACCATTTCATTGGTTTATGTAGCTATTGCTCCAGACAACTATTACTTAACCCTATATGGACCAATTTTATAATGTTCATATCTGTTGAATCTGAAATATTGTTTATTTGTTGATACAAAAACAGAAAATTTATTTTCGAACATAATTTATGAGCTTCTTAGATGGTTAAGTTTATTACTAATATAAGGAGTATGGCAAGTGACAATAAAACCCATACTAATAGATGTTTATTTCCACAACAGTTTTGATGCCCACTGGCATCCTCTTTGGGTGGATACAGAAAAACGAATGTGCATTTTGACCTCCACATAAAAGTGAAGTTTTGCATTTAGTATGGCAAATCTTCCAACAGGCTTCACTTAACCAAAGGATTTCAATTTTTCATTATGAAAAGCTCCAATTTTCATGTGATAATTTTTCACTATTTTTTCATGTCAAAATAATATGAACTGTTGTTTTATGTGATAAAAGAAAACAATAACAGGCTTAAGTGGCCTGTTGACAGTTGAGAAGAGGTGAAGAGAATGAAACTTCAAACAGCATCATCATCATTATTTTTTCCTAATTAATAGCTAACTATATAATTTTTTTATTGGACTGATACCAGTACACAATAAATATTTCATGCATGAAAATGGTGTGTGATTATTTTTATTTTTTAATTGCGCTTGTACACGAAACATTTTTAACATACTGAATGATATCCTAACAAACATCACTGCTTGAACTTCATATCATTGGAAATCTACCAACTGTCAATGAAATATCACGAGAAAATCTCTGAATTCTCTTGACACTACCTGCAAATTTGTTTTTTTAATGCACTGACATTAATTTTATTTAATGAGGAAATAGAGGTCTTCATGTGGTATCCAGTAACAGTTTTATTACCATCAACTGGGGATACTTTGGACAAATTGACTTCTTGGTATTTATAGTTAGATACCGTACTTTATACTGTATATACGAGTATGTAAAAATAAAAAATGCCCCCAAAGTCAGCCCTTTTTAATTTAAAAATGTTATTGAAGCCTCAAAAACTGGTAAAGATGCAGTTTCATGGCTCCATTTAAATTTTTTCCCCGCAGTCACAGAGGAATGCAAAACACTATTGTTTATGTTGCAGACGAGTGTTTTGTATTCTTCCGCAACTTTGCAGATCTGTAAAAGTAGCAGAAAAAGATCAAGAATTATCCAATTAAATAACTAAAGTTAATTGAATGCCCAGTTAGGTCAATTGAATGGCAGTTAGGTCAATTGTACACCCTTGATGATTGGTTAAATTGTCATGATATTTTTGTTAACTAATGAAAATATCATGACTTAACCTAACCAATCATTAAGGGCATACAGTTGACCTAACTGGGCCTTCAATTGACCTTACCAGGCATTCAATTGACCTAGTTATTTAATTGGCAATAATTATTGTTTTTTCTGCATTATTGGGTGATAATTCTTGATTTTTTTCTGCTACTTTGGCTAAATTTAACACAATCCTCTGTAACTAGTTTAAGCTCACTGATGGAACATCCAGTGCACACATCCACCATCATCAACATTACACTCCAAACTGATGCATTTCCACCTCATTGCTACATTTTATAGGCAATCATGCGGCGGAATGGCCGAAAGTAGTTCTTATTAAAAATATTAATAAAAAATACTTTACAGGGTTTTACAAAAACTTTACCAATGCCATGGTCTTCAGACAGTCTCCAAATATATATATTTATGGTTTTTACAACTAAAATATCAGTATTTGTGGAGCTGTGAAACTGCATATTTACCCAAAAACTAAATGTCCCAAATATCCCCAATTGACAGTACCTTATTCTAAATGATGAAAAATATGGCATTTTGTTTCCAAGCCTCTAAGAATGGCACTATCCTACCAATGGTATTATGCAGGTAAGGCTTCAGTGGAAATTTTGCTGTATGCATTGTCTGAGCACAAGTAATTTCAGTTAAAATTTGGAAAATGTTGAATACAGTAGGTCCTCAACTTACGAACATTCGAAGATATGAACAACAAAGTGCATGCTAGTGGTATGTACTCTAGTTACACCGAACTGCAGATGGAACTGGAGGAAGAAGACTTCCATCAGTTACTAGAAAGCCACTCACAAGAGCTAACAAACAAAGACTTGATGCACAGAGGGCAGGGATGGAGATTTGTTTTTTTAATGAATAAAATACATACATTAGTGTCATACCATACTTTGTGTAGTTTTTACATACTTTACATATTTTTATGCATTTATTTTGCCATTAAGTTATTTCCGACTTACGAACAGACCTCCGGAACACATTAAGTTCGCAAGTTGGAGACTTACTGTATACGTACGGTACATAAACTCAAAGGTATGAAAGGATATTAAATAAATTTTTCTTTAATTATAACATGGATAAACAGCAAGTTAGGGCTTGGTGATAATTGCCAATATCGTGATAATCGATCGCCGCAGAAAAAATCAGCGATAATTGCCGCCATTTTCCAGAAAACAGGGTAATTCCAGGACAAATAGACAAATGAAAGTGCCAAATGTACACTCCACCATCTCCAAAATTCATGAAACTTTGGTGTGAGGGTTGGTTTTGGTCCAAATTACAAAAATCTGAATTTTTTTGAAAATTGGTCAAGTTGGTCAAATTTTATGGCTTGACCAAATTTAGGCCAAATGAAAAACCAACAATTTTCAAACGTAAATATCTCAGCTGCTAATTGTGGTAGCGTAATGTCTTAAATGATAAAATATGTAAAATTAACTGTAGTTTCTAAATATGTATCATTTTTTTAGGGTAACAAAAATAAAATTATGATTTAAAAAAATTTTTTTTTTTTTTTTTTTTTTTTTTGCGCGATTTGGCAGCGAAGATATCATTTTTCAAAAAAAGACCAAGAATAAAAAATGTTTATTTGATGTATGTACACCATAATAAATAATAAAAAGTCAGCTTATAGTTTATTATAAGGCTCAAAACTGAGTTTGAAGTAATAAATTTTTTTTTCAGACAACGAAGATTTATTACAGACTTGTTGGTCCAAAAAAAGACAATTTTCAATTCATATAAAAAATACATGTAGATAAACCAAAGGAGAAAAAATCTTTTAAAATATATTTACAATGTACATACATAACCTCTCTTATATTTAGGGACAGAATATATTGACAATAATAATAATTAATTTATAAAGCGCTTATCAGAGTATAAAATACTCTTCCTAATACTACACGTACACAAGTCTTTGAGAATGAATTAAGAGAGTATTCTCATCCAGTGAATCCAAATTTTAGACACTAATAATATAATAATAAGAAAAAAGAATTTGAAAAGATTTCTATAACTATTAAGTAGATACACAAATCTTAGATAAAAATTTTAGAAATATTATATAGACAATCTTAAATAGTATACATTCGATAGAATTTATTTTATCTTCTTTGAAAAGTTATTTAATTCTTGAAGCAGAAAAATGTATTGTATTCTTGTTCCTCCTCATAAGCTTGCTTCAATACTCCCAAATATATTTTCTGTTGGAACGTGACAAACATCATCTTGTGCAGGAAAAATGTATGAGGGACATATGCCCGAAGGATGGAGAAATTTTATCAGAAAATCATCATATTCACAGTCAAAGGACTGGACTAATCCGAGCCATAGTTTATTTTCATACATACAACCCACAAAAGAGCCTGTTTCAATTTCACATTGAGAGACAGTATTATGTTCTTGAACCGAAGCAGAAACTCTAATGAGCTCTCTTATTTCAACTGACTGTGCACTCTGAGAGAGTGGATAAACCTTCAACGAATTCTTGGAAATTGGGATGAAGCGATGTAATTGTTGAGTACCTTTGATAGAAGTAATAGGTTCACTCAGACATTTTTGCAAAGAAAGCTCTACATCTACAACTTTGTAGAAGCCTTTATCTGTTTTTGTCCCGGCTTCAATCCAGCTGTAAAACAAATTCATAAATTTAGGTTGCGTGAAATAATCAAATATCAAATATTTTGTATATATGCATTCAAGTGCTGATGCTAATATTTAAAAACAGAAAACTACAAATTTGGCATTAAGAAACAAATGTCCTGAACGGAGGCTATTGTTTTATTACCTGTTTTAATAGGGCTTTCATCAAATAAAGGTAAAATATTGTTGCTGAGCAATATTGTCTTCTTCATTTGACATCATCAAAAGGGCATTAGTGTGACCAATATCAAGAATTTCAGCCTTAATTTCATCTTTAAACATAGCTTCTTCAATACGGCATTTTTCCTCTGGCCTTTTTCTGTTTTTCATCAATTTATCATAACAGCTTATTAAAGAGTCAATCTTTCAGATGGCACTGTCTCTACGCATTGTGGGAATCCTGGCTTTCTCCCAGTAGGTCATCACTTCATCTAAGCAAAGATTAATGGATCTTCTTCGTCCCAATTTTTCCTCTTTTTGATGGAAGAAATATTTTTGCAAAACTTGCAGTTTTGTAGGTAAGCGGCAACAAAGTATATCTTTATATAAATGGCCAATGAGCCAAACTTTAGTTTTAGAACGAGTAGCCATTTTTAGTTTAAAAAATTAAATTTCTGAAATAGTAAAATAAACCAGTTAAATTAGGAGATAAAAAGGATAACTAAAAGGTTCAAGCCAATTAGGCAAAGCCTTTAATTTAGAGTTGACCAATTAAGGATAATATATTTTATCCAAAATTTTTGTTTTCCTTATTAATAATTTTCTCTGAAATAATGATCTAAGATTGTTTTTGTACTCTATTAACACGAAAAATTTCTTAAAGAAGAAGAAATTTTTTCATAAGTTGCAACTCAAGAGTTGAGTTGATCATTGATGTTCTAAGCGCCTATTCATTGGAAAATTTTTATAAGTCATTAAATCTCAGGACCCCTAAATATTCTCATATTTGACCAAAATTTTGCTGACATGTCTATCTGGTCCAAAGGAACAAGGGCATTAATGTGGAACAAGGATTTCTTCAACTTTATAATTTACCCCCCATTTTGGTCCACACTAATATATATATATATATATATATATATATATATGAAACACACAACAGAAACTGATAGCCCTACTTTGGGACTTTAATGGAATAATACTAGAAAATAATGGAAAAAAGGCAAATTAGGCACCTTATGATGAAAAAGGCACTTTTTGCTGTAATGGCAAAAATAGGGAAAGAAAGGCATTTATGGCATTTTGCCTGAACATCTGGGCTCCAGTAATAACCCTTGTAATTATCATGAAGACCACCATCAGTGGTACTATGATCACAAAGTAAAGATTCCAAAAACAAAAAAAACGTCGTGCTTGTGGCTTTGCAGTGAGTGATTACAAGGGTTCATTCCTTGATAAGATCCACTTTGATCCACTATATTTTGTATGGACAATCAGGAGCCTATCAGGGGCCCTGGAATTGTAGTGGATAGCCGAGTCAAAGTTTGGCAAGTCAAAATATGGAAGGGGATGAGATTTACATAACTTCGTACGCCAAGAATCTCAACTTTATCCTCCTCAATCAATGAACAGACAAGCCTCAGCCTTCCACCTTGCAGAACCCCTAGTTAGGAAAATGTGGCTACAATAAGGTTACATAAGCCTTCTTTGGTCATCTGATCCTAAAATTTCTGATGAAAAATATGTTTTTTGGTGTGTTTTTAGGTGATTTGAATGATTTTGACCTGTTAGGTTCATTGAATGCCCAGTCAGGTCAACTAAATACCCAGTTAGGTCAACTGTACGCCCTTGATAATTGGTTAGGTTTAGTCATATTATTTTCATTAAAACTAACAAAAATCACACTAACTCAAAAACGAGTGATTTCCTATAGAAACAATGGTCAAAATCATTTGAATCACCTAAAAACACACGAGAAAAGCACTGTCTGGTGACTACCGTATAAAAAACTGACCATACTGGTAGTAGTGTCTGGATGTTGGGAGAACCCTGTGTTCCTTGAAAATGTTAATGATGCCTGATCATTATGGCCAAAATGTTCAACTGCCATAAGGTAGGGCAACTCACACACTTCGCACATCATCATCATACAAAACTGATCTACTACATTCGGACTGAAAGACATGTGAATGGCACATAGAAAATGACTATCACTATTTCCCTACAGGTACAAATAGCACAAAATTATACTCATTGGACCAAAGAAGTGTATATATATATATATTATTAGTATCAATTTCGGTAATTATATAGAAAATGGCGCAACCCGAAGTATGATGTAAAAAACATTTTATTAGGTCAATTTCGATGTGCTGAAGCCAAATCTGTTAACCATTTGGTGTGCAAATGCTTCAAATTAGAGTAAATGTTATTTATATTTTACTCTTATTTTGAAGCATTTGCCTAAAAAATGGCTAACAAGCACATGAAAACTAACCTAACCTAACCTAACCTAAGAGTAAAATAACCACACGTTGGGCACGACAACTCAGAAAGCAAAACACCATGTTTTTGGAAAAATAGAATTGCTTCTTCATCATTTTCGTAAAACTTTACAATAGCTTCAATGTATCTAACAGAACACCCTTCACACTCCATTGCTATACCAACATTAAAGGGTGTTCTGTTAGATACATTGAAGCTATTGTAAAGTTTTACGAAAATGATGAAGAAGCAATTATATTTTTCCAAAAACATGGTGTTTTGCTTTCTGAGTTGTCGTGCCCAACGTGTGGTTATTTTACTCTTAGGTTAGGTTAGGTTAGGTTAGGTTAGTTTTCTTGTGCTTGTTAGCCATTTTTTAGGCAAATGCTTCAAAATAAGAGTAAAATATAAATAACATTTACTCTAATTTGAAGCATTTGCACACCAAATGGTTAACAGATTTGGTAATTATGTATTTTATCCCACTCAGTCATTTTACACACCAAAATACATTTTTCTAGTAGTATTTGATGTGATTTGTTCAAATATGACCTCCATTTCCGTTGGAAATGAGATCCAACAAAGTTATAGTACTTTGAAGTTTGGCTCATTTTCAAGGGAAATGGAAGTCAAAATCTAAGCAAAACACATCAAATATTACTAGGAAAATGTATTTTGGTATTAATTAACCTAACCTAACCTAACTTACTAACCTAACCTAACCCTGGCTAAATGAGCCTAACCCTGGCTAAATGAGCTCTCGTCTGTATCCACCACCTAATCCATAATAAGGTAATACTCTAGGCTCATTTAGCCAGGGTTAGGCTCGTTTAGCCATGGTTAGGTTAGGTTAGGTAAGGTTTGGTTAATTAATACCAAAATACATTTTTCTAGTAATATTTGATGTGTTTTGCTTAGATTTTGACTTCCATTTCCCTTGAAAATGAGCCAAACTTCAAAGTACTATAACTTTGTTGGATCTCATTTCCGACGGAAATGGAAGTCATATTTGAACAAATCACATCAAATACTACTAGAAAAATGTATTTTGGTGTGTAAAATGACTGAGTGTGATAAAATACATAATAACCACAGATTTGGCTTCAGCACATCGAAATTGACCTAATAAAATGTTTTTTACATCATACTTCGGGTTGCGCCATTTTCTATATAATTACCTCAATTTCCACCATTAATATGCATTTGCACAAAAAATTAGTGACAAATTTGAATAAAGTGACAAACTACCTCATAAAAAGTTATTTTGGGTAATTATTTGTTTTAGTGCTTTTCCTCCTTTCTGAACCAAAACACATTTTCCTGGTGTTTTGTGGTGTGATTTGTTCAAATCTGAACTTCGTTTCTTTGGGAAATGAGCCATTTTTGAGAAATTTTAAAATTGAAAATTTCTCAAAAACGGCTCATTTCCCAAAGAAATGAAGTTCAGATTTGAGCAAATCACACCAAAAAACACCAGAAAAATGTGTTTTGGTACAGACCTAACCTAACCTAAACAGACCTAACCTAAACTGATTGGGTTTTGTTGCCAGACCGTAATATCCAGCTCTTCACGTCTTTCCAACAATACTCAATATTTTGAATGTGAACGGTGTCTTCCACGAACGGCTGTGAATGGTTGACTGTCCGGTGAATGTAGCCTAGATTTCCAAGTTGAGAATACGCACGGCACTCGTCGGAATAGATTGTAGTCCCAGGCCTAATATGTTGCTGGATCAGGCGAACAAGAGTTGTTGCGTCTCTCTGAGGAACCGCAAACAACAGTAGTTTTTTGGAACTGCGTTCCAAGGTACCAAAAACCCAGGCAATCGCAACCTCCTCAAACCATAATGAAAACCAGACTAAAGCATTCTTGAATGAGTATGTATTATGAGAGATTCAAAATGTACGTCTCTGATTGGTCGGATAAGGTCACGTGAAACCAAAACGAGATGTAATTGGTTGTTTTGACCTATGTTTCCTAATTTTGCCACGAGATGTCTCCCCATAAAACTGGAGAGGGCGACGTTCGTTAAAATTTTAACAGCGTTAAGAGCTAAATACTTGGTCAATGGCCTATAATGGCTGCTTTTTACGTCTAAATTTTTTTTTTTTTCATAAAAAATAATTATTACATTTCCTTGATTTTTATCAGTTTCCCTGAGGTTTCAAGGTGTCCTGAATACGAATGTATATGTTAAATTGTCATAGAATGTCTCCTTCTATCAAAAACGAACAAAGCATTAAAACGAATATTAACCTTATTTTGATTTACAGGTCCAGCCCATGTCATTTAAAACGTATTAACCACAGAAAATGATGGCGATTATTATTGGTGATTTTTCAGTGATTTCCAAGCCCTACAGCAAGTTTATGTATGTATACTCAACATTTAACCTAACCTTTTCACACCCTTTGAGTTTATATATGTATATTCAACATTTTCCTAAAATTCTTTACCAATAAGTATGGCACAAGAGTTTTATGAAAAAAAATCCTCTGCAAACATGTGGGAGAATTCGAGCACATTTTTCAGTATGGCAACTCTCATGCCTTCATTGAAGGTATAATACACTGTAACTGATAATAAAGGTCGATGTAGAAAGATTTAGAGCTAGACCAACTAGCCGAGTAGGTGGATTTGCCAGATTTTAAATATCAAAATAAGGGACATGTTTAGGTTGGACCATAAAACTGGTTGTCTACACCAAGAGTTTACACTTAAATACTAGTTTGCATTTTTTTCACTTTCAAAAAATGTTACTATCACTGTGCAATAAATTTTCACAGCAATTAAAATTTACAATTATCTGGAGTTCACTTTTCATTACGTCGGGGACATATTCGGTACGGAACAACTGCCAATGGTACTAGCAGGTTTAGTAATGACGTTATTCATGGTTTAGGTTATTATATGGAACCCACTCTTAAGCTTTGCCTAGTGATTCTTATGGGGGCTGGGGTGGGAAATAACCCAGCTCCTTCATAACATCAGAGGTCGTGTGATGAAGGGTACTTCCAACTTTACATAGTATCCGAACCACGGGTCGCTACATCATCTGGATGCAGGCGGCGGTAGAATCACAGTTTAACGTCGTAAAAAAAAAATTTTTGGCGATATCCTATTTTGGTGTTACAAATTATTCAACCAACCAGTTAGGTCAACTGTACGCCTTTGACGATTGGTTGGTTAAGTCATTACATTTTCTAACGAAAATATCAAGACAACCTAACCAATCGTCAAGGACGTGCAGTTGACCTACCCAGGCAGTCAATTAACCTAATTAACATAAACAAGTAATTTGAAAGTGCTGGAGTGCCATTTATTTTTGGTTGGTTGAATAATTTGGGACGCCAAAATAGGATATCGCCAAAAAAAATATTTACGACGCTAAACTGTGATATGACGTAGGCACGTAGCCCATCTAGTGAAATGACTGAATGAATGAATAAATAAATAATAACAAAATATATACATACACACACACATTCTGATAACATATACACACACACACACTCTGATAACATATCTCATACAGGAAACAACCACATTTGAGTATTAAAAAGCCGACAAGGGTGAGGCGCATAATTGTAAGTCACCACCTAACAAAGGTCATTCATACATATTTATACTCTAAAAGTCTAACTAATAATAATAATTTTCACCTTTGTTACGAATTCTAAACAAGCGCCAAGGTCATTTGTACATAATTAGCAGACGAATTTAAAAATTTCTAGCACTTTTTTTATTTCCTGAAATTTTCTCCTTGGTCCATTATCTAAAAAAATAGTTATCGGTCTACATATTAATTTTACAATGATATATAACATTCATTATGTAAAGATTTAAAATAAACGTGTTAAGTACTTCAATGTCAGTGGGAAGACGCAGTACCTAGCTTTAATGAAGCTTAAAAGATTTGGCATCATACACTGCGCATTTAATATGAATTGTCATCTTTTTGGGATTTATTTAAATATTTTAATTAACCTTTTCACTACGGGCATGGGTTTGACGCAAATTATATGAATTCGAATTATAATACATATATCCCCCCATTTTCAACTCCAGAGGGTGGAAAGAGAGGGATATACCTTCGTTTATAAACTACACCCGGAGTTCAGAAAAGATTACGAGTTGGTTTATTTACCACACCCGGATCTGAGCGCAAATTGGACGTGTAGTTTATATGCCATACCCAGAGCGAAAGGGTTAAAGATGCATGTAATATCTATTTTCTTTCTCTCTTTCGAGTATATATACAGGGTGAGTCAAAAGTCACCATACATAGGCAAAATGGTCACTTTATTATGCAATCACTTGTAAGTCACAAAATATGCTCTATGTGGGCACCATTACACTGAATGCACATACGGATGCGTTCCTCCCAGTCATCTCAGCACATCACGCGCAAAAAAATAAAAAATAAATAATCATTTATTTATCATGACCATTTTGCCTATGTATGGAGACTTTTGACTCACCCTGTAGTATAAGTACTAATGCACTTCGGTGGTGTGGTGGTTAGCATCGCTGACTACGAATCCACGGCCCCGGGTTCGATTCCCGGTGACTGCAGTCGGTGCGCAGCAAACCCAGCTATTCATCCTTCCATACAATAAAAATGGGTTGGTAGATAAATGGGTAGCCTAGTGCTAGTGACTAAAACGCTTGGCTGCTGATCGAAAGGTCGTGAGATCGAGTCCAAGTGAGGACTTTGTAATTTCTGACTACCCGTGATGGGTCGTGGTCCACGTTAAGTTGTAGGTCTAAGTGGAGCAACAAGCGTGACTCAAAATGAAAAATTCGGGCGGAAGTAAATCCAAGGTTAACTAGGTTACAAGATTAGCGAGGCTATTAAATTGCTGCAATTGCCCAAACAGATTATTATTATTATTATTATTATTATTTATTTGGTTTCTAGAGCGCTGGAGCCGAGTATCTGCAATTGTCTTGCAGATTCATATCTATTGCTTTGGCTCTGAACCAAGTATGTTATTAGATCAGCTGTTGGGGATATACAATAGAGCTCTTGAAAATTGTCAAATTAACATTTTCAGTGTTAAATTATTTGCCTCATTAATACCTTAATATTTTTATTTTTAAAAATATGTTATATTTGTATAATGTCTTGAAATTTATACAAAAAAAATCTTTAAATTTTAAATTTTCCTGAGCAAATGACAACCTAATTTGAATGTACAGCTTTCGATTGAAAGGTTATACAGCTTTCGATTGAAATCGAAAGCGGTATAAGAGACTGGCCGTTTGGGGCGTCGGGGTGGGGATTATTTTCTGATTATTTGGTTGTGTGTATTTGAATTTTCGCCAGTGCATGATACATTTACTTAAAATATTTATATACATTTAAATAAGTTCTAAAATTAGAAAAACTATAACGTTTAACATTTTAGTTCCTCTGTAAAATTTGTCTTTATTTTATTCCATTAAAATAGAATGTAACACACACATATTACATATATATATATATATATATATATATATATATATATATATATATATAGACACCTTTCAACCTTTCAAATGTTCCGCGCGATGATTCCTCACCTCACGAAGGTCAAGCTTGTCGCTCCTCCTCTCCAGTTGGCCTGGTGTAGTGAATTGGTTTCTTGTCCTCTCCACCTCACATAGCTAGGTACGCCTGGCTCATCGGGAATTGTTCTGAGCCAGGCGTCTAATCTTCTTTTGAAGCTGTCCACCATCCAGGTTAGTCCTTTTTAAACTTAACATTTTTAAACTTTTAATTTTTGAAATTTGTTTGTTTTAATTTTACTTTTTTGTTTTATTATCCAGATAGTTTTTTAGCAACTTTTTAACTTTTTTTGTGTTAGATTTTATTATCGTACAGTTTGACATTTGTATTTACTTATTTTTATGATTATTTTGATGCTTCTATTTAGTCACTGAAGATGGCCCCTGAGTGGACCGAAACGTTTGGCCAATAAATGTTGAGAGTCGTATCTCTTGTTTTCATATTCCTATTGAGGATAAGGTTCCCGAAGAACATTTCTATCGTAACTATATATATATATATATATATATATATAGAGAGAGAGAGAGAGAGAGAGAGAGAGAGAGAGCCGAAGTTAAATGATTATAGTTTTGCGTACAAATTAAACATACTACTGATGATGGGAGCTTAACTTCTAAAACGTCGGATATTAAATCTTCATAATGTTGACGTAGGCGTTCATCATCCTTTATATACATACATACATACATATATATATATATATATATATATATATATTTTTTTTTAGAGCTAAATATTGTTTCGCATTAAAAATTGTTTTCTTTGAATAGTAAAAAAAAAGTTATAAAGAAAAAATGTAAAACTGAATAAATTTGTTAAAGATTTAAATCGTTGCATAAATTATACTTATTTCATTTCTTTTGCATGATTTATACACCAATACAGATGCTGTTCTAACCAATATGCATTTAAAATAGTGATTCTGTATTACGTAACATACCAAGAGGGAGGGGGTCATTCGGGTGTTACAAAGTGTTATGCTCAAGAATGAGCAGTATTCAAGTTTTCGTACAATAAGTGTTTTCAGCGGGGGAATCATTACTTTCTTGTTTCTTCTTTTAAAGGTTCTCAGTAAATGGTCCGTAACTCGTTTTACTTTGTTTATCACAGTGGTTCTTGACCCCTGGGTCGAGACCCATAACTGGGTCTCTAAGCCATTTTGATTGGGTCATTAATAAGTTGTCACGTGTAGCTCTTTCATGTTAGTTCAGAAAATATGTTTATTAAATTGTCATTTATCATTTATTTATGTTATCCCATAATCATTTTACCATTAATTATTTATTTTGTTAGCAATTACGAGTGAACTGTTTGAAGGCATGGGTCGCCGAGCTAACCCCGCCACCAGAATTTGGGTCACAGCATGAAAAGGTTAAGAACCATTGGTTTATCGCCTCATTTTTCGTTTCAAATTTCGCATCGTCGGTCATTATAACCTCTAAATGTATTGCTTTTTTTTTCTCTAAATTTCCTCTCTACCTAGGACATAACATGCTGTTTGTTTTTATTTTTTAATTTCTTCCATATTTCAAGAGCTGAAATTTCTCGGTTTTAAATTTCACGTTATTGTCCTCTGACCATTTGTATATTCGGTTTGTGGCCTTCTTTAGGGTTTCCACCTCTTATGCATTTCTGATTTTTCTGCTGATTTCCGTACCATAAGGAAAGGATGCTACTATACTGTTGTTGATTGCTTCATTGTTTATGTCTGTTAGCATGATAATGAATAGGAGTGGGGCTAAAACTGTTCCTTGTGGCTCTGAGCTGCATACTTCCGTTTCTGATGATATACTTTGGATTTTTACGACTTGCTAACGTTTTCTGAGGAAGTTGTAGATCCATGTCCTCACTTTGCTGTTATTTCCATGTTTCATTTTATATGCTATTATATCATGATCACACTTGTCAAATGCTTCAGCAAAATCCATCCAGTTTTTATTGCTTTCAAGTGCGTTTATGATATTGTTATAGTGCTCTATTAGTTGTGATAGGTGCGATCTTCCTGATCAGAATTCGTGCTAGTTTTCATTGAACCTTCCTCGTCTCTCCAAAAAATCAAATTTTCTCTATTTCTTCAAATATTTTGGTGAGATAGGCTGTCAGTGACACTGGTCTATAATTCTTTGTTATACATATACATATACACACACACACACACACATATATATATATATATATATATACAGGGTGGGCCGTAAGTTTCCATACATAGGAAAAATTAAACGTTTGTTTTTATGTTTCAGATACCCTAAGAATATGCGTTTGACGAAAGAGCAACGAATTGAAATCATACTGATGGCTGGGTCGGGAAGCAGTCGCATGGTTGCAATGAACTTTAACAGACAACATGGAACGAACATCACACACGACACTGTGGCAAAACTTATTAACAAGTTTCAGAAAACTGGAAATGTTGCAGATCAACCGCGAAGTGGTCCAAGACGTACAGCCACCGATGAAGACACAACAGCTACGATACTTACAGCGCTTACACGGAGTCCCAGAAAAAGTACACGACGGTTGTCTGCAGAAAGTGGTGTCAGCAGATCGAGTATCAGGCGCATTTTGAAAGCAAACAAATGGCATCCATACAAATTGCATATGGCACAGCATTTGAGTGAAGACGACCCGGATAGACGGATGGAATTCTGTGAATGGGCATTAACCAAAGTGAACGAGGATGCAAACTTTTCAACTAAGATCTTGTTTACTGATGAAGCAAATTTTTACGTCAATGGAGGTTAATCGGCAAAACATACGTTATTGGAGTAATGCTAACCCCTAACTGGCTGAGTCCGACGAAGATGCAAGGTGCCGGTAAAGTGGTGGTGTGGGCCGGGATATGGGGTGACAGAATTATTGGACCAAATTTTGTCAGTGGAAATCTTAATGCCGAAAGGTATATTAACATGTTGCAAGAAGAGATTTTCCCATCCCTGCTAAACGAGGAAGTAACTTCCCAGTTTACTTCCAGCAAGATGGAGCTCCACCTCATTATGGTCTTCACGTGCGTCGGTATTTGGATCAGCAGTTTCCGGATGCTTGGATTGGTCGGCGTGGTCCTGTGGAGTGGCCTCCCAGATCCCACCCCCCTTGATTTCTATCTTTGGGGGCACTTGAAGGCCATGGTGTATCAGGAAAAGATACGAGACATAAATCATCTAAAGGAACGTATCACCAACGCCATTACAAGCATAACGTCAACTGTGCTAATGCGTGTTCATCAACAGTGGGGAACACGTATTGAAATGTTTTCAAAACAATGGCAACCATGTAGAGCATATTATATAAATAAAAATGGTTGTCCATAAAAAAAATGTTTATTTTTCCTATGTATGGAAACTTACGGCCCACCCTATATATATATATACACATTGCAATGTTCACCTTTTTCAGGATGCTCGGTATTTGCGCTGCTTAATGGTAAAGAAAGAAATTGCCTTACCTTATTTCGTTAAGCCTCGCTTCTGTTCGTAGAACGCGACGGTTTTTCGATGTAGGGCCGCGGTACGATGGAGTTACTTTGATGTAATTAATATAGGCAGTCACTACACTTAAATACTTGAAGGAATAGGCCTATCCTTTTGATAGTTATTAGGTTTTATATTAAGAGGATTTCACTCAGAACTTAGAGGAAGATAAAGTACATCTTCCTTGCTTAAAGCATCACTAACATAAGCAAGCTCCAAGCGAGCCGCTATAATATAATCTCTCTTCGTATTTTTATTATTTGCCGAATTTGCAAAGTTCGTCGACTCTTCTCTTCGTCGACTCTTCATGAGTCAGCAGTGGAAAATTTTTGAACACGAACTAATAAATTTTTCTTGTGGTTGGGTGGGCCCAATGCTTCCATATTGGGTTCTATGTATGTATGGCAATTATTTCATTCCCAATAGGCTATGTCGCCAATCCCGAGGCAATTTTGTATAATATTTAATTCAATTAAATTTCTCTCTAATTATGAAGTAAAGGTACCACATACAATACCATGTTGTAAGCATATATAGTTTTCCCATAATGTCCTTAGTTTGTAGCAATCCTTTGCATCCGCATAATTAGCCAAGTAACAGACAAAATAGCCAATTACCAATTCTCCGCCGATTAAATATCCTATTTTACCTTTTTAATAAGAATCTTAAGTCCTCACACCCTTTCACTTCAAAACGCATCATTCCTTCACTTGGACACACGAATCCTATCAAAATGTTTATAAACGAGTGTCAAATGATTGGAAAATAATTATTACTTAAGGTCCAATCGTATTTAAATTTCTATCCGTTAAGTGTATAGTTTTAAATATTCCAACAAAATATTTACAAATATTACACTTAATTCGTTGAATTTGTTTCGAATGCTTTTCCCTCTAAGCACAAATTTACTCACCTTCTACAAGATGTAATCTGCCAGTACACTACGCGATTATCGTTTTATGCGAAAATACTCCAGACTCTGAAAAATAAATGTAACACGCAATACCCTCTCGCTGCTTTTGTTATAATTACCATCATTTCGGTACCTTGAGCAAATTTACCAAAGGATCAAACAAAAAATCCTAACTGTGGGTCTTTAATGACAAGATATAGTAATTAGCGGGTAAAAGAATTGATGGCTGGGTGTTAATGGACAGTGTGTAAAGGAACTAAGACTCCAAACTGATTTCAGCGAGCTTGATACAAGCAGGCAAAACGATAGTATACATATCATAATACGAGGTACTAGTTACAGTTACCAACAAAAAGTAAGTTAACATTAATGAATATGAAAGTCTAAAACTGCCTCTCAACAGAAGTCTTAGGATGATTACATTATGTACATACATTTTATGAAGGAAAACAAAAAATGACTTAAATTAGTATGTACATTTCATCAAGCTAAAGAGAGTATACAAATTTCAGGCAAGATTTCCTATACTACGCGCTACATTTCATTCCCCATTATTATTATTATTATTAACAAATATAAATATACAAAGCTTAACATTCGCTAAGATTTCAAATAAAAGATTCTTGGCATAACCCACCCAAAAGCCTTAATATCAATAACCCATATCACAAATCTCAATATTTTTATTCATTTTCGCTTATAATTACGTTCGTCTTACGAATTATATAAACCCAAGATAATTCAGTATTTAAAACAATACATACATATACCAATATCTCTAAACTAACCCCATTAATCACAAAACAGTGCCTAAGGTACAATCTGGCTACGTTTGTGCTAACTTATCCACTGTTTAAACTATATAAGCTATGATTATTCTAACGATATTAAAAAAATAATAAGTTATACCCATGAAAGGATAATAAAATGATACATTTTCACTCGTAGGTCAGTTCTTGTTAGCATTTGAAACAAGAATTAGCGAATGTATTTTTTCCATCTTGAAGTTAAACAGAAAATAAACCTAAAGATCTGTCCGGCAGGTCATATAATACCTAATTTAACCTGACACTAACCTTAATTATCAAATGATCTATTAACAGTTTACACACTTACATTAACAATGTTATTCAGAAAAAATATTGGTTAAAATTTATATATTTCCAATATAGCTTAGTCTAATATAATTTCATTTATTTATACTTTCAAAACATGTCAATACAGGAATACATTCACTAAGGTTATATGAAAAAAAAACTAAATACCGCCCATAAAAATGCGTGTAAAATTCATTTCAAATTTTATATTTTTAATAATAATAATAATTATAATAATATGAATTAAACCCAAACGATTGCATACTCATTTTGAGACTATAAATTACCACACTTTCTTTAAAAAAAAATCTAAAACCTATGTTCCCAAACCCTACGACGTCACAGTCATCTCTTCAAGCTGTTCTTCCAAATCATCCAAATCTTCGTCGTCTCCTCCAAATAAATCTTCGTCAATGGCTACAGCACCTTCGCACTTGGAGGAAGAGGCAGCAGCTTCGCCGTTCAAAAGCCCATTTTCAACAGCTGTTTAAAAAAAAAAAATTTAAAAATTAAAAATCAACGCGTGTCTGGTGTCTAAAACATGAGAATGAAGGAAGTCTCTTAAAAAGGCTGCAATAAACATCAATGAAGCAAAAACTAAATTAATGAAGTAAAGTATTGAAAAAAGTTGAACGAGAAGAACGATCAAGGCAGACTTACCGACCCCAAACACTTACAATAACGATATTTTAAAGCTTTTACAATATGCAACACACAATCTAAACTTACTTAAGGACGCAAATTCAGAAAAAAAATTGCTTAATTCTTCACGCTATACTATAGATTTGGCACAGCTGACATAAGAGGCCATCACTATTTCTTCGACCTTTTCATCGGTCTATATTGTGACAGTAGTCGATTCATCAGAGCCACCCCTCCATTTGGTTTTTGGACATCAGAAACTCCTCCCTTTGGCCTCCTCCTTTTAGTGTGAAGTGGTTGAAGAGTTTGAGCATTTGCTTACTATGGTCACTACAGAGTTGTCATTCCATTTGCCTAAGTAAAGGTCTCTATTGCATCGACAGTCAAAAGATTCTAGATTCATCTTTTCGATTTCTTTAGTGATTTTCACGATTTTCGCGGCATCTTCTTTTCTGTTGTCACAAATGGTGCTACCCGCTCTGTATCCTTTCTCTGCTGGAAACTTCAGTAGTTTACACGGAGGTAAAAAATTATGAAAATGTATTTCAGGATTTTTTAGAGACTATTTTCAGCGGTCTCAAGGAGTCGCATGACGACTTCTTTTTGTCCTAAAGGTTCCATCCCATTTCTTGTTTCATCTCTTCCTGTATAAATCTTTAGCCGATAGGGATAACAATTAACCTCCACGCAGTGTCCACATTTTATTTTTATGACGAGTTTGTTCATAAATATGAACGATGATCATCAGTAAAAAGTTAAGCGAAGTTAAGCGACATTGGGTTTGGGTAGTAGTAGTAGTAGTAGTAGTAGTAGTAGTAGTAGTTGGATGGGAGACCGTCCTCGCGTCCAGATTACGTAGCGACCCGTGGTTCGGATTCCACAAAGCCGTAGGTCTCCTCCCTCGTATGACCTTAGATGTTGCGAAGGAGGTTAAAGGGCTCCATCAATATATTCTAGTTATAGTACACAGGGTTCAGGTTGCGCGTTACTCGCTCGCGCAGCAGTGAAAAAGTTAAGACTCAACGAACTCTCGTTTCCCAAAGCGGAGTGCCCACGAATTTCACGGAAATGACAAAAAATAAGGAATTGAAAATTTTAGTTACTCAATCGAATCACGGTATTTAATACGAAAATTGTACCGACTCAGTTTGAAGTTACGTGGTGTTGAGAGGATGCCTATGAGGAGAAAATGATGCTGAACAGAGGGAGACGAAAATCGTCGTGGGGGGGAAAAAAAAAAAAAAAAAAAAAAAAAAAAAAAAAAAAAAAGGATGGTATTAGGGTGCCTTCAGCCAGAAAAAGTTGCGAATCAGTGGACTAACTGATTATACCCAATGAAACAAAGTTACGCAAAGAAAATTGCGGAAAAGCGGGGAAAGGAACTAAAAAATTTCGTTTTGACAACAATGAAAAATTCTAACCTACTTTCAATCTTATTTTTCACCCCTCTTACCCTTTTTATCGCGAGTCTTAAATTAAAAATTAAAAAATGTATATAACCATCTTTATTCTAATAATAATTCAATACTCATTACTTTACTCTTTAACAATCAATACTTAAAAATAAATATAGGTCCAAAAGAGTAAATTAAAAAGCTAAAATTGTAAAAAAAAATATATCCTACTTTCAAAATGGTTTCCACAGTAACTATGCATTGCATAATCTCTCAGAAAATACAAAAACTAAGGAAACCAACTCTTTCAATATGAATGTCATTACTAGTTTCATTTCTTATAATTTCTTAATTTTATAGCTTCCAAACTATCAGGTCATCCCATAAGTAATGTCGTTTTTCACGATAAATTAAGTTTAAACTAGTCCTACTCGGTTTAAGCATAAATTTTCCGAAGGTTATATCTAAGAGGAGATCTATCGTGTTTCGCTACATACTTTACAGACCTTGACCAATGAAGACGTGTGTTTTGCTTTATGTGAACCCCTCATAAACATGGCGGTATCAGAAGAGCATATCAGGCATCTAATGCTTTAAGAGTTCAAAAAAGGGAATAGTGCTACTGAAGCAACGCGAAACATTCAGGACATTTATGGCAACGATATTCTGCGTGTGAGGAAATGTCAAAGATGGTTTCAAAAGTTTAAGAATGATGACTGCTGTTTGACAGATGCAGCATGCTCTGGACGCCCTGCTGAGTTTGATGATGACCTGCTGTTAGCCGCACTTGAAGAAGACTGTTCAACAACTGTGGAAGAATTGGCCCAGAAACTCAATTCATCCCCGTCCACCATCCATCGACATTTGCAACAACTCGGAAAAGTGCTTAAGTTAGGAAAATGGGTGCCACATGAATTGTCGGTCGACAATCCGAGGGTGCGGGTAAACATTAGCACAGCTCTTCATTCCCGTGAACTCCAAGATCCGTTTTTGCACCGTTTAGTGACTGATGAAAAGTGGATACTGTACCAGAATGTTAAGCACCGTCGACAGTGGGTTTGTGCCGGAGAACCAGCGACACCACAGCCAAAACCAAATCTTCACCCTCGGAAGGTGTTGCTTAGTGTTTGGTGGGATAAAGGTGGTGTAATACACTTTGAAACCTTACCACACAACCAATCACCGCTCAAGTCTACTGTCAACAACTGGATCGATTGAACACTGCACTAAAAGAAAAGACCCCTTCTTTGATTAATCGGAAAGGAATCGTGTTTCACCACGACAACGCACCTCCTCATACCGCTCGGATCACTTCTGCAAAAATTGAGCAGCTTGGGTGGGAAAAACTTCCACATCCTGCAGACCTTGCGCCTTCAGATTACCTCTTCAGGAGTCTGCAAAACTATCTTGACGAGAAACAGTATACTTCTTTAGATGACCTGCACACCAGTCTTTGTACGTTTTTTGCCTCAAAACCGCCTGAATTTTATAAACATGGCATTGAAAAGCTTGTAGGACGTTGGCAGAGTGTCGTTGATTCCGATGGAAAATATATACAAGATTAAAAAGTTTCAGTCGAGTTTTTTTGTCCTTCAAATTCAGATCTAAAAAATGACATTACTTATGGGATGACCTGATGACAACTAATTTACCCGTCTTACGCTTAAGCCCATACCACACGGCTGTTTATAGCCGTTTTTCACCGCTGAATCGTGTCAAGCTTAAAACGGATTAGGGTCGTTCACGCATTAATCAACGACAATCGGAGTTTGTAAGCGTATCGAATGTGTTAATCGCTATTCAGTGATAAATATGAACATTTTCAAACTCCAATTGTTGCCGATTAATCTATAAACGGTAACAATCGATTTTAAACGGGATACCATTCAGCGGCCAAAAACAGCAACAAATGGCCGCGCGATACAGGTTTTAGGATATATATTATGTATTAATCATGCCTATGTCAACACTCTATAAAATGTTACATTTTAATTAATCTAAAAGCCAAGTCAAGAGCTAAAGGGCAAAACTATAACTAAATGAATAAAAATACTCCAAAATCTAATCTGTGTTTGTTAAAATTGAACTATTTCATCATTAGACTAATTTTTTTCTTTGAGGGAGAGAGGAGAGACGGTAAACATCTAGCGATGCTTTAAGGCCGTCAAAATGGAACTGCCGACAATGAACGTAACAATATCGTAATGTCTAACACGTGTTCCAATCTTTTACTAACTAATGGCTAATGAATACTGTCACGAAATAGCTACAAAATGAATTTAAATTATGAAAGCAATGCATCATGCATTGCAATGCAACAACTTCATAATTTGATTTTAGTCCTTTTTTGGTTTAATCCTTTTATCATTTCAATTTAATCCTAATAAAAGGGAAAGTAAATGGGATTTTTTTTGGTTTTGTTTGGGAAACTTGATGCGTATAAATTAGTTAAAATTTCCTTCTTAAAATTTATGGCTTCGCTTATATTTAAAATTAGTTTTTAATTCTGCGATACTCTAAGTTACTCACCTGAAGGTTTTGATATTTCGTCTCTAAGAGCGTCTAATCGATCTGGCTTCGCGATAGATAAACTAGTCTCACTCGTGTCAATGTCTTGGTATTCATCCATCAATGAGGTAAAGTCAATTTCCTTATACTGTAAAGAATCGGGTAATTAGTAGCTAACTGGTGAACTGATACTGAAGAATCTGCTGGAAACAGATTCCAAGCGTAAGTACTTATTAGTCTTGAGCGTTCCATGGCTCAATCAGTAAGGGCAGGGCACCGCTCGGCAGTGCTGAGACTCCTCCGAGTCGTGAGTTCGAACCCCAGAGCTGGGCTGTTGTATTTTCTGTATCTTACGTCGCGACGAGGCGGCTGGGCCCCTAACCCTTACTTTCTGGGGATATGGGACACTGGATATTACCTTTACCTAATTAGTGTCCTCATCCTGCACTCTTTATAACAAATTTATAAGCCCAAATTCACATTTAAAAATCTTTCGTTGTTCATTCATTAAAAAGCGTATATTTTATACGGTTTATAATGAAAGGAAAAAAGGGGGACATTTTATGAAAAGTCAAATTCTCCAAATCAGGGCAAAACCTTAAAAACCTTACGTGAATTTCCACTTCCTCCTCTTCCTCCTCCTCCTCGCCTTCTTCAGGCTCGGTTTTCATGTTCCTGAGATCGAAGTCTGCATCCCCTTCTTCCATGTTCTCCCCAACAGCGAGATCAGGATTGAAGATAAACATTTCTCTGCCCGAGATTCCTCCTTCCTTTCCGCTCTTGTAGTCGCTCTTTTTCTTATCCATGTCCTTTTGCTCTCGTTCTTCTTTCTCCTTCAGTTTCTTCTTCTTCCATGCGAGGAAAGTCTCCAAGGTTACCTTCGTCGTACTATGTCCGAGCGACGCTCTTTCCCTCTCTATCAAATCTTCGAGGCTGATATCTTCTTTCTCCTTTTCCATTTTCTTGTGATCCTTCGAAGGACGAGAGGATTAGAAGGTCAAATCTAGGGTCACACAATGTTATCACATTGTTGAAAACCATACCACATTATTACAATTATATATATATATATATATATATATATATATATATATATATATATATATATAAACGGTTTTACCTTTCTCAAAATATAACCAGATGGCAACGCATGTCGGTAAATACATTTTTCACCATTTGGACATTCCCAAAACCAGCCATATTTTCCCGCTTCGACAGAGTCTAAGAAATACCTGCAGATCTATTAAAAAACAAAAATATTAATTAGAAAACGGGCAAGGCGAATGAACCAAACCAGGTTTCACGACAGGTTCTGTATTAAAATTATCATCATATCGTGAAACTAATTTCGGTTTCTTAATTACTTTTCTTAAACCATTAAATATTGACTCGGGCAATTATGTATTAATCTGATAACACTCGGAAGTTAGACTGGTATATTAATGTTTTCATATTTTTTGCTTTTCACCATCCTAACAGTTAAAAATTCCTACATCTGCTTAAAAAAAAATAAAGTTAAAAATGTACTCGTAAGGACTAAGCTAAGCCCCCTCCTTCCCCCAAAACAATGTAACTAAAAACTTGCACTGTGTTAAAAAAGCTTAAATTGCACTAAATACATCTTCAGTTTAAAAAATTAATTGCGCATCTGTGAAGCCTATATATACATTACAATCTTTCTGAAAAGGAAACTCTAGGGCATTGGTTCTCAACTAGTGGGTAAATTACCTAACTGGGGTAATAACTATTTTTTGGGGGTAATAACACGCGACCCAGAAATTATAAAAAATAATATTGTGATAATGCAGAAGTTACAAAAAAAATATCTAATGATTGGGGTAATGGAACTAGATTAAAATTGGTTTTGGGTAACCATAAAAAACGGGTTGAGAACCACTGAATTCTAGAGTATTACAGGAAATACTTCATATAAAAAAAATTACGATGACGACTGTAAAATGCAACAGTTCGCCTTGCTCTTCTTCTTCTTCTTCCAGCTCACAATGAAACAAACTACAAATTCTCTATACTAATAAAATACTGGAGCAAAGAATACTTGAACATAATATTGCGTAAATTAAAAACTTAAAAACAAATTAAAAGAAAAGTACGCGGTGGCATTTTATTTCCTTACAATTTGTGTATTAGGTTTATTGGCTTCTTTTCCATGTTTTTGCTCTACAACTTCTTTCAGCATTTCTTCATCCCAATGTTCACTAGTTTCCTTTTCGTCCCGAGTATCTACATAAGCACTGCGTTTCTCAGACTGAAAAGTAAATCAAATGCTAAACTACACAAAACAATTTAACTTAACCTTACTTCTTTACTGCAATACATCAATGATTTATCAATACTGTATTTACTTTGCTGCTTATTTTTTTACGAATAACCAAATTTAAGGCGGCCCTTGCAAGATTTTATTTTTTATATATATATATATATATATATATATATATATATATATATATATATATATATATATATAGGATGAATTTCACAATAAAACACGTGAAATGAATGAATGCTGCAAACCCACAAGGAAAAAGAAAAACGATTCCAAGGCCTTTCGTGTATTCAAAGCTACACCTCGTCAGGGAATGACGAGGTGTAGCTTTGAATACACGAAAGGCCTTGGAATCGTTTTTCTTTTTCCTTGTGGGTTTGCAGCATATATATATATATATATATATATATATATATATATATATATATATATACAGTATATATATATATATATATACAGTATATATATATATATATATATATATATATATATATATATATATGCTAGTGTGTGTATAAAGTAACGCAAGTGGAGAGAGAAATCTGATTTGAACAGGTTTAATTAAATTAGTTTCAACTCGCTTTTTGGGGGGGGGGGGGGGGGGGGTTACTTTATCATCAAATATACAGTTGTTATAAAGTGCACGTAATAAATATTACTTATCCATGTTCATTTGCATCAATTCAACTCGAATTTCTCTTAATTTGCGTTACTTCATACACACAAGGCATATATATTAGGCTGGGTCAAAATTTTTGATTTCTTACGTACATAGTGTGAGGTGGTTCAAACAATCATAGTAACACCCTGGTAAAATATTTTTTTAATTCTGAGGACCCCTATCCCCCCCTACCGGTTTCAGTTTTTTCAGAAAATTCATGATAATTTGCGATTTACTTAAAAAAAAATTTATTACAACAAAAGTTCGCTTATAAAACACTGCTGTATTTATTTTTTAATGAAAAAAAAATTTAAAAATACAAAAATGCATGAAAAAAAAATTCAATACATAAATTTTTAGCTATTATTGGTAGAAATTTAGAAATTAAGACAAATTCAATAAAATTTTTTACCTAAAACTAATGGTTTTTTTATTCCTTCCATTGACCTTTCCACTCAAAAGTAGGCAGTTCTTTTCTAGACTCTAAAGTATTTAAAATAAATTTATGCCAATTAATATAACCAATTCTTTCCTGGCTAGATTTAGTTACTAAGTTCACACCCCGTTCAACGCTTTGGCTGTGACATGGAAAAATCTAGTATTTCTAGAGGTTTAGTTCCAATCTGAAGCAATTGCTCATTGGTAAAATTTTCATTATCACCTTCTATCACTTCTGATACAAATTCCCTTGCTTCTCTTAATTTTTCCTTTGATTTCTTTTCCCTTTCCTGTGCTTTTTGAATTTTGCCCAACTTTCTCAAATTACTCGTAGTTGTTTTTTTTATCAATTTTTCCTAACTGGTTTTTTCTTTTTTGACCAATAAAAGCTTCCCGTTCTATAATAGGTATTTTATGTTCACACCTACAAAGTTTTCTATCCCTTATGCTTTTATCATAACAGTGGCATGGAGATATGTCAAACGTCTCGTCATATTTCTTTAATTTTTCATAATATTTTTCATTTCTTTTTATCATAGGGCATTTAGTTCATTTATCAGCATCTTCTATAAGTCTAGTAACTCTAACATAAATTCCCTTTGTATCAATTGTTGGGAAAGAAAATTTTTGCCAAATTTCTTTTATATCTTGAACAACTACATTATAGCAATCATTTTTACTTATTTCACCCTGTGCTTTAGATTCTTCCTCTCTAACAGTAAAATGGAAGTGCCTTACATCAGCTTTTGATGGCATCATGGCAGATGAAAATTTTGCTGGATATCCAAAGGCAGCATTGTGGCTTCTTTTTCTAGTAGCCATAATTTAATTTAATAAGATTTTAACTATATTTTATTTATTATTGATATTTTAAAATTAAATAACATATTTTAATACAAACTTTTAACATTCTAGGTACTTAAATAGGAATTTGGAAAGAAAAAAAAATAAAAAAATAGTGTAATATTAGGTCTTATATCCGGTGCTATGAGTCAGCACCAGATTTAAGACCCTACCCCCTACCCCCCAATCTCAAAAAGAAGTTGGTGAATGGTCTATTCTGATGTAATTTGTGCCGGGGAACCCAATTTTGGCCATCCAAAAGAAAAAAAAATATTTAGGGTCGATTTTTACAATTTTCGATTTTTGGCCTATTTCCCATACAAATTCATATGGAAAAAAGTGAGTATCGGTAGGGGGGGCATGACTCCAGATTTGAAAAAATTTACTGGAGCACAGCTCTGAATTTACTTTTTTTTCCCTTACACCACTAGATAGGTTAATGATAGTAAACTCTTGAATTGACGACATACCAATTACAAATTGTTTTAGCTAAACATAATAATACAATAATGTAGTTTATAACTCACCTTAAGTTTATTTATTCATTGCAGCAGCAACAGTGGACGATGTTAGACCTTGCATGTAGGCATTTGTTGTGAATTTACCACCATGTATGCTTGGCCACTGATCAATGGCTTTCTGTGTGATCATTACAGCAGATCTAGTGCCTGGAGCTGGACCCTCCTTCACAATTCTGCACAGTTTAGTCAAATGAGATGGCTTAATGGATCCTTTGTGTTCAACAATGTAACCAAGAATGGAGAATGTCCCTTCAGCTGGTGCTTCACTCCAGGCAGTTGATCCATCTTTATCAAAATGCTTTAATCTCTCTGTGATTCCTTTCCACAGCTGTTCTATATATTCTGTCAGCCAATTTATCACTGAGTCTTTTGTAAAACTACTTTCAGATCTGGTTCTGGATGGTCTAGCAACTTCAGCAACCTGGTAGTAATCAGAACGTTTCTTGATGTATTTGTAAACTTCATTTAGGATGTAATCCTCAGCTGTTAGTTCCTTTTGCTGCCCTGTGGTATCGTGCTTAAATTCAGAACTACATCATTTGCATTTCCTCCATTAGCTAATTTGGAAATTGTTTCCATCACTCTTAACATAACAGTTTTCCCTCCTTCTTTATAAAATATATTTTCTACAAATTCTGCACTAACTCTGGTTTTTTGAGCTACTTGCAACCAGGGTTGTGGAGTCGGAGTCGTGGAGTCGCACGTTTCAGGGCGGAGTCGGAGTCGGTAAAAAACTTCCGACTCCAACTCCAATTTCTGTCCTGTGTCACCCTTAATTTCTAAATCCTAAATACTAACATTTAGGTTATTTAGTTTTTTTGGTCAATAAACCTTATTCATTGATAGCCCCCAGATTAAGTTTTTTTTAATATTTTTTTTTTACATTTTCAGAATATACAATTTTTTTTTTTTTTTTTTTTTTGTATTGGGGCGTTTACCGCCATTTCCCGCTATATGGTAGCGGATATCATGGCGAGGCGGAATACGAGAAAGAGAAACGGAGACGGAGAAAAGGCACTAGTAAAGGGAGAACAGCGGACTACAGGTGAGAAGCCACCTAAAGCTCAGATAGGATGCGAGATTGGGAGAGGAAGAGGAAAAGACGGTCAAGCGAGAAGAGAGGGCTCTCAGCGAGCATAAGGCGTAAACGTTCGGGGAGGGGGAAATCAGAAAGGAACGGAAAAGCGCGACGACGTACTGACGACAGGGTGGGGCATTCCACCAGGATGTGAGAGACGGTGAGGGGCGACTGGCAGGAGGCGCAACGAGGAGCCTCCTGCCGGAACATAAGATAGCCGTGCGTGAGGCGCGTATGGCCGATGCGAAGCCGCGCAAGGACGACCTCTTGTGTCTGGAGCGGTGGAAAGAGGACACCCAATATGACAGACGGGGGCGGATGGACCAGAGTTTATTTCCGGTGGCATCGTCCCAGGACTGTTGCCACATGCGATCGTAAAAGGAACGAAAGACCTGCACATAGTCTGAGAAGGGGAGCAGGCGGGGAGGGGGAGGCAGCGAGGCGGCGGACCGGGCTATGCGGTCCGCCGCCTCATTACCGGAAACACCAACATGGGCGGGAACCCAGCAGAAGGTGACCCGGATCCGGTGAATGGTGTGCAGGACATGGTACTCCTGTTGAATAAGGCGTACGAGGGGGTCCGGGGAATCATAGCGCTCGAGCGCCTGAAGGGCGCTCAGCGAGTCCGAAAAAATGGTACAGGAGGACCGCGAACAACCCGATACCAGACGGAGGGCTTCCAGAAGGGCAAAGAGCTCCGCGGAAAAGATGGAGGCCTGAACCGGCAGGGGGATACCCCGGGAGGTAGGTGACAATGACGGAGAGAAGACGGCGGCCGCGACACCTGCAGGGGAGCGCGAGCCGTCGGTGTAGACGGGAACGTCGTCCGAATGGATGGAAGATGGGCCAGAAAAGAAGACCGGAGGACGGCAGGAAGAGACTCCTTACGCAGGCCACGGAGCGCCTGGCAACGGCAGATAGGGGTGGTCCGCCAGGGGGGCGACAGATCGAAGGAGAACGGCAGAATAGAGGGTGGGGGGATCCCCAGGGACGAGAAAATCTCGGCCAGAGGGGCAGCGAAATGCCACGTGTCAGGCCGGGGTAGCGCCTGGGAGATCGCGGAGAAGAGTAGGGACTTCGGGAGGCGGCAGATGCGAAGGTAACACTTCGCCATGAGAAGGCCCCGGCGAAGGGGCAGGGGGGGGTGTCCACAGTCCACCTGAAGACTAGCGACAGGGGACGAGCGGAAGGCACCCGACGCCAGGCGAAGGCCACGGTGGAGAAGAGGATCCAGCATACGGAGTGCCGGAGAGGAGGCGGAACTGTAGACCACACAGCCGTAGTCGACACGGGATTGCACCAGGGAGGTGTACAGGCGCAGCAGAGTACGCCTGTCCGCCCCCCAGGTCGGTGGGACAGATGACCCAAAAGGGAGAGGGTGCGGCGAGATGTTTGCCGCAACCGCCTAAGGTGTGGAACCCAACCGAAAAATCCGTCGAGGGTCATACCCAGGAATCTAACGGATGGGACGAGGGGAAGAGGAGTGCCGGCAAGGGTAAGAGCGAAGGTATGCGACAGACGGAGGCGCCGAGGACGGAAAAGCATACTGGAAGACTTAGAGGGTGAGAAAGCATAGCCAACCGAGGACGCCCAGCGAACCACCGCTTGATGGCTAGCTGGAGCCGACGTTCAGCCAAAGACGGGAGGCGGCCAGAGCAATAGAGAGCCAGGTCATCGGCATAGAGGGAGCTACGAACGGATGTAGGCAGGACCGTAGCGACTGTGTTCATCACGAGTGAGAAACACAAGACGCTAAGGACACTACCCTGAGGGACACCCTCCTCCAACGGAAAGCGGTCCGAGAGGGCAGAACCGATGCGGACGCGGAAAGAACGGGCGGACAAGAAGTTATAAATAAAGGAAGGGAGAAAGCCTACGAAAACCCAGGGAGCGTAAGCAGTCGAAGACCGCGCTCCGCCGGGTAGTATCGTAGGCCTTCTGGAGGTCGAAAAGACGGCGAGTACAAATTGACGCCGGGAGAAAGCCTCCTGCACGTCATGGCTAAGGAGAAGGAGGGGGTCGGTGGTAGACCGGAAGCGCCGGAAACCAGCTGGGTAGCAGGTACTGGTCACTCGCCTCCAAGGTAAAGGACAGCCGCGAGGCGACCATCGCCTCCATCACCTTGCAGGCACAGCATGTCAGGGAAATGGGGCGATAGTTCGACGGGAGTGAGGGGTCTTTATCGGGCTTCGGGATGGGGACGACGATGGACTCACGCCATCGGTCCGGAAATGAACCCTCCAACCAAATCCGTTATAGAGGTCCAGTAGAAAGCTGAGAGCAGAGGGGTGGAGATGCCGTAAAAGGTCATAGGGGATATTATCGGGGCCGGGGGCGGAGGAGCGTCGGGGGCGGAGGCCTCCCGAAGCTCTGTCATGTGGAAGAGGTGATTATAGGGGTCATTCCTATGAGGTGGAAATTCCGGTGGGTCGCGGCGGGAGTGGGGGGAATCGGAACTGGAGATGGCTGCAAAGTGCGCCGCAAAGTGCGTTCGCGACGGCCTCCGGATCGGACACGAACTCGTCGTCCCCGACCGAAGCACCGGGGGTCGAGGGGGGACACGGGTCCCCTCAAAGCTACGAACCTTGCGCCAAACAGTCAAGGGGGCAGTCGAGGAGGAGATCCCGGACACGTAACTCCGCCAGGAGGTACGCCGGCCAGTTTCAGGACCCGACGGGCCACTGCCTTCAGGCGCTGAAATTCTATCTTGTGCTCCAGCTGGGGCGGTGGTAGAAGCGCGGCCGGCACGGCGCCGCTCCTGAACGGCATGGGAGCACTCTGGGTCCACCATGGGACGCTTCGCGGTCTGGGGAGCCAGAGGTACGGGGGATGCAACTGGCGGCAGCCGAGAGGATCTTACTCTCGGAAGGCGAGGGCCTCATTGACGGAGGGAAAGGCAGGAATTGATGGCGAGATCGCCGTGCCCCTCGCGTATGAGGCCCAGTCTGCTCGGGCGAACAGCCAGCGCGGGCGGACAGAGGTGGGGGGGAGGAGACGGGTCGGGGTAAGACACACTGGGAAATGGTCACTGCCGGAAGAATCCGGCAGGACCTCCAGGTGAACTCCGTCACGATTCGAGGGAAACCAGGGAAAGGTCGATACAGGTGAAACTGTCATGGGCCGAGTGAAGGCAGGTTGGGGAGCCATTGTTCAGAAAGGTGAACTCGAGCTCGTCCATAAGGGAGAGAAGGGTCCCGGAGAGAAAGGTGGAGCAAACGTCCCCCCAGGCCGGGTCCCGACTGTTGAAGTCCCGAGAATCAGAAAAGGGCGGGGAAGCTGGAGAATTAGGTCACGGAGAGAATCGGGTGGAGGGCGTACGTTAGGGGAGAGGTAAAGAGAGCAGACCGTGAGCTGGCGCCCCAAGAAAAGGCGCACGGCCACAGCTTGCAGGACTGTACGGAGCGGGAGGGGGCGGAAAGGGACGGAGCGGTGCACGAAGACCGCGGCGCCCCCCCTCCCCGCCCCATCGAGAGGCGGGGAAGGGAGCCCGCAGTAACCGGACACTCGAGGGAGGGAACGGGAGCCCAGAATCGTCTCCTGAAGGCAGAAACACGCCGGACACCTGGAGGCCAGGAGAGAGGAGAGACTCTCGAGGCCTACCAGGAGCCCGCGGATGTTCCACTGCAGGAGCGAGGTATAGGGAGGGTAGGAAGGTCAGCGTAAAGGATGATTATGGGGTGGGTGGGCCGATCGGGCGGCCCGAGATTAAAGAGGGAATCGGAAAGCCCCGGAGTTCAGTGAGGGACGCCGAACGAGGGCGAAGGCGAGGGTCCCCCCGACGAGGGGGCGATGTGGAACCAGACGCCGGCAAGTCCTCCAGAGGAGGAGTCTCCCGGACGTCCGGGGAGAGCGATGCAGAGAAGGGGATGTGAGAGGTATCCAGAATGCCCCTCCCTTCACCGGAGGTGCGGGGGAGGCAGGACTACGAGGGGAGTGGAAAATAATACCTCACCCAGAGGCATTGGCAGGTCGAGGAGAGAGATGGGGCGGGTCAAACGCGGGGGCGTGCACGTCCCACCCACGCCGACAGGCGGGCGAGTTCCCCCTCCAGTGGGTCCATCGACCGGGCCGGAGAGGGGTGTATCTCAGCCCCCACCACGAGGGCCGACGGGGACCCCAGGGGGAGCGTGCATAACGGTTGCGCAGTGGAGACGGTGAGGACACCGGGGCGGTAGGGCGAAGGGGCGTTTGTGTTTAGGAGAGGAAGGTGATGCGAGGCTTATGGCGTCGAACCTTTCGGGGTCACCACTGGCGCGGCGCTTGCGGCCCCTATCCCTCCGTCGTGCGGCCCGCGTGGGTGACGGCGGGTCACGATCCGGAATGGGGGTGGCCGAAGGCGCCGGTGGAGAGGGCGTAGAAGGGGCAGGGGGGGTTGCCGACGAAGCATCGGCGTTCGCGGAGGGAGCACGTGGGGACGCGCTGGTAGTACGGGGAGCCGCGGTAGGAGTCCGCTGGGCGGCAGAGGATGGACTGGGAGTAGCGGACACGGTGGGTGGAGGCGCTTTGGGAACCGCCGGTGAGGACGGGGTCCGGGAACGGAGAGCCTCGGCGTACGAGCACCACGCCGGGCCTCGCCGCCACGCAACCGCTCCCGCGCCTCCCGAGCGCTGAGAAACTCTGATGAACAGAGGGCCCGAACCTCCCTTTCAAAGAGGAAGGACGGGCAAGAGCGGGATGAAGCAGGGTGTGGTCCATGGCAGTTGGTGCAGGAAGGCGGAGCAGTACAGGGCAAGGGGTGGGAGGGCCGCCGCAGCGGACACACAACGGGGCCGGCTGACGGCAGGAGCTGCTCACGTGGCCAAACCTATTACACTGAAAACAGCGCGTAGGATCTGGCACGTATGGTCGTACTGAGAATTCGCACGCTCGTCTCTCACCAAAGCCCCAGAATACCGAAACGGGGGGCACCAGTGAGTCGAAAGTGAGGAGCAGGCGAGGAGAAGGGGCAGTTGGGGACCGCGATCTGTCGGGAAAGCGGTACACCCTCACAACACCCTGGGAGGCGAGGTCAATCTGGAGGTCTTCCACCGGGATGGGTAGAAGACGAGCAGCGTAAATTGTGCCCTGGCACTGATTGAGGCGGGGGTGGGGAGTCACCGTGATCCCGCAGCCCAGGACATCGGGGATAGCGAGCAGAGAGGAGGTTTCGGCAGAGGAACGCGACCTTATCAAAATGGAGCCATCCCTCTGAGGCCGAAGGTCAAAACGCGCCGTCCCCGTCTTCCCATGGATCGCTCGAAAGAGACGTTCGTGGTTAGTGGGGAGGGGCTTGAGGAGGAGGGGCGGAGGACGAGGAACTTGTCCATCGTCCTAAGGCCGAGTGAAGCCGTCTGGCCAAACACCACCGGAACTTCGAGGGGGCGAGAAGACGAGAAAGGCGGACGGCGACGTCGGGTCCCACGTCCCCAGGGGCCGAGGGGGCCGGGGGCGATGAGGCCCGACCGGAGTGGGAGGCGACCGGGGCGCGGGCCTCCCACCTGAGGGCGAAAAAGCAGGTGGGTCCCTATCGGGACGTGGAATATGGGGGGATCCAGGGGTCGGGGGGTCCACTGCAGGTCCATCCGCTACTGGCGGGGGTCGGGCAGCGGCGCCACGAGCCTGGGGAAGAGAGGGAGAGGAGGCGTCGGCAAGAAGAGCAGACGGGGTGGGCGAGGGCTGCGACTGCCCTTACCAGACCCACGGTCCAAAGAGGTAGTCAGAGGGAGGTCAGATGCACAAGCCGGGTCGTCAACGAGGTCCATTAGAGTTGTAAGTGTTTCCATAGAAAATTTTTATTGTAGTTTCGCGCCCGGGGCCGCGGGGAACCGATTACCCGGGGCCCAAGGGGACCAAGCGCACGCCGGCGGGGGGTGGGTGCCTCGTCCCATGCAGGTACCCCCGTTTCAAAAGGGGCCCTTGCAGCGTCGAGAGTTCTCCCCCGCCGGCAGCAAAGACCAAGGCCCCCCAGGGTCCCAGGCCTGGGCACCCTACCAGCCAACTTAGTCCGGCCCCGGCCATGGGGGCAAGACCCCCAGCGACCAGCCCCGGCAGCCCACGGGGCGCGCGAAGTGAAGAGAGAAAGCAGAAAAAAAAAACAGAGGGGGCAAGGAAGAGGGGAAAGAGGGGAAGACAGGAAAGAGGGGGCTGTAGGATAGCAGGGTATGTTAAAAGTCCACTTCGCAACCGGGCGGGGGACCCGGCAGGGCCCCCAGCCGCGGCTGACCCCCCTCGCCACATGGAGGCAGGAGCCCGCGGGCGATCCACCCCAGAAAGACCGCCCGCGGGGAGGGGGCAGAATATACAATTAATATTTATTTAAATATAAAATATAAAATATAAAATTTCACACTTAGCATGGTGGTGATGAAATGTCTTATTATTATGATAATTATAGAGTGAAACACTAGAGGAGTCGGAGTCATATATTTAAAATGTGAGGAGTCGGAGTCAGATTTTTAGATTTTTTACAATGTGTGGAGTCGGAGTCGAATTTTTGACAATGTGTGGAGTCGGAGTCGAATTTTTGACAATGTGTGGAGTCGGAGTCGGAAAATTTTTGGACCGACTCCACAACCCTGCTTGCAACATAATCTTTGTTACATAGGAAATCAATACATAGAACTTGGCACTAATTTCTTTCTCTTGTGGATGATCAAAAAACACAATTTTCCACAAATCTGTCAAATTGATCAAATTCGTAATTAACCATGCGAGTATCAGATTTGAGTTTTGGTCTCTTAAAACCAATGATATTGTCAAGAACCATATTGGTATAGTCAAGGCCTGATCTCAGATTTGAAGAGTGATTCTGAATAAAGTCTAAAAGCTCACTTAGTTTACAAATTTTCTTCAATGCATCAACGTGGGCTCTGTTCACAAGATGCATTAAGTCCCATCGAAATTTGAAATTTTCTCCAAACAACTTTTTCATTTCGTTTTTAAATGGCTCATTGTCCTTACAAAAAGCCCCATCTCCAACCATTCCAGATACCTTGGATTTAATTGCTTCTTCAGATAGTTTCAAGTGATTAGGAGACTTCAACACATCAAAAATTTCATTGGCCAAATAAACTCCTGATTTGCTGCATACTAAATTTATCCCAGCAAGTTTTACAGTCTTATCTTCTTCACTCATAACTAGGGCAGTCAAAAGTTGACCGAAAAAATTAAGAAAGTTGACCTTACGAATTGAAAAAATTGACTTATAAAGTTGCCTTTACTTTCAATAATAAAAATGATACATTAATTACTTATTCTTGCTCTTCTACATCAGTTGACCGATTGTGGTAAATTATGAAGTATTTGCCAACATTTTCTGGCAAAAAATTGCGATCCTTACTTAATAATTTATTAAGCATGGAGAAAGATCTCTCTACAGCGGCAGTTGTTGGTTGACATTGCAAAAGCTGACCATAAACTGTTGGTGAGATTTCAGGTCTACTGAGGTTAATTATTTCACAAATACCATTTGTCTTGAGTGTTGTTTCAATGTATTGTTTGACTGAACACACATCTCCGCCAAGGTTGATAGAAGAAATGGTTTCATATGCCTCTCTAATGGTGCAATCAGATGCTTCCATCCTAGTCACTAAGCTAGCAATCAAACTGCCTGTTTCATTGCTATTGATCTGCAAGTTGACACGCAAGGCACTGCTACACCTAATTCAGAGAACAATTGTTTCACATGAGGGTTGCTCAACTTATGAAGAGGTATGTTGGCTGACAGAAATGTAGTCAAGTTTTTCCAAAAAATCTGAAGACTTGTACTTTAAAAGGGTTTGCGTCTTTTCATTTCCCACATTTTGGTCTATACCACGCTGGTACTTTTGGGTAGAGCGATGTTTATCCACAAAAAAGGATTTGTCATGCTTGACCACAACACAACAAATCTGACAGTATAGCTCATTTTTTCCTGAACAAATGAATTCATTAGGATATTTTGCAATTATAGCGCGCACTTTAGCAATAGAACTAACTGCAACATTTGGCATTTTAAATATCTGAAATCAAAAGAAATCGAAATCAGTGAAATCGAAATCAGTGAAATCACAAATCAGAAAAAATCACAAATCAAAAATGTAACCAGTAACCATAATACATACAGCACAACCACATCCAAAACCAGAACGGACATAACTGAATAAGACAAATACGAGCAGCGAAGTTGCCAGTTAACCAAAAAGATGCCAATTTTTAGTTATTTTAATTATTTATTCCAAAAAATTGACTATTTACCTCATTGCTATTTTTTGACCTAACAGGTAAAAGTTGACTTTTGGTTGACCTATTAACTTTGGTAATATACCCCTTACAGGTGTTTTTATTGCATTTTCAGTCGTTTCAGCGAAAAGTGCCCCATAGGAAACAATTTGACTATTGACTTTTGACCGCCCTACTCATAACTAATACAACTAGCATGCTTAATCCCAAAATTGTTCCAATGTCAGCTGTTATTGTTACTGAAGTTTGTTCTAAGAACCACTTTACAGTTTGTTCTTTAAGTTGATTATCTAATAGCTCACAAATTGTCTCGCACGCATGTGTGCTATGATTCAAATTTCCAACCTCACAACCTGACCTATGTAATACAGCTAGAAGTACTGGATATAGAGCCCATGCAGTGTTTGTTTTCATTATGTAGTATAAGATGTTGCCACAAGTCTTCTATGCGTTTAGTAGTGTTCCGAGAAGATGTTTTCATCACTTCATAAACAGCAGCTCTTTGATGATGCTGAAGTTTAATTAAATGTCTCTTCAGGTGGGTTTTCAAATTTCTAAACCCTCTCTTGATTTTCTCCTTGTTTGCATACATAGGTTAAATCTTTAACATTGAAGTAACCTTTTATGTTAGAATGTTTGTCTGAAGCACATGCTTTGGGGTCTGTGCAAGCTATGCAATATAATGTAAACATTTTATCATCAGAAGCATCATCAATATCTTCTTGATTATCATCATCTTCATCCTCAACAGCTATATCTACATCAGGCATATTAGTGTCACTATTTGCAATGTTTTCCATTATATCACTTGGTACTGAAAATGAATCATCAGCATGCCCTAGATCCTTCTTTTCCACCAATTTGAATGTAGATTTGATCAAATCATTGTTCAGGATTTCTTGTATTGATTTACACTTGCTTAAATGGGCTATGGAAATGTCAAATTTGTTGCTTTTTGCTTTATTAGATTTGGATGCAACACTTGAACTTGAAGGCATATTTTGACTCTTCTCTTTATTAACCACAACAGCTTGGTGAGTTTCTTTTGTTAGGCGCAAAATTGCATTCAATGTCTTCTGGATTTGGGAATTTTCAAATTCCTCTAAAGCAGTTTTGTTAGTCTGATGCGCAGATTCCTCACTTACCTTTTGTTTCTTAGGTGGAGGAGAAGCACTTTCTTCAGTCTGTGAAACATCTAGTGAAAAAGTTTCATTTTCTAGATTAGTAGTTGATGAAGTTGGTTCATTTTTCTGAGGTCTAGCACTAGCACATTTTGTGAACAAACTAAATGACTGCTTTGCCATATCTCTTTGCTGCACTTCATCCTGGTATTTCTTTACTGCAATATCTAAGCTGTGGGCCCAAACTCTGGGACCTCTTGTATTGTAACAAATATTTTTTTTGGAATTAAAATGTTCCTCCCAGTTTTGCTTCTTTGAATATTTGTTCTTGCATTGACCACAAAAGTAACCCCTTTTAACACCCTCACTTTTCTCTCCAACTTCATCAATATTAGGATCCATTATTGATTATTGACTACCTGAAAAAATACAAAATAAGTAAAAGTTAGTAAATATAGTATGGTAAAAGTGAGAAAGTAAGTAAATATAGTACAATGAAAGTAAGTAAAAGTAAGTGCTTTAAACTTAGTAAAAGTAAGGAAGAGTAAGTAAAAGTAGGTAAGTTAAAGTAAGTAAAAGTAAGTTTAAACTTAACTAAACTTTTCAATTCTAGAGTCATGGTGGATTACTTAAAACCACACAAGTAATTATCTGGCCAATTTATCAAACCTGGCCGAGATCAATGGAACATAGTCCAATCCTGATAATTTTATATTAAAAAAATATACGTTTTAATAAAATTTTAATTATCAAAACATTGAAGCTTAACAAAAAATAAAAATAATTGTTAAATATGGAATTACCAACTAAACTTAAAATAACTAAATTTGTAATTTAAAAAAATTGGTTTGTACAAGAACGTATATGCAAAAAAATTGCATAACGTCTAGCGGATGAACAAAACCCAAACCCAAATTTACTTTTTCTCATGGTCAAATTTACTGGAGCAATGCTCCCAAGATCCCAGGAATCTGGAGTCATGAGGGGGGGTTAGCGGAGGTCCCACAGCCTTGATTTTTGGTGTGGATACTACTACTACAAAATGATCAACCTCACAATATGTACCTAAACAAAATCTTGACCTTGACCCCTTTTCGACCCAGCCTAATATATATATATATACCGGTGTGTATATATATATATATAATATATATATATATATATATATGTATATATAAATTATTTCACGAAAGTGACACGTGAAAAATATTTATGATGAATAAAACCACAAAGGGAAAAGAAACACAAAGTGGTGCTCAAGCGCTTTCGTCTAATGACATCCTCAGGAACACTGTGAACACTCAGTGTTCCTGAGGATGTCATTAGACAAAAACGCTTGAGCACCACTTTGTGTTTCTTTTCCCTTCGTGGTTTTATTCATCATATAATATATATATATATATATTAGTCCATAAACTTTACTAATTAACTTACTTTCCTTTCTATACTGAGGTCATGAGAAAATTTACATTTATTTCCTTTAGAACACTGGCCCTGCTTGAAAAATGAACATAAAACTGATTTGGGATCCACTCCTGATTAAAAAAGAAAGAAATGAATTAGCATTCATAGTTAGTTACATGTTAAAAATTAGACAGCAGTAAAGTAAGATTAAACTTGAATGTTAAGAACTATGCAGTGACTGAAGCACAGTTCACAGAGAGACCTTCTGGTTTCAAAAGGACTATTTTCTAACTCGCAAGTTTATGGAGAAAACTGTGAAAAGAAGTTATACTATTTATTAAGGTTGAAAGTAATCACAATGCAATGAGATTGTAACTTATTTAAAGTAACAAAAGCAAGAGTTCTGAACCAAAATTTGTAGTTAGTCGTAATCTAAAGTTTAAAACATTAATTAAAATTGAAAGGTAGAAAGGGAAGTTGAACAGGCCCTGATTACTTTTCAAATACGAGTAGAAGTCAAACTTGCAATCAGCCAAATGATCAGTTTGGTTAACTATGAACTGCTAATTGGCAATATAATTAAACTAATATTTTTATATGCTGTTAATTCCTTAAAATATTTCAATTTTAAAATTAATAAATATATAAAAGCTGTCCTTTAAGTTATTCTTTCCTAATAAGTTAGCTGTCAAAGGATGGTATTTTAGTAACAAATTTAACAAAAATGAGAAATTGATATAGCAATATAATAAGTGCAGGTCTTATACTAAAAAGTTTATAGTAAATTGGATCTGACAAAACAAATACACAAATAACTATAATGAATTAGTAAATTTTATAGTTAGACTTCTGTATTAAAACATTTTTCAGATTAAATCAAACATTCGAAAAATATACCATACTGTTCCAACTATCACATACACTAAACTTTTTCCATTTTTTACTCTAGTTTACTATACCCAATTCTACATGAACTTCTGATGATTTGACAAATGAGCAAAATAGACATCTTGGTAACTAAGTATAAGGTTGAAGGAGCCAGGTATTTAAGCTGAAATGTTTACAGGGACAAGTGGCTAACTGGTAATCTGCATTTTTTCATATTTATGTATTGAAAGTTGTACCACATTTTGGAACCTACTGTATTGGGGAAGCTTAGATTTTCACAATTTAACCATTATCAAAGACCCCACATATGAAATTAAGTTCTATTAAGAATCATGTGGGTAAAGTATTTTCAGAAGCTTAAACAGGACTCCGAATGCCTCAAAATAATTTCCTACAAACTTTGAGAACAACATCTGTACATAAATTTGTAATTCAATATCTATCATAAAAAAGCTTATTTTAATTTGAAACCATATCAGATTTACCATTTAAACTTACCCTTAGCTACTTGTTGTTGTACAGGTTTAAATAAATTATTAATTTCAAAAAGTTCCTTCTTCTTTAGATCTTTTTTGTTTTTTACATCATCCTTCTCTTTATCAAGTTGTCGAGCCGATTTATTTCCACCATGAATAACTTGTTTTTGGACTTGCTGAATGAATTTCTGTTGCTTACTGCCTTTCTTGTTTTTCAGACCAAATGTTTTATCCTAAAATATTGACACACATTAGAAGTACATCAACTGAACCTTAAGCCAAACTATTCTAAGTAAACTTTCAATAAATTCAAGTAGCTCCTATTACATACATAATCTAGGATTTATAGTTAATATTAGACATTTTAAGAATATCCTACATTATGTTATTTCATAATTTTCTAGCCAGAATCTGAATAGCAACCATTTTTACTAGGTCAATAATATTCTTAGTTTAAGCTATAATTTCAAGTTTAAATTACTTGTATATAAAATGATGTTTATTTTAAGTAAACTAAACAAGAACCATTTACAAATGTTGATTATTAACTTATCATTTAAATACCAACATGTGCCATGTACGCTGTACAGCCTATGATACTTCAACCTAAAATCACTAAAATCATGGTACTTCCCAATTTACCAAATATCTATACGAGGACCACGTGGCCTTAAAGTAAAAAATATAAATAAAAAGCAAGGAACTTCAAAACTAGGAATGTTAAAAAATTAAATGTGAAATGTGACAGAATCTAAATTTATACTATTCACATTTGTCTTCATTGAAACCTATCTCTGATAATACAATAAAGCAATGTTTCCCAACCAGGGTGTTGCAAAATTTCATAAAAGTGACAATAAAAATTAGTAATTGAAAAAAGTTAATGAAAATATGCAAATTTCAACTGAAACTAAAGAATCAGACTATTATGTCCATGTACTAGTACTGTACATGTGTACTCTATGAAGCACAGAGAGAGAGTGACTGAGGCACATTGTAGTGAGCTGGTGGGAAGCAAGCCACAGATGTAAGCACCAGGCACAAATCACAGTTAACTCATTATCATGATCATGGATAAGTGCATAATGGTCACAATTAGTAAATTATGGTTAACTTGATTCACAGTTGCACGAATCATAGCTAATTACATGAATACTGTACAGTCTAATAGGTCTAGGCCAGGGGCAGATTTAGGGGGGTTGATGGGAGTGATTGTCCCCCCACCAAACCATGAGGCCTCTAAACCTTAAAGGTAAAGAAAGAAAAAGAAAAAAAAAAAAATCAGAAACATGAAGAGAGAATACAAAATTAAGAGTGAAGCATCCTATAAAAATAATCACTGTTGCAAAAGAGTGCATAGGGGCACACTGATGTACGAAAGTGAGCCATTTAATACACTTTTTTTTAATTGTCCCTAATGATGATGCTTAATAAAATAGTAACGTAAATGTTGTGCTAATTTTATGCCTCACTGGAGCTTACTGTCATCTTGAAGAATTGACTTCTTTGACAAAAACCAGCTACATACCTTCCTGCATTCTTTATGGGCAGAACAAATAAGTGATAATCATTGACAATTCTAATTATACCCTAATTATAAAGGGCACTTATCTGCTATCAATTTATACAGTAGAACCTCACTATATGCTCTTAAATGGTTCCTAGAAAATGGAGCATATAGTGAAAAAGCATATAATGAGGTGGGGAAATACATGTTAAAGCCCTGGCTTGTTCCAGCAACTCCAAAATCCTGACACCAAAACTCATTACATAGGCCTACATAATGCACGACTGTATTAAGCCATAAATGCACATAAAAATGAATAAATATGTTCTTGCATCTTTAAATAAAAATTAAAGAAAACATCTGAGTACTCTACATATAGTATAAATTTAACTTTTAGTTTTTTTACCCTTTCCACTGTCTGTCACTTTTAGAGGCACCATTTCAAATTATAAACAAATGTGTGTGTGTGTATATATAATACAGGCACGTGCCGTGAGTAAATACTCAGGGTAGGCAGACTCAATGCGCGAGCGAAGCGAGCGGTTCCAAGCTAGGGGGTCTGGGGTGGGCGCGAGCTCCCCCAGCGGGTTCCTGGGCGGAGCCCCAGCCACCAACGAATTTCAAGCATAATTAACCCCTTCCGCACCATTTGTGCTAATTTTTGGTCAACAACAAATATTTACTTACCGCTTTATTTGTAGATGAATTCCATTCTTCTCTCTTTGTTAGTAACAAAAATATCTAATTTTTTCAAAGAAATTGTAAGTGGGATTTTGCTCCATTTTAGTAAATCTTTCCTTTTCAATTGAAATTAGGGCAAGTGATGAAAGCCTTTCCTGTTTCATTCTATTCCTGGTGTAGCTTTTAATTCTTTTCAAAGCTGAAAATGACCTCTCAACAGAAAATGTTGTAGCTGGAATTGTTAAAATCAATTGCAACAGCTTCACCGCTTCAGGAAACGTTAGTTCAAGTCCATTTTGAAATATGAAAGCAAGCAAATCTTTAATTGATTTATCCCTGAACACTTGTGCACTATAAATTCCAGCTAGATCAGTTTTCAATCTTATGACATCGAAGAAGTTACCATAATTCTTCTCTAAACTTTCTAGTGCATCCTTATCAATTTCTGTAGCTAGTTTTAGAAACTTTTTACTATCAACTAATGAAATAAATTGTAAATTTTTGAAGTCACTGTATCTTGCTTCCATATGCTGCAGTATATCATTCAATATTAGACAGAATATTCTTTCTCTTTCTTTTTTAATTGGACCTTTTGTACGACATTTTGATTCAGTCAAGTTATTTTCTTTGAAACATTCTTCAAACTTCTCATAGATATCATCAAAATTTTTGCGCAGACCCTCGAGGGAATTCATTATTTCATTGATTCTTTCAATGCAATATGGAATATCTATAATTTTAGTTTGTAAGATATTGAAGAGTGTGTCAGTTCTAATGAAAATCTTATCATAATTATACCATGAGAAGAAAGTATGTCGAATCTTTCGTTAGCCAATTATAAAATCCATTACTCCTCACTAAAGTATCTGAGTCCCACAATAAAGGATTGCTGTCAATGTTGTTGAAAAGTTTACAAAGGTCACTATGATAGTGTAAAATAGTTTGCACTAGCTTTGAGTTAGAACTCCATCTCGTTGGTGCAGCCTTTGGAATGCGTTTATGTACTATTTCATCAAGAAATTGCGTTCGTTTTGTAGAGTGATTGAAAAATGCAGCAAGACCATCAATGGTCTTGAAAAAGATTGTACATTCAGGTATAAATTTCGCTGACTGAGATAGAACAAGATTCAACTTGTGAGCGTAGCAATGGGTAAATAACGCTGATGATGCCTTTTCTCTTACTTTAGCTTGAACGCCATTTAAATGCGATGCCATTACCGATGCTCCATCATATGTCTGTGCTACAAGCTTCTCAGCACAGTTGTATTTATCTAAATTAAATATGCATTCTGTTACACCAGTAGCTCTTCTGTCTTTAAGTTCGTTAAATCCTATGAAAGCCTCTTTAATTTCAGAATCCAATACATATCTTAAAACTGTGGAACATTGAGCTGTATTTGAAATATCAGTCGATTCATCCACTTCTATAGCAATGAATGGGGATCTTGCGATATCTTCTTTAATATTATTTTCTACAGCTATGCCTACTGCTTCAATCAAGTCATTTTGTATCTTGTTAGAAATGCCAGAAAACACGGATGAAGTCTGTAAATGTTGTGCTAATTTTTGGTCAAATTTTGCAGTGTAGTTCAGTAACTCAATATAGTTTCCACGATTTAAAGAGGATTTATCTTCATTATCACCGCGGAAAGCAAGTTCTTGTTTAATCAAAAAGCAAGTAGCAGAAATTAATGTTTTCAGTATGTCTCTGTTTTCCTTTACCTTTTTATTGTGAATTTCAATGCTAAGTTTTTTTTGCTTATCTATGCTCAAGTCGATTTGTGTAGATCCAAATGTTTTCAACGATATTTGACTTTCATAATGCGCAGCAGACCTCTCGTGCTTACTTAAAGCATTAGTCAAATTATTTAAATCACAATATCATGTTCTTATCCACACACTTTCACTAGATACGGAAAATAACAAGCATGGAAAACAAAAGAGTCTACCTGTTGTAACACAACCACACAACCACTCTTTCTTGTTGTACCACGTCGTTTGAAACGTTCTGATTATTTTTGTTCCTTTACGCTGTAGCAACTGTTTCAGTTCCGGTGTCGGCCTACCATTTTTAATCACATTCAACTTTCTTCATAAGACAGTTTAGAAAAATTCTTAAGATACTCACTGTCCATATTTGAAAAGGGTTAAATTTTGAAATAAAATGTCTAAAATTTAGTTCAATCACCAGAGGCAAATGACAACACAGACGCGCGCACAGCCACACACCCGACCATGTGCCCGAATGGCAAAACACTGAGTGAAAAGCAGAACTAAATCTGCTTATATAGCGCAGTATTTGTCACAGCTTGGAGCTCCACTCACGGCACGTGGGAAAATTTCATTTTCAAGCGTTAACATATATAGAGGTTGAAAGGCACAGGGAAATTGTGCTTCTAACACAATATTATCCATTTACAAATTTATACATTGAATTTCATACATTAAATTAACATTTATATAATGAAGTGAAAATCATTTACTTTTTATATTTAATATTTTTAGTTTTATTCAGGGTAAGCACTGCCTACCTTGCCTACCCAGAGGGCACATCCCTGATATAATATCAATTAATATGTAAATCAGCCTAGAATTTGCTAATATTTTCAGAGCACTAATAATCACAACTCTCACTGATCAGTGCAGACACAAGACTGTGTATGCATAAACTCTTGAGTGGCATCGCCAGTTGGAAGAGCATTGGTGTGGGGCATGAGCATATAGTGAAATAATGGTTGTCAAATAGGAAATAGTATAGTGCTACAGCGAAACTGTATATTGAATACAGCATATAGCGAGGTTCTACTGTATATGATTAAATGATTTATGGTTTACTTTAAGACCTTATTTAATATCCTTCTGAATTTTTAAATGTTAGGCCTACTCCCTCCAATATATTATCCTAACTAATGGAACAGATTTATTATCCAATATTTGTAGGAAGATTATAACCCTACACTGGGTAGCTACATCAAAAGTCACCAATCTGGATTAATTCTCAATTGTCAAACTAATAGCAGTTAATTTGCTTGGTTGTTAATTTAAAAGGCAAACTGTAAATTTTCATATTTAAAACTCATTATTATTACTTAATCAGTTAGGATGGTGTGAATATTCCCATCAATGCTAAAAACTGTTTGTATAACACCCTTTTTAAAGGGGGTGAGCCTACACTAGCAACAAATTACAGGCCAGTGTGTTCATTATCTGTGTTCAGCAAAGTTTTTGAAAAAATTAAAAAAGTAGAATGCAGCGATATTTAGAATCCTACAATTTATTATCTAGAAAATAAATATGGCTTCCATAATAATAAAACAACCAGGGTGGAAAAAAAAAAACATGGTTATTTAAAAAAAAAACCAAAACCATTGTCTTTTATTTTATTTTTTTAAACAAAAAAAACCATGGTTTATTTGGTTTGAATCAGTTTTTTTGGTTCATTAGTGTGTGATTGTAATAAAATTATTTTATTTAAGCATTATACTAACTTTTACTGACTTTGGTGACTAGGAATGTAAATTATATAGGTAAATAAAAATTATTTTGTAAAATACCAACCAACCCTATTTGGTGCAATGGTAAACTAAATTTCTAATTTTTCTGTGTAATTGACACTTTTAATAGTGGTTGGGACAATCTTTATTGTCAGGATTTCCATTGAAAAATAGTAAAATACCTTAGCTGAAAGTATAGACCTTTTTTTTTTATGATGATTGTTGACAGTATGACAGACATAATTAAAAAATAAGCACAATATTAGGTTTCATGTATGAAATTTATGTATGAAATTGTTATCAATGATTTACATTCATACTAAGCATTAAAATATCATTAAAACTAAGAATAAAAAGCAAATACATAAAAAACCCTCTAAAAACAAAAAAACTATTTTTTCCCCATCAGAAAGCAAAAAAAAAAAGCCATGGTTTAAACCAATCCACCCTGAAAACAACAGAAATGGCTATTTCAAATCTTAAGGAAAATGCAAATGTAGCTAAAGAGAACAAAGAAATAATATCAATATTTATGGATTTGAGTAAGGTAATTGATGTAATAGACCATAATATTCTACTTAATTACCATGTATTGTTACAGCTTTAGAGGAGCAATCAGTGATTGGTTTAAAAGTTACTTGTCCAATAGATATCATTTTGTATCACTAAATAAGGTTCACTCAACTAAAGCACTTGTCAAACATGGTGTGCCACATGGCTCAGTTTTGAGTCCACTGTTATTTTTATTATATATAAACGACCTTCCACATTCATCTGATATACTGAACTTCATAATGTTTGTAGATGATATAACCAGGGCTGTGGAGTTGGAGTTAGGAGTCGTGGAGTCGGTCAATTTTGAGTGGAGTCGGAAGTGCATAGTTGGATGGAGTCAGAGTCAGTGCAAATCCTTCAATTATAACCATAGCAGCCTAGGCCTAGCTCAATTTTATGAATAAAATAGATTTAACCTAATGTTTTAATATATATAATAATATATAATACATAAATATAAATAATATATAAATATAGTTAATTAATTAATTATAATCCTTATTAATTATAAGCAACATAATTAATAATAAGGAAATTTAAAAATTTTGTACTAGCAACCCTAAATCTTTTTCAGATTTTTAGATTTCAATTTGCTAATTTCGATAAGCATCACTGAAAGAAGATTTAATGGATGCGATCCTTTTTTTAAAAACAAATTCAGTTTAGGTTAGTACATTTTGTTACGGATGTTTATAATAATACAAAAACATCTTATTAATTTGCTAAACCAATAATAATCTTATTTTGTTTAAGTTTCAATCAGTTGGTATTTTGGGATTTATTGTAATTTTTTAATAAAGAGAAAAAAAGCCATTAAGGCATAGTTATAGCCACTAAGTACCCTGATGAGTCATGTGGTGGTGATGAAATGCCTTGTTTATGAATCTCCATTGGCCTAATAAAACTAATCGTAATCAATTTGGCCTTAACATTTCATCGGAGTCGTAATTATGGAAGTCAGATTTCTGGAGTAGGAGTGTTAAAATTTTTGGAGTCGGAGTTGGAGTCAGCAAATTTTATCACTGACTCCACAGCCCTGGATATAATCATGTCTTTTTCTTGCAAAGATGTTAATTCAGAATTCATCAGTGTAATGAAATGGTTGACCACCAATGAACTCTTCCTAAATACCAGTAAAACAAATTTCATGATTTTTACTAATAAAAGAAATGTATATCTTGAGGAACTTAATGTTGATGAAATCACTGTAAAGAAGAGTGTACTGTAAGGGCATTTCTTGGTGTAATGCTAGATAAGAATTTGCAATGGAGTGATCATGTAAAATATATCATGAAAGATTTCAAGGAGCATTGCTATAATGTTTAATCTTAGAAATGTAGTCCCTAAACAATGTTTCATTGACTCTTTATCATACTCTTGTTCTTCCTTATATAATGTTATGTTATAATGTTTCAGACTAACAAAGACCCTAGGATCCACTCATGGCTGGTACCTAACCATGTATGTAATTGTGTGTTGTGCATGTTCTCTGTGGTGGTGGAGGGGACCTACAATTTTATGTGGGTTCCAAACCACAAAAGCCTTAATTTTATTACCTTAAACTATCCCCAATCTATCAACATGTGTGTCTAATCAATTTTGAAACTTGTTTATAGACATGCTACTAATTACTTCTATGGGCAAACTATTCCAGCTATTTACTATTCTATGTGTAAAAAAGTTTTTGGCAACTGCTGTCTTGAACCTTCTACTTGTCAGCTTACACCCATTATTTCTAGTTATAATATACTGTGATATTTTGAAAAAGCTATCTTTATTCACATTATTGAACCCATTCATAATTTTAAAAACCTGGATTAGATCACCCCTCAGCCTCCTAGTTTCGAGTGTAGTCAATTTTAACTCCTTAAACCTATCCACCCAACTTCGTGTCATCCACAAACTTTGAAACTGTACTGACTAGGCTGACATCTAAATCGTTAATATATATAAGAAAAAGCAAGGAGCCCAATACAGAACCCTCAAGAACACTGCTCGCTACATTAGCCCAAGATGACTCTGCTCCATCAATGATCACCCTCTGTTTCCTACCTCGCAACCACTCTTCTATCCAATTTATTACTATACCCCTGATTGCATGAGCCTTAGTTTTTTCAATGAGTCTTTTGTGCAATACAATGTCAAACACTTTTTGAAAATCTAAATACACTACATCTACCACCCAATGACTACTGTAAGCTTCAACCATGCTTTGAAAAAATTTGAAAAGATTAGTTAGGAAAGATTTGTTTCACCTAAAACCATGCTGTGTACTTCTAATCAAGTTATGCAATTCTAAGTGTTTGACTATACAATCCCTAATTACTGATTCTAGTAGCTTACCTACAACAGATGTTGAACTGATTGGCCTATAATTTCCTGCTGCACCTTTATTGCCTTTCTTAAAAATAGGTGTTACATTTGCTAACTTGAAATTATCTGGTATGCACCCCTCAGAAATAGACCCATTAAAAATCTTTAGTGGCACAACAATACTTTCCTTTAATTCTTTTAGTTGTATGGGATATATGGAATCCAGCCTCAGTGATTTAAGCATTTTTATTTTACCAATATAGTGCATTACTTCCCTTTCACTAACCACAATATTATCTAAAGTATTACCATTATCAAAAGGTATTATGTCTATAACTCAGTTATAAGAGAGATAGCTATCCTCGGGAATGAAAATTGTTCTAAAGAACTTGAAACAGTGGATGTTAGGGAAACACTGGATTTGCGACCAGATGAACTTACTGAAGCTGAATTTATTTTCATGGACCAAGAATGGGCTTTTGAAGATAATGACAAAGATGATGACGAAGAAAATTCTGCACAACCAACGCCGGCTAAGGTATTCACTTTAAAGGAACTTGAAAGCATTTTTCAAGACATTGAAAGCACCAAAGAAAAGATGCTGCATGCGGACCCTAACATGGAAAGAAGCATGGCAATTTGACACGGTATTGAGAAGATGCTAGCGCCGTACCGTAGGCTTTACGATGACAAGAAAAAGCCAGCAGAAAGCAAACAACCTTAGATAGGTTTTTTCTAAGCAGTAAAAAATAATTTTTCATGTATTTTTGTGTTAATTATCTAATAAACCTTCAGTTTTACTAGTTTATCATTTATCTTTACATTTTTAAAAAGCATTGCACACATAATTTACGAAAAATGAATGCGTTTTTAAAGTTTTGGTAAAAATTCTTGGAGGTCATGGGACAATTTAAATTTTTCCCATTGGTTATTAAGTTCGCTTTACGCGAATTCACTCTACGTGGCCACTTTACCAGTCCCACATTACCGCGTTAAGCGAGGTTTACCTGTATATGATTTTAAAACAACAGTTTTGACTTTATTTATAATGCCCAGTGCTTGGGAGATTCCTGTATGGATCCTAATAAGGCCTGCAACCAAATTTCCTAATAAATTTTAGTGAAAACTGAAATTCAATAAATAAATAGGTTTTTAAGAAAAATAACTTTAAAAAAAAAGTAAATATTAAGTTTTATCAAGACATTTTTTTTTTATATATAGTCAAAATGTTACAAAAATCCTGACTGGCCAAAACTGGTCATGTGGGAAACAATTCTAGTAATTAAAAATGACCACCTAACCTAGTGTAACCCGTTCTCCATGAGTTAAACATTAGCCAAAAAAAAAAAGTCCTACTTTATGAAGTTTAAAAAATTTCAGTATATAATAATTTTGAATATTTTAAATACTCTATAAAATCTCTAGTTTGTGCAATCTTTGTATAAAATTTTGAATCTGGTTGCAAAGTTCTCAACATAAAATTTCTGTCTACTTGCCCTTGTCAAATTCTGCAAAAAGAATTACTGCAAACTACAGCCTATAGCCAAATTGAGAAGTTCAATAAGAATTTAAGATTTGATACAAACATTCCTTCATGTTTGGACAGCATGAAATCACTCAGGCATTTTCAAGTTAAATTATTAGTTTAAGATTTGGAGGAGCCGCATCATATCTACTCAAATTTTTCAACAAATTGCGCAAAGATTATTTCCATTAACCCTTTAAGGCTAGAAATTTTTGTAGGGTTAAGTTATGAATGCGTGTATTTGAAACGCTACCAATTTGTACCAGTCATCCTGAAAGGGTTAAACACTCATACCTGACAAGTCAACTGAGTTTTAACTTAAATTACTCATGCTCAATGCATAGGGCAGGAATTTCCAATGAAGTCTTTGCCTGTGACAAATTCAGTATCATTCTCAGAGGTTTAAAGACAAAACTAACCATATTTTCCATTATTTAGTATAAGAATTTGTTTCTAAAAGTATATTAGTGCAAGATTTAAAAATATTAAAAGCAAGACATTTTAATGTTGAACTTGTACCGTATGACACTTCTGCAACTTGGAAAGCAAGAATTTTTCCAGAAATTAAACTACCAAGCAAAAATTTTGCAGATTTGCTAGTCTGGTGCAGGGCTGTGGAGTCGGCACATAAAAAACTGACTGACTCCTCAATTTTTTGTCTATCCGACTCCGAAGGTATATTAATTCTAAATCTGCTATGATGATAATTACACAAGAGGCATTTCATCACCACCACGTGAATCATCAGGCTACTTTTTAAACCCATAACCTGCAAAGTTTGAGTCTAATGGTTGTAGCAATGCTATTATGACTATTTTTTTATTCATGAAAAAACAAAATTTATTGAGCATAAAACAAAAAAAAAATTAAATTTAAAACTGACAAAATAAAAATTTCATTAAATGCAATCAAAAATATAAAAGTATTCCTGCAAAATTTATTAAACTAAGGCCAAGGGTGAAAATCTAAAATTTACGAATAACTTGTTCTTAGGAACAGAATTGCTTCTGCCAGATCCTCTTTCATTGAAGCCCTTAAATCTGATTTAATTATTTTCAGTGCGGAAAACAGTGTCTCCACACTGACCTGAGTGGGTGGCATGGCTGTTACTATCATAGCTGTATCTCTTAAAATCTCTGGATATGCGGGGATGACTTCTTGTATTGTCAGTTTAGATGAGTGATCATATTTTTCCACTTCTTTTAGGCCATCAAAAAAATCTCGCTTAAATTTCATTAGTTTAACATCAAAAGGTTGCCTATGCACGTTTAAGCGGTGACGCTTTGCTTCTGAGTGTTCAATTTTATCTAAATATTTTTGAGTCTAATTCTTCATCATTTGAAGAGGATGAGAGGGACTTACTACTCATATCTTCATCCTGTGGTTCAGGATTTTCAGGTAATAGCCCTTTTATGCGAATTGCAACCTCGCAGAGGGCCTCTTTTGCTTTAGCAATTTGTTCTTCGGTCAACAAAATTCGGTTCATTGGATCTATGTAGATAGCAGCTAATAAGATCTCATTTTCCAGTAGCAGACCCTCTCTTTTCTTCATTGAGGATACAATTCCATCAGCAATTAATCCTCCAGTTTGGGATAGACGAAATAATAAATTTTTCCATTCCCATAGGAATGTACCAGGAGTTAAATCCTCTGCTTGCAACTTTTTGGTGACAGTATAAGGGTGAGCAAGCAGAGCTTCTAATTGTGTAACCTCCCTCTATTGAATTTCAGATAGTGAAACATTGGGATTATCAATGTCTTCTAGGAAGGGTTTTAGATCAAGCAAACGCTTAATAATCATATATGTGCTCCCCCAGCGTGTCACTTGGTCCAAAATAGCTCCCTTTCCTGCACGTCTCTGGATAATAGCATCAGTTTTAGAGGTCTTGGCTGCAGTGGCTACTTGCCTCAACTTGCCTATCAGAGTAGCTGCATGGCGATCTTTCAATCCATCTCTTATTGCTAGCTGCAATGTATGTACAACACAACACATATGTTGGATTAGAAAGAGCTTAGATGCTTCTTCAACAATATCATCTAAAATTTCATCGCTCTGTTCTGTTTGTACTGTTTGAGAATCAGTTTCAGGAATGTCATCTTCATTAGCCACTTTTTCTTCATCAACTTTATTCAGCTTTTCTATTGTGCTTAGCATGTTTGAAGCATTATCTGTGACAATACATAGAATCTGCTCTTTCTTAATTACAGTCTCTTGTAAAACTTCCTCCACTAACTTCTGAAGATAGTCGCTGTTATGATGCGCCTCGGTGTCCTTTACTACCAATGTCTGAGTTACCATTTTATTGTTTTCATCAACAAATCTAGCATTGATGGCAAAATAGTTAACTCTATGACGCGTGGCTGCATCCATTTTAATAAACATGAAGCGTCCCTTAAGAGTTCTTCGAAGTTCTTCCTTTTTATTTGTGGCTTCTTCAACTATAATTTTTCTGATACTTTGTCTTTCCAGAGAAACTCAAGTTTCTTGGCTATTTCTCCATTTAGGCCTAGAAAGGCTGGTTGTGAAAATAAAGATAAGGCTACACCATTTCTTACCACCAGTTCAATGATGTGCTTCTTGAACTTTTCTGTGGTCATTGTTATGGTAACTTTGTCTGTAATAAAGAATCTTGTAAGCAATGCTTGTCATTCAGTAGATTTCTGATCTTTTGTTAACTTTGAAGTAGTTGGAAGGTTTTTATTACTATCTTTCTCAATGACAACTTCTAAAATTTTGGGATGGAAATGCTGCAAATGTCTTTTCAAATTTGATGCTCTGGTTGGTGCATTTTTATCAGAGCCAGTAAAACCACTGATTTTTGCTTCACATAATTTTTCACCATCATCATCATCTATCATACACTGACACACGAAATGTTTCCCATCTGTGGTTATTGTAAAATATTCAAAAACTGCAGACCTTGTTGGAAGTGTCTTTGCCATTATGAAAGGGGTTTTAGACTTGAAAGTTAAAAACTTATGAAATTTAGAAAGAACTAAATTAAATAAGCATTAAAAATAAAAAATATCTGAAAAGAAAAAATGAATTAATGGCATTAGTGTCTGAAATGGAAAACATTGTGTTTATTATTTAAGTGGTTTAACCACCATAGCTGCCAGTGATATCACACACAAAAACATATTTTATTAAAATTTATATTGAGGTTGGAGTTGGAGTCGGTACATTTTTACTGACTCCAACTCCAGCAGCACCAAAATTGCTTCCGACTCCGACTCCACAGCCCTGGTCTGGTGTTAGAGTCACTTTTTTGATTAATAATACCATACTCTTAGATCCCAGACTGCAGAATCTGCAAAATTCTTATTTCTAGCAAAATTCTCACTTTCCAAATTATGAAAGTCTCGCGCAACATAAAAAATCCTCTCGCATAATATTTTAAAGCCTCGTACTAACACCTTTTAGGAAAAAATTTCTTGCATTAATTTCAGCCAAAACTTTAATTTGTTTAAACTTTTGTCTTACGCATCAAGCTCAAGTAATTTGAGTTAAAACTCTCACCCAATGCATCAGCTATAGATGTTATAGAAAAATCCTCACGCAATGTCATCAGAAAATTTTAGTAGATTCTGTAGTCTGGATTAGCTGGGGCATTTGCTTAATTTTTTTCTCATTTTCTATAGGATTTGGAATCACACTTCACACTTTTTTCATAATCTGTGTTTATTTCAGTTAATACACAGTAAAATACATGATCCAAGATACTAGTCAAATCTATATTTTTCTAATGTAATTTAGTGTTTTGTTCAAATTTGACCTTCATTTCTTGTGTAAACTTAATAAAAGGAAGCAAGATTTTTTGAAAGTATGCTTTATTAATGCAAGAATTTTCCTTCTAAAGTGCATTTGTGTGAAACTGGATTATTATAGGAATTTTTCATAGTCTGACTTTTACAATTTGGAAAGAATTTTTCAAAAAAATGGGTTAGGGTTTGGTAATATACCAATATATATGAGTCATTCCACTCAACTGGTACAGATTTCAGAAAGTTGGTCAGGTGACCATCTCCAATTTTCAGGGTTGATTCATACACCATTCAATAGCTTAAATCTAAAATTTTAGCTTCCTCAGTCAAAAACTTTTAATTTTATGGTCGCTTAAATGGCCCCCCACCTTCGACAAAAAATGCCCATGTTGGGCTTGATCGGCCAACACCTTCATTTTGAGAGGCCTTGAAAAGTGTCTTCTAATAGTAGAAACAGCTTCAAATTTGTCATGCCAATACAACTTCTGGTGGGCTTTTCAATTTTGCAAGCTAAAAGGCTGTGGAACAAAAAGTGTTTGAGTTACAAGGGCTTTAACATGGCTCCATTTTGAAGCTTGCATCAATTCCTCCCACTTTTATGACTACCATTTTCAAAAGTTTTAGTTCTACATCAATCACAGCTGTTTTAATACTCCTAATAGTCTCTATGGGTTGTAAATTTATGAGTGAAATAAAAAAATAACCAAAAAAGGATTTACTTCTATTTTTAAAAATTTCCAAAAGTTGATATTTTCACAAAATTTGCAAAATTAACATCAACTTTGGGGCTTAATATAAAGGTGTCTGAAATTAGTCAGGGAGTTGATACTTCTAGTAAAGAAAGATACATATGTGTACAAAAACATATATTAAGGAATAGATCTCAACTCAACTCCTTCATATAGTTTTGGCTATTCAAAGAAAAGTACTTTTTGTGAAAAATTCTAAATTTTTTTCAAAATTTTGAAATGTTTACATTTCTTTTTACAATATTGAATTGTAATTTTACTTCCATTTTATTACTTGGTAAGTTAATTCACAAATGTTAAATTATCTAAATAAGTTTTACTCATAAAAAAGACAATATATACCTAGATTATTACTACATTTGCAGTTAACACAACAGATGGACCAGCTAGTAGGCTCAATACTTGGATCTACCTAAGTAAATCATGTATACCCATGTTCTACTGCTCTTTAAGCACTTCCTAGTAATTTAAATTATGCAGTTAGTACAGATAAACTAGCAGTAACCACCATTTTCAGTACAAAACCTTAAATTTAAGTAGCTTTGTTGTATTACTTCCCTTAATACAAGTGTACAGTACTTAGCTATATACAATAATGAATTCCTGAGTTTTTAAGCATGTGAATTATTGGCTATAAGTTCATATTCTTTTTTTAATGTGTGTTTTATGTAAATTCGTATGTAAACTTATATATAGCTAATAACTCTTATGTTTAGACACTGACTCAGGAATTTATTATTGTACTCAGGCTTTAAGTCTGATTGTCTTCAACACTCCATGGCCTCACTGCCATAAATTGGCAATTTATTATTCAGCTTGATACAGGTCTGTAGTTACTTAGGCTTTTTTTAAAATACTCCTCAATTTTAGATAGTACAAGTTATCAAATGATTGTTTGTCTCCCCATTTTCCCAGCAACTGTAGGTGGTTCAATTGAACACAAAACATGTTGGAATGGAATCCAGCAAACGTCCTCTTGTTCAGGCCATTTAAAAGGATTCTTTTTCATGAAATTTACTAATAGATCCTTCTCAGTATCACACACTTCAACTATGTTTCCAACAAACCAGTCACCTTCATAGAAACAGGCCACATATGTACCAGGTTTATATTGGTAAGCCACATTTTCTTGTGTAGCATTGAGGAAGGAAAGTTGTACGTTAAAGAAATTTTCATCACTAGAAATTTTGTACAGTTTAATGCCTGTTGATGAAGGTCTAAAGCAGTGATATAAACAGGTTCCTGGGATTGTCTTAATTAAGGAATACCTTTTTTCTAACTCAAATAAATTAGCATTTTCCTCAATTTTAGCTGAATCAATGTACAGAAATTGTATACCATTAATATTAGATTTGCACCAATCAAACATCTCTTTTGGATTGGTGATGTGACCTTTACTTGTTGCTTGTAGACTTGCCTGGGCAACTAACCTTTTGACAGTGCCACCAACACCATCACAGGGGCTCTTTCCGTGAGAGGTGGCAAAAAAGTTCCATTCACATGTTAGTTGGAAATCTTTTTCATGTAACACTGAATTAATTATGTTTTTATAGTTTTTATATTGACTTGCTGCGCCATGGCTAAAGTAACAAATATGTTTTAGTTTAGGATTCTGACTTTTAAGTAATTTCAAGGCTTCACATAAAAAAGAATGAACTGCAGTTGTGTTGTGTGTAAGTGAATCTGATATTACACAAAAATTTGTAACTTTTAGTTCACCATCAACTTTTTGATAGCAGACTACCTGATGCAAGGTAGCCTGGGTATTGTCCCAGTGATGCCCTTGTACAGCATCCTGAATTATAAAACTATAGTTTTCAGAGAAGTCAACAAGCACTAATGCTGTAGAATCATTGAGGTTTTCTTTACAGTCAGACAAATATTTTGATTGGGCTTTTGCTATGAAATGGTGTACTTTCAACTTTTTTGCACTTTCACACACGTCTTCTACTACATTCAAAACACTTTTTGTCATTGTGACCAGTTGGGTATGGTCTGTATGAAGCCACTGTTTAAAGGAAACCTCATCATCCATGTCATAATCATTGTTTTCAAAAATGGTAAGAAGCCAATCCCGTAATTCATTTAAACCAGGACATGTTTTGCAGTTATTAATCATGCAGTTTCTAGTTTCAGTGTTGCAGACTATTTTCCCTAGTAACACTCTTAATTCTACTTTGACAGGGAGTGATTCACATAAAAGTTTAAAGTTCTGGTGTATTTCACAAATGCATACATTGTGTGATCCTTTACTCCCCACACCCATACACCATTTTGATCTCAGTTCAAAAAACTTTGATTTGGAGATTTTGTCGTTTGGATATTTATTTTTGTAAAGCGTATATAATTCTCTGATATTTGTCAACAACAGTATTTTCTGCTTGTGAACCTTCCCTTGTGGTGTTTTTATTGATTTGTAGTCTTTTTTACCAGGGCATTCTCTAGTATATTCATTGTTTTGGAAAAATTCTATCACTCTTTCCTTTATTTCATCGCTTATACCCTTGCTACTCTTTTTATTTCTCATTATAGGAAGGATACCTTCTTTTCTCTAAGGCCCTCACAGCATTAACCATTCTGGCTGACACTTCAAATTCTTTCATAATTCTTTCTCTGGACCAGGTTTTACCAATTGGAAGGAGTGTTAGAATTTGTATCTTTTCTTGTCTGGTACTAGTTTTACACTTTTCTTTCAGTTCCTCTATCATATGCTGATAACACTTTTCTTCCTCACTCTCTATAGGTTTCTCCGCTTCCTCATCCAAAATGCTAGGCTTCATATGAAGTACTTTTGACAGCTTTGATTTTGTTGATGTTTCAATTTGCTTTAGTTTCCTTTTCGCATAAAACTTTCGATCTCTTGCTCTTACATACTTAATGGGTGAGCATTCTAGTGAACCTAACGTTTTGTCAAATGTCTCCTTAACTATTTCTTCTGGAACATATTCATCACTACCTGAGTCTTTTTCATCTTCAATTGTCTTGGCTCTAGAGAAGCATGTTGAGCAAAGTTTCTGTCCTGGTATCAGATTCAGTCTAGTTGCTATGTCTTTGTCAATAATTTGTAGTGATTCTGCAAATAAAGTAGGGTAATATAAACTCTAAACACATTGGAAAATAATTTTAAAACCTCAACATTTGGTTATAGGCTATTCGTATAAAATATTCAAAACATATGCATTCAGTAGCACAGTATATAGCCTACCCTATTAAAATTAAATAGCTAATTTAGGTTACAATTTACAATATAAACTTCTTTATGAAATATAAATATATTAGTACCTATATTTACTTACTTGTTATCTTCTTTCGACAATTTCTCCATGGATCTTGGCAGCTACGTTGCATTTGTTGGTAATGCATTCCAAACATTTTTTCATGGTGGTAGCATATGGTACAGTAGCACTATTTGGGTTGATTACAGTTGCTTTTGTTCTCCACAATAGCAGTTTCCTTGTTTCATCTGTCAGCTCATGTAAGGTATACATACCCACCTTCCTGGTGAGTCTGTGTTCATAACATGGATCATCCAAGTACATACCAAAGCTGCACTTTGATTCTTGATTAGAATAAGCCATTATTACAGGCAGTAAAATTAAGTTAATTGCTCTAGTTAAATTTTCTGAAAATAAAAGATCATGATCTATAAAATAGGCCTGGACATTAATGACTAACCATCATGTTTTACATTTATAAGAATATACAAAGCGAAATGAGCTACCCAGAGCCCTTCGAGTAGCTGGTTGTTTTGACAGACATATTAAATTTCTTGTATGTTTTAACTTATTTACATATTATTACAATTGTAAATCAACTTAAGTAATAAAATGGAAGTAAAATTACACTTCAATGTCATAAATAGAAACTTAAAAATTTACAAATTTTGCAAAAATTTGAGATTTTTCACAAAAAGCACTTTTCTTTGAATCACCAAAACTATATGAAGGAGTTGAGTTGAGATCTATTCCTTAATACAGTGGACCCCCGATTTGAGTACACATCGATTTGAGTATGCTCGTCCATAGGCTCCTACTGACTCGACTTGAGTAGAAAACTCGATTTGAGTACGCCAGCCAGCGATGCCGAACGCGTTTCAGTTTGTCTAGAGCGTTCATTGCGGGAACATTCGGGGTCTAATGTTTTGAATAGTACAGGTGTTCTTAGGGATTTCTGTTAGAATTTCGTACATTTTGTTTTCTGACTTTGTACTTAGTTTCTGTTGATTACAGCATAAAATAGTGAAAATATAGCATAAATTTGGTGACTCGTACATGCAGTGACTTTGATACTGTATTTTATATTGTGGCATAGTGACATAGTATACTGTTATAGTGATGGCTTCTAAACGTACATCTACATCAAAAGACTCACAAAAGAAGAAATGCCTTACTAAATTTCATAGGCCAATTTCTATAGAAAAAGTAGGGGTGGGGTGAAATTTTTGGGTTTTGGAACGAATTAATTAATTCCCATAGGTTATTAAGTTCGATTTGAGTACATTTCGAATTGAGAATGGATTACGTACTCAAATCAGGGGTCCACTGTACATGTTTTTTTTACACATATGTATCTTTCTTTACTGGAAGTATCAACTCCCTGACTAATTTTGGACACCTTTATATTAAGCCCCAAAGTTGATGTTAATTTTGGAAATTTTTAAATATAAAAATAAATCCTTTTTTGGTTATTTTTTTATTTCACTCATAAATTTACAACCCATAGAGACTATTAGGAGTATTAAAACAGCTGTGATTGATGTAGAACTAAAACTTTTGAAAATGGTAGAGTCATAAAAGTGGGAGGAATTGATGCAAGCTTCAAAATGGAGCCATATTTAAGCCCTTGTAACTTAGAAACTTTGTTCCACAGTCTTTTTGCTTGCAAAATTGAAAAGCCCACCAGAAGTTGAAGCTTCTACTCCTATTAGAAGACACTTTTCAAGGCCTCTCAAAATGAAGGCGTTGGCCGATCAAGCCCAACATGGGCATTTTTTGTCGAAGGTGGGGGCCATTTAAGCGACCATAAAATTAAAAGTTTTTGACTGAGGAAGCTAAAATTTTAGATTTAAGCTATTGAATGGTGTATGAATCAACCCTGAAAATTTGAAGAAAATCGGAGATGGTCACCCGACCACCCCTGTACCAATTGAGCTGGAATGACCCATATATTAACCTTTCAAATATTATGTGCGATGATTCATTTCACAAAGGTCAAGCTTGTCACTCCTCTTAGGTTAGATTTTGGCAATTTTGCACAAGAATTGAAGGTCAGATTTGAACAAAACACTAAATTACACTAGAAAAGTAAAGATTTGACTAGAATCTTGGGTTAGTTATGTATTTTACTGCATAATTACTGCTTATTTCTTTTGCCAAACTTTTCACAGTGGGTCTAGGCCTAATTAATTCTGCAAAATAGAAAATTATGTCTAGCAGAACATTATAAAAAAGTCCAGTCCACATACTACTTACTCAAAACAACCCAAAATATTTAGAAAAAATCCTCAAAATCAATTGCATAATATTACATTGCTACTGCAGTTATTTAATAGAAGATGGTCAGTTAAATTGCTCATTATAAATGATTTATGGAGAAGAAATATGTGAAGCATTACATAATTCATTATTGTATAATAAGACAGTGCAAACCAACTGTTGAATAAACAAAGGTGAAGCCAATTGTCTCCTGAATAGTCATTACCATTTGCCAATACCACACTGATCTAGCGAGATTTCTGCAAAGATGCCCCCAAAAATATACTGTATTACATATTCCACCAGTCGTCTTTCTAGCCATGTGGCACTTGTCAAAATTGTTCTACAGACTGTATTCTATGCAACTTTTGAAAATCATGGTATCATTATAGCTAACTATAAAAACCTGACAGAAGTTGATCTTGAAGTCATATCAGGCAGTACACCTTTTACATGTTTCAACTGTTTATATAGAAAATATACAGTAACTTTAAAGGGGCATCCTTGAAACCAGTTCCAAAAAGTGGTCTTGCTGCTATTGACATTAAGGAGATAACTTCTGGTGCTGTGCTTTGCATCAATTCCAAATGATAAAAAAAAAAAAATGTTTCTGCTAGGTACTACTACTAGTAGATACCATAACTCTTTTAATCAGGGCTGTGGAGTCGGTGATAAAATTTGCCGACTCAGACTCCAGAAATCTGACTTGCATAATTACGACTCCGACTCCGATGAAATGTTAAGGCCAAATTGATTACGATTAGTTTTATTAGGCCAATGGAGATTCATAAACAAGGCATTTCGTCATCACCACATGACTCATCAGGGTACTTAGTGGCTATAACTATGCCTTAATGGCTTTTTTTCTCTTTATTAAAAAATTATAATAAATCCCAAAATACAAACTGATTGAAGCTTAAACAAAATAAGATTATTATTGGTTTAGCAAATTAATAAGATGTTTTTGTATTATTATAAACATCCGTAACAAAATGTACTAACCTAAACTGAATTTGTTCTTAAAAAAAGGATCGCTTCCATTAAATCTTCTTTCAGTGATGCTTATCAAAATTATCAAATTGAAATCTAAAAATCTGAAAAAGATTTAGGGTTGCTAGTACAAAATTTTTAAATTTCCTTATTATTAATTATGTTGCTTATAATTAATTAATTAACTATATTTATATATTATTTATATATTATATATTAAAACATTAGGTTAAATCTATTTTATTCATAAAATTGAGCTAGGCCTAGGCTGCTATGATTATAATTGAAGGATTTGCACCAACTCCGACTCCATCCAACTATGCACTTCCAACTCCGACTCCACAGCCCTGCTTTTAATGTGCAACATAGGCAAAATAACCACCAGAGTTCATTCTTTCATGATTTAGGTAGGTATATGGAATTCTTCAAAAGGAATGACAAAAATGCATTGTCATTAGCCAATGTTTTGGATGTGTTTATTTTAAACAGAACAGATACTGTAACACACAAACTGTAAAAGGACAAAATTTTTATCCCCCATTAGAACCTCAACCAGAAGAATCAGATGTTACTATGCACAGGGCAGGGTTGACAAAAACCCAGGTTCTTCACAAAAAACCCAACTGGGTTTTTGATGGGTTGAATTTTTTTTTAGAAAGTTTTGATAATTATGTAGTGCCTAATATATCTATTATTTTATTAATTTATTTATCTAATCTACAATATATATTAAAAAGACATCTTTATTTCACAGAAAGTTCAGATATGAGAAACAATGACGACATATTAGAATTTTTTCCATTTTAATTTTAGATTTTTCCTTTATTTATCAACAGCAGATTTCAGCTTTATTTAGACCTAACTCAAATTTAAATTTTTAAGATGCCAAAGAGTTATAGAGGTGGAAGATCTAAAGCTAGTGAATGGGACGAGGTGACTTTATTAACTGATCAGCCTACTAGAGTACTATGCAATTATTGCAAAGAAAGTATCACTCAAAAAATTGAGGCAGTGAAACCTCATCTAGAGAAAGTTAGACCCGCACATACTGGTGGCAGATTTAAAGCTGCTGAATGGGATGAAGTAGAAATGTTGAGTGAACAACCAAATAGAGTTCAGTGCAAATACTGCAGATGTGTATTTTCGAAAAAAATAGAACAAGTGAAACATCATTTAGATCGATGCAATAAAAAATGGGTACAGGCTTGTGATGAAGCGGATGAGCTTACAAATACAGTCAACCCTCGCTATAATGGACCCCGTTAGAGTGGATATCGGATAAACCGGACACACCACTGGCGATGTTAACCAGGAAAAGAAGAAGCGTGTGACCCTGTCAGTGACCCAGAAGCTGGAATTAATCAAGAAGTTAGAGGCGGGTGCTTCGGTGGCCAAGGTGTGCGCGGAGTATGACGTGAAAAAGCAAACTGTTTCCGACATTCATAAGGCCAAGGACAAGCTAACTTTTATATTTTTATTATATTTCATTATTTTCTGTATCATTTATCATGTATCGTGTTCAGCAGACAGTGCACAGTACTGTATATAGTATCTCCATTACCGTATCATATACGTATACCGTAGGTTACCAGTACCATCGGTTATATCGGACAATCGGCTATAACGGACACCTTTTCCCCCCTATTAGTCCGATATAACGAGGGTTGACTGTACAGCTACATCAGCAACTCTTCCTCCTACACATAGACATGGCAGTTTTGAGAGTAGACCCTCTTCAAGCAAATCATATGAAAGCCTGGTTCATGATGACACCACAATTCACAGTAGTGAGACTTCATTCACTTCAACCGCTTCTGAGTCTTCCATACCATTTTTTCAGTCTACTCCAGCCAAGAAAACACAAGGTCAGATAATGCCATTTGTGGTTAGAACAACTAGATTTGCAAATGGCTGGATTTTTCTTTTCAGCAAATATTCCATTTGTAGTTGTAGAGAATAAAGAATTTATTAAATGGGTCCAAAATTTAAGACCGGGCTATTGTCCTCCAAGCAGAAAAAAGTTATCTGATGACTTGCTAATCAAAGTAAATAATGAAGTAGGTACTGGATTCAATGAAAATTCTACTGTAACTTTAATTCAAGATAGTTGGAGCAATGTGTCAAATGATCCAATAATTGCCCATTGTGTTCACAATGGGTGCAAATCCTTTTCAATTTTTCATAATCTTTATTTACACATTGCATAATTTAAGAATTGTTTTATAAGTCAGCTTACTTGAAATAATCAACATGCCAAATCATTCTAATTAGCTACAATTGAACAATGTAGCAATCAGAAAAATTTCAATTATTTTAAAATAAACATCTCTGAACAAAAACCCCAAAACCCACTGAAAATTCGAGCGGGTTTTGGGTTTTTGGGTGCCAACCCTGGTACAGGTACTACACTTCATTAAAAAGGCAACCCAACTTTAAAATATGTACATACTAGTTGAGCTGTTCAACAAAACCTAATCTATTCAAAATTGCTCTGGTTGAGTACATACTGTAAGTGTCCTCAAAGAGCATATCAATTGTAAAAATAAATTTGAAGAGTATAAGCTAGGTGAACAAATCCAAAAGTAATGGAAAAGGCTGAAAAAGAATTGGTCACTAAAAAACCCTATCAGGTATATAAGGAAATGGCTTTAGAAAATTCTTTTAATGTTCCAAAAGACTTTCAACAGCTTTGTCATCTCAAATATTATGAGCATGTCAAGAATAAAAAAAAAATTTGGTGCCAACATATATAGCAGATGAACTGCTTCATGTCTCAGTAATGGTGAAAGACTACCCTTTTGTTCAGAAAATTGAGCATACTAAAAACAATGTACCTTTCATCATTTTGTACCATGATGAATAGATGTTGGACTTGCAACACTTCATAATGACTACCATATTGATGAACCATGAGTTGGCACTGATGGCACATTTAACTTCTGCAATTTTTTTCACTACCATAGTTTACAAGAATCACTGTCTTCTGAAAGGATTTATTAGAACATCTTATTTTTCTTGGACCTGTATTGCTTCACAAAGACAACATTTGAGACTTACCACTATTTTCTATCCTATGCGAGTGCCAAGATTGCTATGTCAGTTGACAGTATAGATATCTGTATATCAAACAGCTTAGAAATAGGAAGTGATGATGAAAAAGCTTTAACCAAATCTATTGACATCTGCTTTCCAAATTTGAAAGACAATGTATCAAAATAACTTAAAAATAAAGTTGGGTTAAAGGTTTCTGATAGGAAGGATGTTTCAGAAAAATTATTTGGCAAATTGGGTATTATCAATGCCAATAATGCATTTCAGTTTAAATAATGCTCATCTTCATTATTAGCTCATTTCAACACTTATCCACAGTTTTGTCAATACTATGAAAAAAGTTTAAAACCTAAACTGCATTTGAATGTGCGTAACTTAAAGCAATCAGAATTTAAGCAAAACTGGACAAATAATGCTGAATCAATAAACAATATTTTAAAATAAACAAACTAGGCCCCACAATCTACACTAGTCTTGATAAATAAAATAGCTGACATTGTGAAATAATCTGAAATTATATTATGAAATTTTGGTTGTATTATTTATGTGGAAATGAGGATGTGTTTCTGCTACATCTGTGAATACCAGTGAATATTTCAAGACTAGCAAGTCACAGAAAGTGTCAGATTTGTTGAGTAGCCCTAAACTTGTCTCTGCTTTAAGATGAAATGCAAAAAGTATGAAAATAATGTAAAAAGATTAATAGGCCAAGACAAGTTAAGCCGAGTTGTGACTGTCAGAAAACCAACATGGTGGCATCCATGTGTGACGTAAACAAAGGCAAGCAGTGACAAAACAGAGAGGATACTAACCGTAGACCAAAATGTGATCTAGTTGATAGTTCTAATTCTGATAATGAAGAGCAAACAGCATGTTGCAGTAAGTGCAAAAGGCAAGTGACTGGAAATGATAATGCATTGCAATGTGATGCATGTGAAACTTGGTTCCACTGTGGATGCTTGAAAATATATATAAATAAATACAAAGCCATTAGCAAAGTGAAAGATATGGTTAGGTGGTTTTGTAAAGACTGTAGAGAGTAAAGTGATGCAAGGAGTAAGAAAGATAATAGAATTAGAAGAGAAAATAACTTCAATAAAAGAGAAAATAGAAATTGAAATAGAAAATAAAGTTGAGGAATATATGAATGAGAAATTGGAAAGGGAAAAACACAAAAAAAAAGTGATATTCAGCATTCAAGAAGCTAGAGAAAACAACATAAACCCACAGGACAGAGTAAACTTTGATACAGAAAAAGTAACCAAGCTACATGTTGGAGTAAGTGAAAATCTAAAGATACCCAAGAGTGACATTGAGAAAGAGGTAGACTAGGAAAAAGAAACTTGGGACCAAACCATAGACCAAGGCCAGTGTGTGTTAGATTCATATCAGCAGACAAAAAGTAGGAAATACTTGGAGTGGATAAAAACTTAAAGGTTGCCAGGGATGAGTTCAAGTGGAAGAAAAGAGTGTACATTGTCCCAGATTATACAGTTAAGCAGAGAATCATGCAAAAAGAAGCTCACGATGAATTTAACCCTTTAAAAGCACCGTACAATTTCAGCAATATTCCCATGGATATGAATTGTCACTAAAAAATGAAAGTGCTAATAGGAATTTTTCTATTACTTTTCTAGTATGAAAAGACCATGAGAAATCCACTTTTTTATGGCCATGGACTACAGTCACTTTACACAGTTAAGGACAAAAAAATGTCTGTGAATAAAGTCGCCAAACATGGTTAAAGGGTTAAGAGAAGAAAAGAACAAGGCGAACAGGATATAGTTATAAGAAACTTCAGTTACAAAAAGGAGAAATTTTTGTCAAGAAATTTCTCAGGAGTAAAGGTTCTGAACAAATTTTAGGTAGTCATGTTAAGTAAAGAAACTAAACTGCTGGCACATAAATGCTGAAAGTATAATAAATAAAATTAATGAATTTGAAACAAGAATAAGCAAAGGCAAACCAGACGTTATTGCAATATATGAATCCTGGTGTAAACAAACTATGGGTGGAAGTGTATTACAATTGGCAAATTATAAAATGTACAGGAAAGACAGCACACGCAGAAAAGGAGGGCTTTTACTATATGTAAATAATAGATTTAATTCAGATTTGTGTGAACAACTAAACAGTATTGAATGTTATAATGTTTCAGACCAACAAAGACCCTAGGATCCACTCATGGCTGGTCTACCTAACTGTGTTCGTAATCGTGTATTGTGTATGTCCTCCGTGGTGGCGGAGGGGACCTACAATTTTACGTGGGTTCTGAACCACAAGAACATAAGAAACTTATTTAAAAACTGCCGGTAAATTGGCAACGACCAATTTTTACGAAACTAAATAATTATCAATTTAAAAATAATTAATTATCGGTTTAAAACTAAAGATAGAATCTCTCAGTCCAGAGGAGCAAGTCATAATAGACTACTATCCACAAATATGTTACATTCTATATCTATTTATAACGGACATGCAAATATATCAGATCCAAAGAATCCAGTCAATTTCATTACGGTATCCATCAAGTCACGGTCCATATCGATTGCGGACCAAGTCAAAATTTACAACCATATACATTATCAATTTAAAATAATTAATTATCGATTTAAAACTAACGATAGAATCTCTCGATCCAGAGGATCAAGTCATAATAGACTACTATCCACAAATATGTTACACTCTATATCTATTATATAACGGACATGCAAATATATCAGATCCAAAGAATCCAGTCAATTTCATTACGGTATCCATCAAGTCACGGTTCATATCGATTGCGGACCAAGTCAAATTTACAACCATATACATTACAATATATACACATACGAGGAAAAGTGTAGGTGTGGCTGTAAAGACTGTACAGTAATGTAGAAATGTGTGTGCACCCATTATGGGTCTCCCATTTAAAGGTGTTTGTGGGGCAAGTGAAGATCATGAGTTTTTCAATACCTCACAGTACTATGGGGGCACCGCTCGGCAGAGGAATCTCTTTAAATGGGGTGTGTAAGGACAGAGTATCCCCTAACCCAAGATGCTGCCTCCCTATATCCCACAACACTTGTGTTGAGCTGTGGGATCTATCCCCACAAGCCTTAATTTTACTACCTTAAACTATACCCTTTCTATCAACATGCACGTCCAATCAATTCTTAAACATGTTTATAGACGTGCTACTAATTACTTCTACCGGCAAACTATTCCAGCTATTTACTATTATATGCGTAAAAAAGTTTTTCGCAACTGCTGTCTCGAACCTTCTACTTGTCAACTTACACCCGTTATTTCTAGTCCTATTATATTGAGATATTTCGAAAAAGCTATCCCTATCTACGTTATCAAACCCATTCATAATTTTGAAAACCTGGATTAGATCACCCCTTAACCTCCTAGTCTCGAGTGTAGTCAATTTTAACTCTTTAAGCCTATCCTCGTACGACTTTGACCTAAGAGACGGAATCATCTTAGTTGCTCGTCTTTGAACTCTTTCGATTTTGTCTATATCTTTGCGCATATGCGGATTCCAAAATTGGACCGCGTACACCAAATGGGGTCTAACTAATGATTTATAAAGAGGAACTATAATATCGCGCGATTTGTACTCAAAATTTCGAGCTATAAAACCTAACACTTTGTTCGCTTTATTGACTGCTGCTGTACTTTGTTTCGCTACTTTTAAATCACCAGTGACTATAACTCCTAAATCTTTTTCCTGCTCTACACTTGTTAAATCTTTCCCTGACATACTATACGCAAAATTACCATTACACGAATCTATATGCATAATTTTGCACTTATCCACGTTAAATCTCATTTGCCATGTGACTGACCAATCAACAATTTTATTCAGATCTTCCTGAATTTTACCTCTATCTTCGTCATTAATCGCCCTACCACCCAGCTTCGTGTCATCCGCAAACTTTGAAACTGTACTGACTAGGCCGACATCTAAATCGTTAATATATATAAGAAAAAGCAAGGGGCCCAATACAGAACCCTGAGGAACATGATGAAAGTCTATGGTGTTGGATCAGTGATAGTGAAGACAGAGCACTGATGGGTTTGATATACAGAAGACACACCACAGCTAACAGAAATAACGATACTCTGTTAGCTATACTTAAGGAAGCAAATAAAATTGAAAGTAAGCATTTCATTATAGTAGGAGATTTCAACCTACCTGAGATAGACTGGAATGGCTATACAGTGATGGATAACCCAGATGGATACTCTCAGAAATTTGTAGATACAGTACATTAGATGATAATTAGTTCAACATGTAAAGGAAATTACTACAGCAAGAGGGCAAAACCAACCCAGTACTCTGGACCTTATTATAATAAAAAATAATGTTGCAATAGATGATCTAAATGTAGAAGACCCCCCTGGGACACAGAAACCATGCAGTATTGACATTCAGTTATCCAATCAAATACTAACATGTAAAAAGAACAGTACAAAATAGATATAACTATTTTAAAGGTAACTAGGACAGAATGAGAGATTATGTTAATAAGGAATGGAGAAATTTACTGGAAGATGAGAACATTTCAATTGCATGGACTATATTCAAAAACGTATATGAAGAATATGTTCAATTATATATACCCAAATTTGAAACCAGAAATAACAGAGCAAAACCTCCATGGCTTAATAGGACTACCATTAAAGCTACAAAGAAAAAGTATGTATGGAATAGATTTCTACAATGCCAGACACCAAAAAGATACTGACAATATACCAAAGAAAGGGATAAAACAAGAAATGCAATAAGAAGGGTAAAATGTACGTATGAAAAGAGACTGGTTAGAGATATGAAAAATAATAATAGGGCATTTTTCAGATATGCAAATAGAAAAAATTATAAAATGTCCAGTGTGTAGCCTAGGAAAGCCTGATGGAACACTAACCAAATCTGATCAAGAAACTGCAGAAGAATTAAATAACTATTTTGCCAGTGTTTTTTGTGAGGAGGATGATAGGGATGTACTGATGTTAAATCAAGCTGCAGCAAACTTATATGGAAATGAAACCCCAGACCCCTTCAAACTCGAGGTGGATAGGCAAAATATAATACCACTTTAGAATACTACTGTTAAGGAAGCCATAGTAAATAGACTATTGAAGGAAATAAATATATATAAAGCAACTGGACCAGACAATATATATATTGTTCAGTAAGTCCCTCAAAGAAGGGAAATTACCCAAGGATTGCAAATGTCATAATAAATGCAATAGCTACACAAGAAAGGAGACAAGAAGAAATCTAAAAATTATAGACCAATCTCATTAACCTCCCAAGTAGTAATGATAATGGAGAAGATAAGGAAACAATAATAGATCACTTAATCAAAAATGGTTTAATAACAATGTCAACATGGTTTTCTTAGAGGGAGGTCCTGTCTGACAAACCTGTTGGAAGCTCTTGAGGATTGGACAACAATGTGCCATAGAAGTGAGCCATATATCATACCATTTACTTAGATTTTAAGAAGGCTTTTGATTCTGTACCACACCACAAATTGATGTACAAGCTTAATTTGAAATTTAGTGAACACATCAGAAATAGATATAGAAAGGATATAGATATGATAGAAAAAATATAAAGAAGAGCCACAAAATTAGTTTCAGAACTAAGATACCTACCATATGAGGATAGATTGAATAGACTCAGATTAACACCACTAGAAGAGAGAAGAAAAAGAGACCTAATAGAAACATTTAAAATTATGAATGGAATTGAAATGATTGACAAAAAACTATTTCAGGAAAATAGGAATGTTTTAAGAGGAAATTATTGCAAAATTTTTAAAAAACAATGTAGCAAAAATATTAGAAAATATTTTTCCTTACAAACAGTAGTGCATCACTGGAATAAATTAGCAAACAAAGTTATAAACTCAACCATAGTTAATAAGTTTAAGAAAAACTATGATAAAGAAATGTACAACAATAATCTTATTAGTAAACAGACAAGTTACGCCGGTTGAGTTACGCTTAATAGACTTGCAAAGGTCTCTTTATGATACTGGAAATTAGAGACTTTCCAAAAGATACAAGAAATTTAGTATATAAAAAAAAAGAAATATTTAGAAAAACAAAAAGATTGAGACAAATATTTTTTAAATAGGTTCTGAAAAAATAATGGTCATGTAAAGTCTTCCACTTTCAATTATTCAGTGCCTAATAAAACTAATGGTGTTACAAAAATGCCAGCCTAATGGAAAAGACCTTGAAATGAAAAAACATCTAAAAAGTTTCTTTTGAATTGATTTATATGCTAATTTAAGTATTCAGAAACACTTTTTCAGTTTTTTTTTAGTTTATTTAGTTTTGTATTTTGTATAATTTAAGGAAGATTTTGTCAGAGATTAAGGTATCATTTTTGATTTGTAAATTCTTTTGTATTCCCTTTTATACTTTTTAAATGAATAACATTCTAAATTCCACAATATGGGAATAAATCATAGAATAAACATGGGTAATATCCTATTTTGGTGTCCCAAATTATTCAACCAACCAAAAATAAACAGTACTACAACACTTCCAAATTACTTGTTTATGCTAATTAGGTTAATTGACTACCTAGTTAGATCAACTGTACACCCTTGATGATTGGTTAGGTTAAGTCTTGATATTTTCATTAGTTTAAATGAAAATATCATAACTTAACCTAACGTGTACACAGTTGACTTAACTGGTTGGTTGAATCCTTTGGAGTAATTATTAAATGTTTCACCAAACCTAAATTAATATACAAAATATATTTTTCTAATGTATTTTGGTGTGTTCTGTTCAAATATGACCTTCATATCTTTCACTAATAAACCGAAACAGTTATGAAACATTAAAATTTTCCTATGTTTTGGTTCATTTTTGCTAGAAATGAAGGTCATATATGAACCAAATCACCAAAATACATTAGAAAAATGTATGGTAGTTGTATATATCCCCCTCACCTCAATTTTATGAAATTGACTTCATAATCAATGTAAAACCTTTATTTATAGCATGTAATTACTTTATTTATTTTTGGAAACCAACCTAACCTAACCTAACAATCTAATCTAACCTAGAAAAATGTATTTTTGACTAAAAAAGTATATAACTTAACATATTACATTATCATTTGTATAATTTAGGTCTCAGGGGTACAGGGGCAGAGCCCCCGTAAAGATAACGCATCATAAAGTGAACCCTATACTGATCAATTTGTGATATGTGATCTTTATGGCCCCTGTACCTCCAAGACCTAAATTATACAAATGATAATGTAATAACATGTTAAGTTAAGCATTTTTTTAGTCTTCATCTAGGGCACATGACGAATCAAGTTCTCAAAGTCAAAACCACACGAACAGCACGTCATAATTCTATCATAAACATGACCAAACTGAGGTATTACCCAAACTGAATCCAATTAGAAAAAAAAAATAGCCACAACAGAAACCAACCAACTAATTAAGTCGCAGAGTAGCGAAAAAATAGCCCAATCAGAAACATATCACGTCAAATGGATATCGTTAATTAAATAATATCTCCATAAATATGATCAACCGAAATTTTTTTACTTAAAGGAAAGATTTTATTTATTTTTTTCTACGCATTGCAATAATGTTTATTAGAAACTGAGGTGAGAGGGATATTGTATACAATTACCAAATGTATTTTGGATATTAACAAAATCAAATGGGCTAGGAACATACATATAACAACCTTAACCTATGTATTCTCCGATTGTATGTGCTAACCAAGGGGGACTTCTCCCCCTCCCCCCCATGATAATATATATATACTAAACTTGGTAATTATTGGCCTTCAAGTTCACTGTTGGTGAAACATTCAATAATAATTTGGGATGCCAAAATAGGATCACCTAAACATGGGCTTTCTTAATATTCTTGGGTTGTTTTGAGTAAGTATATGGACCCAAAAAATCTAAATCATGGATTTTTGCAATTAAACTTAATTTTTCACCCAAATTCTATAGTCTAAATTTGCAACTAAATCCATGGTAATTACCAATCCATAAAAGAGTTCTGCAACGTTTTTCAAATTGAGGCCAAGGCAGCCTAACTCAGCCTACAGAGAGACAGACCTTAGCTTAGATGGAAGTTAAAATATAAAACATCTGTTAATACACAAATCCAAGCTTCAAGCCGAGCCCTAGCCCAACATATGATGGATTAAGGAAATTAAAGTCAATATGAAACAAAGGTAGGATACCTCACCTCAAGAATTTTTTCCTTTTTTTTTTGATCAGCCTTTTTACCAGCTTGATTTCCACCTTTTCCCGCATTCTTAGGTGGCATTTTATATAAAAAATGATTTCAAATGATATTAGGAACAATGTAAACAAATAAAAAACAGCTACAAATGCTGTAATGCTGACACTAATCTAGTTCAATAGCCAACTCTTGTTTACATGTGTGATGGGAAGAAAACTTGTGGCAGACCAAAGCATATAAAGTAGTAAGTTACACAGAATCGCGATTGAATCAGAAAACTTTTCACCTTACTCTTTCTCCCTCCTCCCACCATGTCACATATTCATAGGTGACTCAAATGACTCAACTTGCTCGCTCAGTTAAACACAAAGGCGAGAGTTTGTAAGTTAAGAAAAAATTTACAATTGAAATATTGAAATATACTGTAGTTATATTGGTAATTTGGTAATACACCGAGGGAGATGGGGGAGTTATTCATATGTTACAAAGTGTTACGAGAGGAGGGGAAGGGTCACCTGATGCGTTACGTAACAGAACCTAAAAATCTAGGGTAACTAATTTATTATTTTCATGAGTTTAATTTTTCAAATGAACCTGGAAGAAACGCTTGTCTTCAGAACACTCACAAGATGTTCACCATTTCTGAACCAGATCCAGGAAAAGGTTTTCCTGTAATTCGTGATTTAAAACAGTAGATTAGGGGGCCATAGAAGAAAACAAATTCCGTTCTTTCTGAATAAAAAATTTTCTTAAAATTTATTTTAATGCTTAACCATCCTAAGTCACTTTAATACCTTGTAGTTGTTCCTCAGAGGCCAATAGGTCTTCAAGGCCTGGGCCTAGAGTGCAACAATTTGAGGGGTGCATAAATTTTCAAAAAATATATACAGTCGGATCTCTAATATCGCAAGAGTTACGTTCCTTTGTACTTCGCGATAACGGAATTTCGCGATATTGGGAATCCAAAGCCAATGGGAAAAAGGGAGTTAGGTTCGCGAGCCTGACCGATCATAAGGGGGAAATTAAGAACATAAGAACATAAGAAATTTTTATAGTGGGCACACTAGGGGCCACTTCGGCCCATCGAGGTGGCTCCACTATGTAAAAACTGCCTGTACATTGGCAATAACCAATTTTTACAAAACTAATTAAGTATCAATTTAAAACTAATTAATTATCGATTTAAAACTAAAGATAGAATCTCTGGATCCAGAGGATCAAAGTCATAATAGGCTACTTTCCACAAATATGTTACACACTATATCTATTTATAACTGACATGCAAATATATCAGATCCAAAGAATCCAGTCAATTTCATTATGGTACCCATCAATACCAGTACCATGCCAACCAAAAATAAGTCACGGTCCATATCAATTGCGGACCAAGTCACAATTTACATCCATATACATTACAATATATATACTTAAGAGGAAAAGTGTAGGTGTGGCTGTAAAGACTGTACAGTAATGTAGAAATGTGTGTGCACCCATTTTGGGTCTCCCATTTAAAGGTGTTTGTGAGGCAAGTGAAGATCATGAGTTTTTCAATACCTCACAGTACTATGGGGGGCACCGCTCGCCAGAGGAATCTCTTTAAATAGGGTGTGTAAGGACAGAGAGTATCCCCTAACCCAAGATGCTGCCTCCCTATATCCCACAACACCTGTGTTGAGCTGTGGGATCTATCACCCAAATGCACATAATATATATGAAATAAACTAGTACCATTCATGCAATAAAAATGGGCTTAAACACCATCACCAGATGTCCCTTGCAGACATCAAACTATCCAACCTTCTTTTGAAAGAATCAAGCGTATCTGAAGTCGCCACTTCTTCTGTCAGACTGTTCCAAAACTTAATTACTCTGTTTGTAAAACTATGTTTTCTTAAATTTGTTCTACATCTTGGCTTAAATAATTTCATACTATGACCTCTAGTCTGATTATTGTGATCTTTAATGAAAAGAGACTGAAAATCTATCTTATCCAACCCTTTTATCATTTTATACACCTCTATCATATCACCCCTTAACCTCCTCCTTTTTAATGAGAACATGCTTAGATACGCCAGTCTTTCCTTATATGTCAATTGTCTTAGAGATGGGATCATTCTTGTTGCTCGTTTCTGTACTTTTTCCAGTTTTTCAATATCTTGTATCAAATAGGGACTATTAAATTAAATGCAGTATTCGAGGAGGGGTCTCACATATGAAATGTATAGTTGCTTTATAATATTGGGTGATTTGTATTCAATGTGTCTCTGCATGAGATTGAGTCTAGCATTTGCTTTATTTCTGATTACCATACAGTGATTTGAGGGTTTAAGTTCATTTGTCACAGTGACACCCAAGTCTTTCTCTTTATCATCATTTTTAATCCAAAATTGAAAATATTGTACACATAATAAACCTAATATAGTTACCCCTCTTTTAATCCTCCCTCCAGTACATACCCCTCCCATGTAAATGATTATGAATAAAAATACTGCACAAAAATACTGTAATCACTTTCTCATTTTTTTAATGTATCACACAGTCAACTCGTTCACCCCATAATGCCTGCCCACAACAGACGCATGTTCACCACGTACGAGTCGATCCAACAACTCCACTTTTTGAATCAAAGTCATCACCCCTGTATCTGTGCCTGACTCCGGTCAATAGCAGACGACGAAACTGAAAAACCCACTATGTACTAGATCGGAGGGATATGGGATAAAAGAAAAACTGGAACGCATTGAAATAGTGATAGTGATTGTTTTTTGTTTCGTGTTTTGGATAGATTCAACATAACAAGTAAAAAATTGCAAAGTCCTCATGTAGACCTAGGGACCGTTGTAATGCTATACAACTCTCTCGACAATTACTTAACTTCTATTCGAGCCGATTTTCATACCTTTGAAAAGGAGGCTATCGACATGTTTGGAAATAAGAGCAATGACTCAGAAATAAGGAGAAAAAATGATAAGGAAACTACATTTTGATAAAAAATAATTTTTTGGTCATAATGGATAAATTGCAGACAGAGTTGGTAAAGAGTCGTGAAGCTTATGAAATGGCTGATGTACAATTTGGAAATTTTGCGAAGTTAGCTCAGTGAATACGCATGACATTTGTGAACATGCTTTGAACTTGGTGTTTGTATATAATATGGACTTAGAAGACTCAGTGGCCGACGAATTCGTGCAGCTGCAATCACTAATTCACACATCCAAAGAGGATGTATCTTCAGCTATGAAACTTTTAAAATTGATTAAAAGCCTGAACGTTCAATGCGTATTTCCAAATGTTGAAATACAGTAACTGTGCACATTTTCTTATGCACAGCTGTCACTAACTGTAGCGGAGGAGCCAACATAGCCACACAACTAAACAGCTTCTTCATTCTTAACACTACAGAAGAACATACATACATACCACATCAAGCAGGATACTCAAACTCCTCCCCAGACATAACGTTCTGTTCCCCCTCACTAGCAACACATACACACTGGAGAACAGAAAAACAACTGTTATCAGACCACCTGCCCATCATCATTACAATCGTTCTACACTCTGCCCCAACAGCCTTAGGCACACTTACAGAAATTACAAGAAAGCTGATTGGGAACAGTTTAAAATATAGACTGAGGAACAATTCACCACATTAAAAGCATACCCATCATAAACATCAATACAACACTCAAGACATTTAATCAGATCATCAATAATGCAAACAAATACATACCCAAGGGCAACATTAGGTCACCTTCTCCACTTGGGCCGTGGAGCCGGCAGCGGACACGGAATGGACAGTGCAGTGGGCTGTGAGGAGTGCTGCTACAATGGCGTCGCTGTGTGCGGGGGTCTCATATGCGCACCCTTCAATTGGACATTTCACCATGGGTAGAGGACAATGATTATGTTTATGTTTATGTTTTATTCAAGTGATTACTTATTATGCTTATTCCTTTTTCAGAAGACCGTTGTCATTGTTTGACTTTATATAAATAAATAAATGATTACAAAGAGTTGGTTCTCATTTATGACAACGATCTTAGGTACAAATAACTGATTAATTAAATAAATAATAAAATAAGTCTACATACGTGGTAAATTCAAGCAACTGTCAACCACCCCAACCTAATTAAGCAACTTCAACAAACGCTATCCACAATGCCTGCCGTAGAATGTCCTATCACAGGTTGTACCTATGTCACAGCAGACCTGGACCCAGCCATTGTAGCCGCACTTATAACAGCCCACTGCACGACCCATGTCCCAAGCCCGACAGTCTCTGCAAAGGTTGAGAAAGTAGGACGGCCAACCATTTCGGCTGCAGGTACCAGTGAAGACTGGGCATATTTTAGTCGCGTTGGACAGATTATGCGGAAGCTACAAAAATCACTGGTAGGGACAAAGGGCGCTAGGACAGTTTGCCTACGGACAATTTACCTACGGACAGTTTGCCTACGGACAGTTTGCCTACTGGACATTATGCCTATGGACACCATGCCTATGTGGTATATTTATCCTTAACTTATTTAACTTATTTAACTTCTGATTCATGCAAAAGAATTAATTCAAAATTAAAATGTGTTGTTGCCCTTAATAGCATAAATGTCTGAAAATATATCAAGTAAGAAAGGGAAACAGAAGTTTTCACATAATGGATATTTGTATGTGTTTGATAAATGTAGCAAGCGCGACCCTTCGTTACTTTTTTGGCGGTGCGAGCAAAAGAGTCAGTGTATTATAAGGTGTGTATATATAATATGGGTACTTTTCCGTTATCTGTCCCATTGACGATTGGTTAGGTTAAGTCGTGATATTTTCGTTAAAACTAACGAAAATATCACGACTTAACCTAACCAATCGTCAAGGGCGTACAGTTGACCTAACTGGGCAGTGACGATTGGTTAGGTTAAGTTGTGATATTTTTGATAGTTTTAATGAAAATATCATGACTGAACCTAACCAATCGTCAATGGGGCAGATAACGGAAAAGTACCCATATTATATATACACCTTATAATACACTGACTCTTTTGCTCGCACCGCCAAAAAAGTAACGAAGGGTCGCGCTTGCTACATTTATCAAACACATACAAATATCCATTATGTGAAAACTTCTGTTTCCCTTTCTTACTTGATATATTTTCAGACATTTATGCTATTAAGGGCAACAACACATTTTAATTTTGAATTAATTCTTTTGCATGAATCTGAAGTTAAATAAGTTAAATAAGTTAAATAAGTTAAATAAGGTAAGGATAAATATACCACATAGGCATGGTGTCCATAAGCATAATGTCCAGTAGGCAAACTGTCCAGTAGGCAAACTGTCCAGTAGGCAAACTGTCCGTAGGCAAACTGTCCGTAGGCAAACTGTCCGGCCACGGGGACGAAGTGGTACAACTACTTGAATGCTGCAACGATTCACTCCGCAAAGATTTGACAAGATCCGCAGGTGGAAGCCTAACAAATAAAACCGAAGATGAAGTCCTTGCTGCAATCAAGAAACTAGCTGTCCGAGAGGAGAACACCATGGTAGCCAGGGTTACCCTACACAATATGCGACAAGACCGCGACGAAACTGTGCGCAGTTTTGGAGCCCGTCTTCGTGGTCAGGCCGGAGTCTGCAAATTTCTTGTTGAATGCCCAAGCTGCAACAACAACGTAAATTACACTGACCCCATCCTTCGCGACGTCCTTACCCGCGGAATTGCTGACCCGGAAATACAACTGGAACTCCTCGGCAACAGTAACCAGGAGATGACCCTGGAAGACGTCTTTCAGTTTGTCGAGGCGAAGGAAGCAGGCAAGCGCTCAGCATCACGACTGCTGGACTCCCATGCCGTGGAGGCCGCAGGCAGCACATACAGGAGAAGTAAGCAAATACCCCCACAAGACAAAAATGCCCCTGTTCATATTGTGGTAAAAAAGGACACGGCAGAAGAGCCCCAGTCCACATACGCAAGAAGGATTGCCCTGCGTACAACCACAAATGCAAAATTTGCAAGCGCGACAGCCATTGGGAATCCGTATGCAGGAGCAAAGACAAGGACAAGAGCCTTTCAGCCACTCCTAATAAAGCTGATGAGTGCGAAGGTGCGGTATTTGATCTTCTCTGCGCCACAAGCAACACTTCCGAGCCACATAAGAAAAGAGCAATCGCCCTCGACCATCACATTTACAATGAACTATCGGACATGTGGATCAAGGAGAACTCACAACCACAGCCACACATCAACCTGACAGTCAGGACTCTCCCCGAAGACTACGAGGCGCTTGGGGCAACCCTCAATGCCCACCCAAAAACCGTGGTACTGCCTGCCATGGCAGACACAGGCTGTCAGAGCTGCCTCACCGGTATCAAGGTTATCCACCGCCTCGGGCTTCTCCAGTCTGACCTCATCCCTGTGACCATGAAGATGCACGCCGCCAACAACAAGGGCATCAAAATCCTTGGCGCAGCCATACTTCGCCTCACTGGCAAGGATGAACAGGGCCAACAAGTAGAAACGAGACAGGTAACATATGTGACAGATTCTTCTGACAAGTTCTTCATCAGCAGAGAGGCATGCGTTTCACTCGGCATTATCTCGGGAAGATTTCCTACAGTGGGGGAAGTCCAACTGGATCCAGCACAATACTGTAACAACAGTGCCAGCACGCCACACAGTGACAGCGGACTTGTAACTAACTGTGACTGTCCAAGACGCCAACATCCTCCATCACCTCCAATCGAGCTACCGCTACCCGCTGTTGCGGCGAACCAGCAAAAGCTCAAGGAATACCTGCTGGACTATTACAAATCAAGCACCTTCAACACTTGTGACCACCAAGCGCTGCCCATGATGGACGGCCCCCCAATGAAATTGATGGTGGACCCCAATGCCAAACCAGTCGCACATCACACCCCCGTCCCAGTACCAATCCACTGGCAGGAGGACGTGAAGGCTGGCCTCGACCAAGATGTCAGACTGGGTGTCCTTGAACCAGTACCCGTTGGTGAGCCCGTAACCTGGTGTCACAGAATGGTGGTGTGCGCCAAAAAGAACGGAAAACCAAGGCGTACCGTTGACTTTCAACCCCTCAACGCTCACGCCACCCGCGAAACACACCACACTCAATCGCCATTCCACCAGGCCAGATCAGTACCGCAAGGCAAAAAGAAAACAGTGTTTGATGCATGGAATGGATATCACAGCGTACCAATCTGTGAAGAAGACCGCCACTTGACCACCTTCATAACGCCCTGGGGTCGCTACCGTTACAAAACCGCTCCCCAGGGTTACATTGCATCTGGTGACGGTTACACAAGAAGGTACGACGAAATTGTATCGAGCATCCCTAACAATACAAAGTGCATTGACGACGTCTTGCTCTGGTCAGACACAGTGGAGGAGAGCTTCTTCCAGGCCACCCAGTGGCTTGACACCTGCGGCAGACACGGAATCACACTGAACCCCGACAAGTTTGTGTTCTGTCAGGACAAGGTTGAATTTGCAGGCTTCGAGATCACATCTGACAGTGTCCGACCCTGTAAAAAATACCTCAAAGCAATCCTAGAGTTTCCATCTCCAAAGAACATCACCGACGTTCGATCATGGTTCGGGCTCATCAACCAGGTGTCGTATGCCTTCAGCATGGCCAAGAGGATGCAGCCGTTCCGCCTACTTCTGAAGCCAGGAACACCTTTCAAGTGGGATGACGAATTGGAAACCATCTTCGAAGAATCAAAGGATGTCATCATCACAGAAATAGAGGAGGGTGTTAAAATTTTTGACAAAACCAAGCCCACATGCCTCGCCACAGACTGGTCGAAAACAGGCATCGGCTACTGGCTACTTCAGAAACACTGCACCTGTACACGAGTCGAACCCTTCTGCTGCCATACTGGATGGCGTGTCACATTGGTCGGCAGTAGATTCACTACCTCAGCTGAGTCCCGCTATGCACCAGTAGAAGGAGAAGCACTTGCTGTCGCCGATGCCCTTGACAAGGCGAGGTACTTCGTGCTGGGATGCGAAGACCTAATAATTGCAGTGGACCACAAACCTCTCCTCAAAGTGTTTGGTGACAGATCCCTAGAGGACATATCTAATACACGCCTCAGAAACTTGAAGGAAAAAACCCTCAGGTACCGCTTCCGGATGATCCACGTACCAGGCGCGAAACACAAAGCTGCTGACGGGGTGTCACGATACCCCACTGGCGACCCCATACCACTGACACTCCCCGATGACGTAGCAGCCATCCATCAACCATGCGAGGGAACGGCGTTCTTTCCCCCCCCCCACCTTCCTAGCCGGCATACGGACATCACTGACAGATGGTAATGGCATGGAAGCCTGCGTCATTTCTGCAGCCGCATCAACACTCAACTCGCTGAGCCTGGCATCAGTGACATGGGATCGAGTACGCACCGCCACGACCAGCGATGAAGTCATGAATAGTTTAGCCAATGTCATAGAGTCCGGCATGCCTGAATCCCGCCATGCACTCCCTGCACAGCTGCGGGAATATCACCAGTTTCGCGACGACCTCCGCACTGTTGACGGCGTGGTAATGTACAGGAACCGCACGGTTATCCCGCCGGCCCTCAGGCAAGAAGTACTGGCTTCACTCCACTCAGCTCATCAAGGTACTTCATCCATGATCTCCAGAGCAGAAGACTCCATTTTCTGGCCTGGCATCACACCAGCCATCACAGCACTACGGGCTAGCTGCAACCACTGCAACCGCATGGCACCAACCCAGCCCAGCGCTCCACCCACTCCACCAACATCACCAGAATACCCCTTCCAGTGCGTCTGCGCGGACTACTTCCACTACAAAGGAGTAAACTACCTGGTCGTGGTGGACAGATACTCTAACTGGCCAATAGTAGAGAGGTCATCAGATGGTGCTGCTGGACTCATCGCCTGCCTCCGACGGACCTTCGTCACCTTCGGCATCCCCGACGAACTGGCTTCCGATGGGGGCCCTGAATTTACCGCAGCAGCCACACGGCAGTTCCTCAAAAACTGGGGCGTACACCACCGACTCTCATCAGTGGCTTTCCCTCACAGCAACTGTCGGGCAGAAGTTGGTGTCAAGACAACGAAACGCCTAATAACCGACAACACTGGACCAAACGGCGACCTCAACACCGAAAACTTTCAACGGGCCATGCTTCAATACAGAAACACGCCGGATAGAGATACAAAACACTCCCCAGCAATGTGTGTATTCGGCCGCCCTATCCGGGACTTCATTCCAATCCTTCCCGGCCGATATAAACCACACGACACGTGGCGTGAAAACTTGGCCACCCGAGAAGAAGCTCTGAGGAACCGCCACATGAGGGGAGCGGAACGCTGGTCAGAGCACACCAAGAGACTCCCACCACTAGCAGTCGGAGACCTTATACGCATCCAGAACCAGGTCGGTCCACACGCCCGTAAATGGGACAAGACAGGTGTGGTCATCGAAGTCAGGCAGTTTGACCAGTACGTGGTTAGGGTCGATGGATCTGGGAGGGTAACTGTAAGGAACAGGAAATTCCTTAAAAAATATGAACCCTTCAGCACACCTGCTCCAAAGATGACCATAGACCAACATTTGAAGAACTTCCTAGCGGTGCCCACCAACAGCCCACCTGCTGCACCACCTACACCTGCCAGGTCAGCACCAGGACCAAAGACACCCGCTTCACCCCGTAGTCCGACACGGTCCAGCCCACACGTTGAACGCAGGCGCCCGACCCCTGAAGAGACCACACACCCCCCACCCAAGAAGACATGTCAACGCCGCCCATCGACATACTACCACCTGCACCCCCTAGGCCAATGGGTACGGCACCCCAAACTGCAACTCCACTAAGGCGTTCGAACCGTACCAGACGCCCCCCTACCTGGCATGAAGACTACCATATGAATCAAGAAGAGTAACCAATCAAGTATGCTTTAAATTAAGGGCACTGACAAAATAAGGTTTAGTCTTTATCCGTAAACATACAAATTTTTTTTTTTTTTGCCATATTATCCTTAATAATCTTCTTTATAAAACTGGCTCAAAGACTTGGGGGAGAGATAGAGTACAGTACACTTTACACTTTACTTACTAAGAACTTTATATTGTGTTCCCAATACAGCTGTAACCTCATTACTGTACTATTACTTTTGTCAGGAATACCGTTGTACAACCCTTATTTTAATATACGATTCAATCTCTCGCTGAACTCTCTAATTGTATTGTAATATGTTTGATTGGATATAATGTACTGTATAATTCCATAAGTATTTATATTTTAGTTTCTACAGTATCGTATTCATCATGATGTAATAGCAAAGCCTTATGTTCTCATATTACTCTTAAATAAACTAGTATCTATGTTTTCCTATTAAAGTACTATACTGTATTCACTTTATAAAACAATATAAGTTTGCACTACTGTACTGCAATTACCTCATATCACATCTAGTATCAAAGACTTGGGAGGAGATAGAGGACAATGATTATGTTTATGTTTATGTTTTATTCAAGTGATTACTTATTATGCTTATTCCTTTTTCAGAAGACAGTTGTCATTGTTTGACTTTATATAAATAAATAAATGATTACAAAGAGTTGGTTCTCATTTAATGGGCATGTTCACCTGTTGAGATTCACTATTGTTTTGTATAAAGTTCCATCATAAATAAGATTCCACTTTTTGTTATTACGTTTATTGACCAATATCCATAACGCTAAACAATGATGGAACTCTGAAACGTACAAACAAAACATAAGCACATTCATGAAAAATAAAGGCATCAACATGAAGACATCAATCAATAATAATGAATATTCTCTACAACCCAAATTACACTAGAGAAATAGCCCACCTCATAAGGCAACGTAACAACCTGAAACATAACACACAAACACCACACACAGAACCCATAAAACAGCAGATACAACAGCTCAACACAGAAATAAACAACAAACTTAAAGAAACACAAACAGAAACATTTAAGGAATTCATAACAACACTAAACCACTCCACAGATACATTCAGGCTATACAATACTATAAACAGCATTACCCACTCTAACAGCGGCATTCACACCTCACACACGGCTATCTGTTGCAGCCAAAATAATATCCCAACATATACACAACAAGCTAATATTCTAGTTAATCACTACGCAAAGATAAGTCACTTAAACAGAGACAACAACCAGAAACACGCAGACAGACAAACAGCCAGACACAAGAAAACCTACAGACTCGACACGACCATTACACCCTTCAATGCAGACCAGACCACCAAGATAATCAAAAACATTAAGAATTCGAAGGCTACTGGACCAGACAACATATCTAACATACACCTTAAACACTTGGGCCCCACAGGGAATACTAGCTCTCACAAACATCAGCACATATTCATACCAACACTGTATTATTCCTGACATATGAAACAAGGTAAAATTATTACACTACTCAAACCAAACAAATATCCAACAGAACCAGGCTTCCTATAGACCCATTACTTTACTATGCGCACCTTCCAAAGTAACAGAAAGACTAATCTTACAAATCACCAACCCACACATACCACTATCGTCTACTCAACATGGATTCAGACCTCACCACTCAACCACGACATTACTCACTAACCTCACGCAGCATATCATGGATGGCATCAACTCCAGACGACCAGCTCAACGTACACTATTAGCAACAATAGACATTAGTAAAGCATTTGATGCTATCCCACGCTTCCCTCTCATAAACAAAATACTCAACACAAATATGCACAATAACACCAAAAGGTGGCTGAGCAACTGTCTTTCAGGAAGATACTCACATGTCACATTTAATGGCAAGTCATTCTAAAACAAGCTTTTTCCGAATGGGGTCCCTCAAGGCTCTGTTCTCTCACCAACACTGTTCAACTTATACATGCATGGCATTCCAACACCCATAGATAACAAGCTTACCTTATCATCATATGCAGATGACATCACTCTAACATCCACCCACAACAACATCGACACCGCTACAAATAACCTACAAACATACGTAAACAGTATACAAGACTGGCTCACACACAATAAACTCAAAGTAACGCTCACAAAATTAACCATCACCTTGCTGACAAGCAACACAAAAGAACACCAGATAACTCCACAGATTACACTAAACAACACCAACATTCCACACACTCACAGGACCAAAATACTTGGGGTCACATAAAACACATCATTATCTTTTGCAAACCACATTCAAGACATTAAAAACATATGTACGTCAAGACTTAACACGCTTAGGGTACTAACGGGCACAAACTTTGGACACCAGCAGGAAACAACATCACTCATATACAAACAATATATTCGCTCAGTTATGGACTATACTAGCCCATGCTGAACACCCATTATCTCAAGCACACACATAAACACCTTACAGACAATACAAAACAACGCACTTCGTATCATTACAGGATGTACTCAAACAACACTAATAGAACACCTGCATACAGAAACAAAAATACTGAAAGTTAGGGAACATTTAGACATGAGGGGAACACAATTCATGGCAGCAGCGACAACTAACCCGCAACACCCTTGGCAATACATGTACAAGCATGCACCAACACCTCGCACCATTAAAGTAACACCAGAGAGACATTATAACCATATACCCCATTCCATACCATGCCCCACAGACATCACACAGTATAGAAAACACATTCACACACACCTAACCCACAAAGCACTGACACGACTCGGTCCGAATGCGGTCCTAGGTGCGAAGCCGCCACCCATTAACAGGTCAGAGACCAGCCTGAGCAGATCGGATCGAGTTAACTTAGTACGATTTCGATGTGGACATCACCCCAACTTACAGACATATAAACACAAACTAAACAACTCCATAGACGCCACCTGCCACCTGTGCCAGGACACACCACAAACAATTGAACACATCATGACAGACTGTAATGCTCTAGTAGCACAACATAGAACACAACACAACATCACTAGTGCGCTGAACCTCTGGTCCACTCCGGAGAGGGCGATCGGTTACCTGCGTGCCGCCGGCTTACTCGATCAGAGTGGGTTGATCGGCTAAACAGCAACAACAACACAAACAGTGGTGGGCACCGTTAACCAAAAAGTTAACTTCGTTTAATCCGCTAATCCGTTAAAAGTTACAGTGTTAATCGTTAATTCGTTAACATGTAACGGAAGTTACCGATAAACCGTTAACGTTAACTTTTATTATAAAAAAATGAAAAACACAATATATATAATTTAATTTTCCCTCTTCTTCTCGTTCTCCATTTTGTCCATGAGATGCATGTTGCCCTTCATGAAAATTAGCATATCAAAGTTTTCATCAGACAGGGATGATCTCTTGACCCTCAGGATGTCCTTGCCCATAGAGAACAAACGCTCCACTGCAGCACTGGAGGGGATGGCTGTGTTGAACTTGATGAACAAGTCCACCAACACTTGCTCACCCAAGAAGGCAGTATCTGTCAGCAAGTCCTTGGAGTTGGTCTCCAGCCAGGTCTTTGACCAAGTTCTGGGCCTTGCCCTTGAGTGACCTGTGGCTTCTGCTGCTCTCTTTTGTCTGGATGACAGCACTGAAGAAGTCATCCTCCTCCTCCTCCTCGTTGTTGCTGCCTCCACTGTTGCTGCTTCATGGCCTCCTCGACTGTACCCTCCATGCTTTTCCTCACCCTGGCGACCTTGGTGTTGTCATACTTGTCCAACCAGATGAGGTGAAAACGCTCCCATTGTAAGACATCAATTGACTTAATTTATGTCATCAAAGTGACATGAGAATTGAAATCTTACCTGATCAGTTTTATGGTTCTTGAAATGTATCAAGGAGACTACTAATAAGGTACTCACAGACATATTATAAATATACATGACTTACTTGACAACGATTATTTTTAAATATTCACTAGCACAAACATGTTGCGCAAGAGACAGACTGCAAATGAAACGAATGTAGTTATTTGTTGTAATTGTTACATATATATTATTGAAAGTGCCTTAAAATGCTAGTGATATTTCTTGAAAGAAGTTGAAACATTCACTCAAATGGCAAATCTTTCCGCCTGATTTTACAGTCGACCATGTTTTGCTCAAACCAATGCCATAAATACTACCATATTTGGTAAGACACAAATTGTGGCGACGGAAACAAATATATCGCCTGATTTTGCACTGCGGAAATGGAAATTCGTTCATCACTATTAACAGTGGCGGATTAATTGCGCACCTGCTCAGCACTGAAAATAATAGAAACTTTTAAACGTTTATTTATGAATTTTTTGGGTTAACGGACTTGAGTTAACGGAAGTTAAATGTAACGGAAGTTAATTAGTCCGATAATTATTTTCAAAGTTAACTTAAAAGTTAAATCGTTAACGAAAAAGTTAACTTCGTTAATTAACGATTAACGGATTAACGGTTTGTGCCCAGCTTTGAACACAAATAAGTAAATTATATGAATGAACAAAATAACAAGGTGATACAAAACTATGGTATTGGTACAACACTTGAATAGGCCTACTGCGGTCTTAACGGGAAGTTAGTTTGAACAGTATTGAAGACACCTTTTAGGGCCTACGCGATTAGGCGGAGTTTGTGGACTTTTCAGCTTTGAATCCTGAATAGTTTAGCACGAAGTAACAAAACACTGTAGGCCGAGTAAAGACTTACAAGAGGCTTAACGGCCTGCGATTTCGACGTGGACAACTCCGAAGACTGAGAAGAGCTTACGTGAAGGTTGACCGTATTACGTTTCGCCGTAGATAGCTCTGAAGACGTATTGGCCTACCGGCAGGAGGATGTGCTGAGGGCCTGTTGATAGACTTGTTGAAAGGGCGCCGATCGAATTGTGGTGAAGGATGAGTGAAGCCAGGGCCAGAAGGATGACGCCGGTAGAGTGATGTTTGCTTCTGCCGGGATGAAATTGTAGGTCGCCTCAAGTGTTGATTCGCTTCGTGTATTGTTGAGGTGTTGCTTGAAGAACTGAGGCCGGTTGAGGTCGAACGGCACTACGTGAAAGAGGAGATTCACGAAGAAGAGTAACGAGCAAAGTGAGAGCGATTTTTAGTGAACTCTGGCTTATATACAGGGTGTCCCATAAGTCCGGTATCATAGGAGAAATTCATATTTTTCTATTTCTACAAACCATAATTCATATTTTTCTTATGCTCGGGATGCCAATTTCCCGTCCCCCATTCTGTTCAGTGACGACGCTGTTTTTTATGGAAATGGTGAGGTAAATCGACAGAACACACGCTACTGGTCTCAAAACAACCCTCACTGGTATACCTCTTCAAAGGAACGAGGTGCATCTCGGGTGATGGTATAGTGTGGCATTTGGAAGGATCGCATCATAGGCCCCCTCTTTTTCGATGAACATGTCACTGGAGGCACCTACCTACGTATGCTCAAGGAAGAAGCATTTCCCAGTGTCTTGAACGAAGAAGGAAATTTCCCAACATGGTTCCAGCAAGACGGCGCTCCCGCACATTACAGCACCCAAGTAAGGGAATACCTGTACCAACAATTCCCTGGTCATTGGATAGGACGTCGAGGGCCTGTGGAATGGCCAGCTAGAAGCCCGGATCTCACGCCACTAGATTTTTATCTCTGGGGCCACTTGAAAGCGCTGGTATACGCAGAGAAAATTAGGAGTGTTGAACATTTGCGGCAGCGCATTATTAGGGCATGTAATACCATTACTCCTGAGTCCTGACATCATTCACCGTGTGCTTGCTGACTGGGTATCACGTCTGAATTTGTGTATTGAAAATAATGGTGGACATATTGAGCATGTTCTGTAAATAAAAGCTTTTGTTTTGCTTTTTTTATTATTTTTCCTATGATGCCGGACTTATGGGACACCCTGTAGGTTCGGAAAACGTTAACTTTTCGCGGGCCTTTTTGGGAGAGGACAAACACCCTTTTGTTTCTCTCTCTCTCTTTGAAAACCACATGTGTTTTTCGGTTTCTGATGATTCCATGATGTTTGCGAACGGCGAGGAAAGGAATTTCCGGTTGGTCTCTACAAACCTATTCGCCATAACTCTCCTACTCCGAACTCCCTCTCTGCCCAAATATACTACATTTGCTTCCCTATCTCCTGACACGTTCAATAGTCCTTCAAAACACTCACCCCATCTTGTCTTCACATCTTCTTTCTCTGTTATCACTTCCCCATCGACTCTTTTCACAGTCATGCTCATCTGCCCACTCATTTTCCTCACACTATTCCAGGGTTCTCAAGTGTCCTTATTTCTGAGAACAAATTTGTTCTCATTTCTTAATTTTAAAATTTTTCATTTCATTTGGCCATCAGAATAAAATGTTAACGATATATTCTGATAACCAACTGAAATGAAAAATTAAAAAATTAAGAAATACGAACAAATTTGTTTTTAGAAATAAGGACACTTGAGAACCCTGCACTATTCACTCCTCTCCAAAACATCTTGTTCTTCCTGAAATTTTCTGACACTCTTATACTCCACCTCTCATTTGTTCTTTCTTTCAGCTCTCGCACTTTTTTCTTCTTGCCTCTTCCTCTTGTACTCTTCCTAATCACCCACACTTCTGCTCTGCAAGTACCGAGCATATACTTCCCTCCTTTGCTTCACTAACATTTCAGCCTCCCCATTCTACCATTCACTACTTCGTCGTTTATGTCCAACTCCAATCTTCCGTACCCCACACACTTCCTTTGCACACTTCACCGCTCACTAAATATCTGCCACTCCTCTTCCACAACCCTTGTTTCACTCTCTCCCAGCCTGCACCATTCCTCATTCAGTCTCTCCTGATACATCCGTTCACAATCCCTTTTTCTCAGTTCACTCACTTTCACTACCTCCTTCACATGCACCCTATCTCATTTTACTCCCCACCCACCACAAACCTTCACTTTCGCCTCCACCAAGAAGTAGTCAGACATTTCACTTGCCACTCCTCTCAACACATTCACATCTAACAACCTCCCCATAGCAGATCTTGTCATCAACACATAATCCATTAATGCCCTATTACCACTCACCCACGTGTACTTCAGCTCAACCAACCTTTCCCCACTTCCATTCACACCATGCACCCCATGCGTCCCAACTATACCCTCACTTGGCACATCCCCCACTCTCGCATTCAAGTCCCCTAGCATGACAATGCGGTCCTCGCATCAAAACTACCCAAACACTCACCCAGTTCGTCCCAAAACGCATTCCGTATCTCTTCGCTCTTTGCACTCCTCGGTCCATACGCACTAACAATCACTCACTTCTCTTGGCCCACTTTCATTCTAACTCACATCAGCCTTGAACTCACTTCCTTACACTCTTTCACACATTCCCATAGCCCATCACATTACCTATCAGAAACGCAACCCCCTCCCTTGCCCCCGCCCTCTCCCCAACCCTGGACTTTACCCCCCGAACATTCCCAAACCACTTCATAACCTTACCCTTCAGTTTTGTTTCACTCAAGGCCAGGACCTCCAGGCCTCTCTCACGAAACAGAGCACCAATCTCTCCCTTCTTATCAACCTGACCACATCCACGCACATTCAGACACCCCAGTCTGAGCCGTCGTTGGAAAGCCCCCCGCTATACCCTTTCTCTGATCGTTCCTGTTCGTGGAAGCTTGCATACAGGTGGGAGGGGTTTCCAGCCCCGTGCACCAGTCCCTTATTTTTAGTCGCCTTTTACGACACGCTGGAACCACGTGGGAAGAAGTCTTTAAATCCCCTATCCCCAGGGTATCTCTGGGTTGGTGAAACCTTCTCTCTCTCTCTCGCTCCTCGAACAACGACCGAGGAGAGTCGTCGCGTCGAGTCGAGTAAGTGGGGGGAAGGAAGTTTTTGCCAGAGGTACCCACCCAAAAAAATAAAATCAGGGCGTGGCAAGCGACCCCTTTTCGGCTCGGTCGGTGTAGTATTACGCCGGCTGGACGGAAAGAAACTGCGCCGATCCTTTAATAACGTTAAGACGACAACGACTTCGTCAAGGGGTTTGGGGGAAAGAAGCATGAAGGTCGATGACCGAGTGTTTTTCCTTCTTCTTCTTCGTTGTTGTTGTCGTCGTCTTCGTAACCTAAAAAAATGCGCCTCGGTGTAGTGGTTAGCGTCGCTGACTACGAATCCATCGGCCCCGGGATCGAAACCCGGTGATGGCAGCCGGCGCGCACCAAAACCCAGCTGTTCATCCTTCCACACAATAAAGAAAGTGGTTGGTAGATAAATGGGTACCATGGGTGGCCTAGTGGTTAAAACGCTGGGCTGCTGGTGGGGCGTGGTTCGGATTCCACGTTAAACTGTAGGTCTAAGGTGGCGTGAAAAGCTTGACCTTCGTCAGAATGAACAATTCGGGCGGAAGCTAACCAAAGGTTAAAGGCTAAGGTTTATATATATATATATATATATATATATATATATATTTGTCGTCGTCGTCTATGTGGTGGAATGCCACTACATAGACTTTTGTTAAATAAAGGCATGCCAATAATGCTGCTTCGAAATTTCGACCCTGGCAACGAACATTGTAACGGAAGTAGATATGCACTCGAGAATTTACTGGATCATGTAACTGATGCGAAATTGGCAACAGGTTCACATGCTAGAAATCGACTGCTCATACCCAGGGCCGTAACTAGGGTTTAGAAATTAGTGAGGTCCAGATTTTTCGAGCGCGGCGGGACGAGCAAAATTCAGACCAAAATGACATCTACAAACACAACCCAAGCTATACACTAAACACAAAACACAAAACGCTCGACGCTCCCTCTTTTCAAAAGAAAAGCGGTAATATGCGTTTCATACACGGAGAACGTTCAGTCTCTCTTTTTTTTTTAGGAAATAATTACCGAGGTCCGGACCTCGGTGACCTCATAGGTAGTTACGGCCATGCTCATACCACGTATCCCCATTGCTTTGACAGATAACTTATTTCCGCTTCAAATGTATCGGCGTCAGTTTTCAGTTCGGGTTAACTTCAGGATGGCGGCTAACAAGAACCAAGGTCAGATCCTGAAAAAAGTTGGCATTTACCTAAAAAAGGATTTCTTGCAAGGTCAACTTCACGTTTCCATGAGCCAAGTGGAAAATCAGAAAAATTAAGAATTCCCCCCAAAACCGGATACGTGAAGCTAAAACGAGGAACTTTTACCAACAATGTAGTGTTTCACGAAGTATTGTCTTGAATAAAAGTAAAATTGTTTTGAATTTCGTAATTTTTAATAATGTTAGTCTGCAACAAATTGGATTCAAAGGAGGCCATTGTGAATTTTTACATTCACGTCGCATTCTTATATATACTTCGTTAACCTCGTTTGGGTTCCGTGCGTTGGTCTCTCTTCACACGAAGGTCAAGCTGATGACTCTGCTTCTAGTCCTGGCTTGGTGGAGGAGCGAGTTGCTCTCTTGCGCTCTCCACCGCACATAGCCAGGTACACCCGGCTCATCTGGTACCGTCCTGAGCCAGGCATCTAGTCTTTTCTTGAAGACTTCAACTTTGACCCCTGTAACGTTTTTGAGGTTCTTTGGAAGCTGGTTGAAAAGTCTTGGCACCCCCTGACAACCAAGCTATTTTCCTTCAGTGTTGAGGAAGTCCCTTGTCTGGCCTTTAATTTGGGAACATTACACATTCTGCTTTTCCTATTTTCCAGCGTTGTTTGGATAGTAATTGGGTTTAGTTTGAGGTTTGGTACAAGTTTTTCGATCATTTTCCATATGTAGATGATACTGTACCTCTCTCTTCTTCTTTCCAGGAAGTACAGATTTAGTTTACATAGTCTTTCCCAGTAGTTGGGTTCTTTGCAGCCATCAGTCTTGGCTGTGAAATGTCTCTGCGTTTCTTCTAGTTTATTAATTTCTTCCTTTTTATATGGGGACATCAAAACTGAGCAGTATTCAAGTTTTGGTATGATTAGTGTTCTCAGCAGGGGAATCATTACTGTCTTGTCCCTCCTTTTGAACGTTCTTAGTACCTGTCCCGCGACTCCTTTTGCTTTGTTTATCACTATCTGATTTTGTGTCTCGAATTTGCCATCATCGGTCATTATTACTCCCAAGTCGACTGCTTTCGTGCTTCTCTGAATTTCCTGTCTATCTGGAGCATAATATGCAATCTGTTTAAGTTCCTCATTTCTACCATATCTCAAGAGCTGAAATTTCTCGGTGTTAAATGTCATATTGTTGTCTTCTGACCATTTGTATATTTTGTTCGTGTCCCTCTGCAAGGCCTCCATTTCATTTTCATCACTGATTTTTTTTGCTGATCTTTGTATCGTCCGCAAGTGATGTTACCATACTGTTGTTGTTTACTCCACTGTCTATGTCTGTTAGCATGATAATGAACAGGAGTGGGGCCAGCACTGTACCTTGTGGTACTGAGCTACGTACTTCTGATTCTGATGATGATACACCTTGAATTTTGACCATCTGTAGTCGTTTTCTGAAGAAGTTGTAGATCCATTTTCCCACTTTGCCTGTTATTCCCATATGTTTCATTTTATGTGCTGTTATACCATGAGCGCATTTGCCGAAGCTTTAGCAAAATCCGTGTATATGACATTATAGTTTTCATTGCCTTCAAGTGCATCTAGGATATTGTTATAATGCTCTAGAAGTTGTGATAGGCATTATCTTCCTGATCGGAATCCGCGCTGATTTTCGTTGAATCTTTCCAATATCTCCAAGATGTCATAGATTTTCCCTGACTATTCTTTCAAATATTTTGGTGAGGTGGGACGTCAGGGACACTGGTCTATAGTTCTTTGCTTGAGATCTATCCTCGCCTTTATATAGAGGGACAATGTTTGCTCTTTTCAAGATGCTCGGCATTTCCCAGTGTCTAGGGATCTTCTCCATATCCAATATAAGGGAGTAACTATTTCATTTTTACAGTTTTTAATTAATAGTGCGTTCCATTTGTCCGGACTTGCAGCTGAATGCGATTTCACTTGTCCTATAGCTCTTGCTACAACTTCTGGAGTGAAATCAAAGTTTGTTATACATTCTCCTTGCAATTTCTCTTTGAAGAATGCATCTCTGTCAAGTATCGTTTTGTCACTTTTTGGGGTACTGAAGACCGATTCATACTGGGCTCTCAATGTTTCAATATTTCTTTTAGATCGTCTGTTAGTTCATTATTTCCTCTCCTTAAGGGCCCGATAGTAGCGCGCGTTTTTGTTTTCCTTTTCGCATAGCTGTAGAAATATTTTGGATTTTCCTTTATTGCTTCTACCGCCTTTTCCTCTTCCCTCTCTGTATGGCCTTTTATCAGAGTTTGTATTTCCCAGTCGATTCTCTCCAGTTTTTCTTGTATTACTTTCCTGGCATTGTTGTCTCCGCAATTAGCTAACTTCGTTGCTACTCTCTTTCTTTTGCGGAATATTCTTCTCTTTTGCCTCTCTAGCCCGTTCCTCTTTCATTTTGGCTGTGATTTCGGAGCATATTTTTCCAGAATTCTCAGCGTCTTTTCTTCCAAGGTTGTTAGCATTTCCTCAATTGTTTTATTCTCTAAAACTGTTTCCACTCTATTTGGGCCATGTGTGATCTGATTTCTTCCCAATTTATGGTCTTGGAGTTTAAGTTAAAAACCCCAAATTTGCTTCTTCCTTCCGTATGTGTATTATCTTTTAAAGTTATCGCCATATTTGTTGATAACTCACTTATGTTGTGGTCTAAGATAATAGTTGGGGTTATTTTTATATCGGGAATCAAATTCGTGTTATTTGTGAATACCAGATCTAGGCACTTATTTTTCCTGGCATTTTCTGTTATCTCCTGTGTCAGCATAAACTCGTTTCTTCCCCATTTTTACTTGGGGTCTTTGTTTTTGGTGGTTTCAGTATGATTTCTTTTTTGTCTACTTGTTTTTTCCTATTGCTGCTAATGCCCTTTGTTTGAAATCTTTGGATTTGGTTTTGTACCTCTGTTTCCTCTGTTGGTGCTTCTTTTATTTCTATTATTTCTGCTTCCCGTTTACTCGCTTTTTCTGGGTTTTTTTCCTATTCGTTTTTCGCAGTTTCCTCTCGTATTATCTTCGTTCTTTCTATTTTTTTCCCTGTTCGCTATTCATAAACTCCTCTTTTGCCTTTTTCTCATAGTCTCGTTCTGCTTTAAAAACCGTAAACGAGTTTATTTCGATTATGCAGCTTTTGCAGAAGAACTTGATTCCGTTCAATTGTTTGGCGCCTGTTATAAGAGAGATTTCTTCGTCGCTCCATCTCAGGCATTGAAATTCGACTAAGGTCTGGCAAAGATCGCAGCAGATTGTCTTTGATTCATCTGTTTCTTTTTTACAGTATCCACAGGGTTGTATGAATTGATTTGCCATTGCCATGTTTCTAATGGTATGTAAATGATTGTGCACGAAATATTAACTCAAAATGGTAATTTATTAAGTGAAGTATTTGATTTGACTTTAGAAATGAGGGAGGGAAAGTTTTTCCGTTATTCCGTTGGGTGGGGGATGGGGGATGTGGCACGCTGTAGAGTCTCACTGATTGGTGCCCTGGAGTGGACCGCGGGCAATAACTGAGGGATATTGCCTTTCGATAGGCAGTTAGATTTCCTAAGAGAGAAAACACTCGGAAAAAACGTTGTATAGATTAAGATGCTTTAATTTTATTTGCTTTATTTCAACATACGCCGCTATTTCACCATTTAAATAGGCATACGACTGTGTTCACTGAACATTCACTCAAAAATTGGTACTACTTAAAAAGGATTAGCTGCAGGATTTTTATTGTAATATCACTTTTATTCGGACTTCAAACGAAACACGTGTAACCGTCACACTGGGCAGGAATATACAGTATGTATATATATGTATACACACACACACACACACTTATTTATTTATTTTTGTGCCGGAAGGAGGGGCCAAGGGCGAATGCCCCGCAAAAACGCCCCCTCCCTCCCCATACAAGAAGAAGAAGAGAGCCAAAATGAAGGTTCAGGGTTTTCGAGATGCCTGGAAACTGCGTTTGAAAGGTTGGAGGTCATAGACAGGAGAAAAATGGATTGTTCCAGAGTTGACCGGTTGAGTAGATGAAAAATTGAAAATACCGATTAGCCCTTGCGTTAGAGAGTTGGACAGAAAAGGAATGAGAATGTGTCGAAAGTCGGGTACTGCGTGCTCTCGTTAAAGGAGGAGGCATGCAATTAGGAGTTCAGAAGAGCAGTGACCGTTATAATAGCGATAGTGAAGAGAGAAATGAGGCAACATTGCGTCGAAGAACTTGTGAACTTACCTTTCTAACGGACTTCACAGCTCATTTAAATTAATTTAATTTGAAACTCGAAGCAAAACAGCAAAGTATATCTAATTTCTAGGGCCGCGCCAATGGATTTCGAAATGAACTGAAGTTGTTTAAAGTAGGTCTTGAAAATAATGATCTCACACATTTCCCAAACATTTTTATAATGTGGCCCTTGAGTAGATGCCTAAAGTATAATGCGGCCCTCTAGTAGCTTCAAGTTGGAAAGCCCTGAATCCTAACTTAACCAGTCGTCGACTTCCACTTCGCCCTTATTAGGGCTATGTCGTAGCCAATGTCGTAACACCGCTTCCCGTTGATCAGCAAAGTTAAGTGACATTGGGTCTGGAGCAGAGCATTTTTTAAGCTTTTCCCACTGAGCGACAAAGGCAGATCGGAAAGTGGGGGTGGGATTAAGGCAGGGGTGTGCTGCCAATTTCTTAACAACCGGTTCTGATACAGATAGGGGTGTAAATCGGCGAGCGCAAATGGCGTGAGTCATTAAGCTAGGGGGTCTGGGTGAGCGGTAGCTCCCACAGTGGGGTCCGGGGCGGAGCCCCGGAAGCCAACGTATTTTAGCTTTTCCAAACAGCATTTTGTAACATTTTGATAGAAATTATTTAACATATTCTTTATACTCACTAATGACATAATTATCTAAAAATAAACTAATTTTTCATCAAAAAATAAATAAATATTGAAACGACCACTGCTTGTGATACTACCTATATTTTTCTATAAAATCCTGAAAAAATGAAAAAAATGTAGATATAAATAAAGTTCTACTGATAAATATTTGTTAAAAACAAACAAACGGTTCGGTGATCCAATCAAAATTTAACAACCGGTTCGGGCGAACCGGACCGAACCGGTCCCAGCACACCCCTGGATTAAGGATACTATGGATCCGGATGTTCCCTAATCAGGCCACCATCCCCGTGTCGTCTGAAATAACACTAGCATTATCTATATATAAATATTCAATGTAAATTTCATATTTACATTTAGGATAAACAGTTCTAATTGTGGCATATGTGCGTGTATTATATGTATTTATATGGCTTCCAAGACAATGCTCCAAAGACAACTCCCAAGACAATTCTATTTTTACAAATTTTGAAAATTCCTTGTCGCCCAGTACCCTAAAATTTCATTTACTGGGCGACAAATTTTCTTCACTGGGTGACATTCATGTCGCCCACTCACTAGGTTAAAAAATGCTCTGGTCTGGAGAGTAGTTGGATGGGAAACGGTCCTTTGTATCCGGGTTATGTAGCGACCTATGGTTCAGATCCCACGTGAAGCTGTAAGTCCGCTTCGTCATATGACCTTAGATCATATATTGCGAAGGAAGTCAAACAACTATCTATTTCAGCCTTCGACTATGTTATTTTTTGTTATTATTATATTATGTAGTTACTTTTAGAGAAGAAGAAAATTGTTACTCATTAAAATTTACATTTCCTTTGTATGGCATAGAAAACACAAATTTGAAAGAGAAACTAAATAGAATAAATAAAAAAGTTTAAAATCATTAGCTAATTAAATTTTCATACTGGTTTTTATTTGATTTATACGATTTAAAATAAATACAAATTATCTAATTTATCTGCATTTAAAATACTAACGCGAAAAAGGACTTCAGAAAGATATGTTTGATTTCATATACAATATGCAAATATGTTAACTTTTATTATTATAAATACATACGTAGCATTCACTAAATTCATAAAACAATGGAAGTATTATTATTATTATTCATAAAAATACTTGTTACTAACGAAAACTGGAAATATTGAAGGCTAGAGTAATTTCAATGCTTACTTATATTTATGTAAATATATTTTAAGAACTACTGTATCTTAATTTCACGGATGGCTGAAAGTCCGTGTCGTGTGTCGCAGGTTCTATGACGTCACGAACTGCAATTGACCAATCTTTTATTACGTAAATGTACAGCTCTATTCATATGAGTGCATTTTTTTTAAATATATTTTTGTATTAGAATGACTTTGAAGTAAATATATTAACGACTTTTACAAGATCACTTTTTACTGGTAAAAGTTAATAACAATCAACAATTTGCGTAGTACGGCTATGGTGCACCTGACTTCTAATCTTTCTATCTCAGATTGGGGCAGAGAAAACTTTATGGCTTTCAATGCCTCAAAAACTCAGTTCCTCCATCTGTCTACTCATCACACACTTCCACACGACTATCCCTTTACCTTCAACAACAGTAGCTGATCTAGGATTTTCGAAAGTGGGGCCGGACCTCTACATATGTAAAAATTGCACCAAAATAATGTTCAATTATATATAAATATAATTACATACATTGGAATTAAAAATGCATATGTTAATTAATTAACCCTTTAAGCACCAGCAGGCAAATTTTCGGCGTTTACTAAAATGTAGTTAAAGACCAGGTTTCTGGAGTAAATATTGGAACTAATTTGATTGACGTTATCTAATCCATCCGTTCAAAGTATTACCTGAATCAGTCATTTAGAGAGAGGAAGATCGTGAATGTGAATATTACTCAAAGGGTTTACGAGCACATTAACCTTGTGTCTACAAATGTTTACAACCATTAATAAATGAATATGTAACATTTTCTAAGAATAAAATTGAAAGGTAAGTTGCCACGTATTTACGAGGGTGGTGTTGATATTTTTATAATTTAAAAAAGTATGCACTTTTTTGCTTTTAGAAATTAAAAAAATTATGATGAAAAGTAAAGCATTTGGAAGGGGCGCCAAGATTGACCAAAAAGGGCGCCAAATTGACCAAAGGGGGCGGCCCCCCCATAAATCAGCTAGTGTTCAACAACACACAACTCAATCTTTCCTCTTCTCTTAACATTCTTGGCGTTTCCTTTTCTCGTGATCTTTCCTGGAAAGATCACATATACTCTCTTTCCAAAACAGCTTCCAAGAAATTAGGTGTGCCGTACCGGCTTCGCAGTTTCTTCACCCCCCGCTCAGTTGCTGTCTCTGTAGAGGGGTCATGTCCGCCCCTGTATGAGTATGCTTCTCACGTGTCGGGTGATTCAACCCACACAGCTCTACTTGACCGGGTGGAATCAAAAGCTTTTCGTCTCATCAATTCCCCACCTCTTACTGACTGTCTTCAATCTCTCTCTCTTCGCCGCAATGTTGCCTCACTCTTTCTTTACTATCGCTATTATAACGGACACTACTCTTCTGAACTCTCTAACTGCATGCCTCCTCCTTTAAAGAGACCATGCATTCTACACATTCTCATCTCTTTTCTGTCCAACTCTCTAACGCGAGGGTTAATCGGTATTTCCAGTCTTTCATCTACTCAACCAGTCAACTCTGGAACAACCTTCCTCAATCCATCTTTCCCCCTGTCTATGACCTCCAATCTTTCAAACGCAGTGTGTCTAGGCACCTCGAAAACTCTGAACCTTGATTTTGGCTCTCTTCTTCTATTGGGGAGGGGGGGGGAGGCACTTTTGTGGGCGTTCGCCCTTGGTTCTTCCTTCTTGCATAAAAGAAAAAATAAGAATAAATAATGGTAAATGACAAATACTACAATTTTTTCTTTTTCACGATGGAAGGCCCAACGTGGGCAACGGGTTGCCCGCAAAGAGGCCCCAAAATATAGCTTCCCTCACCAGCTATCTGCCAAGCAGATAGGATCCTCTCCCAAAGCTCGATCCTATCTGCTTGGCAAACTTTTCTCCCACCTTGTATACAGTAATACCAATAGCGCCCACAGGATTTTCTGACAGGGGGGGGCACTTCCACTACGTTATCTGGATATATATATACAGTATATATATATATATATATATATATATATATATATATATATATATATATATATATTATTGTAATTTATAGAGGATATTTAAGATAACTGTTATACTGTTATAAGTTAAACAAAAGTACTGAAAGAACACTAACACATAGATAACAATTTTATATAAAAAATGTCAGCTATTGCCTGTAAATATAAAATTGTTTCACAAGTGTAAAATATTTCGTGAAAAAAAATTTTGTGGGTAAATAATTCGATGTTGCTTACTTTATGTGCACCTACGTATAACACAGGCCTACGAATGAGAACTTTGTAAGAGTTGTTTTCTTACTAATAACTTATTTTATATAAGTCAACTACGCTGATTTCGAATAAGGTGTCCATCTTTTCCTATCACGTAAGGATTTTCTGCAAACTGGAAGGGAGAAAACAACATAAATAAATATTATTTATTTCAATTTACTGTACATTAGGTACCTATTTCGCTTTGTTATACTAATTACAAATGCAAACAACTTTAAAAAGAAAGAAGTCTATTAACGTCAATTACATATTCATCTTTATTTGTCCCGAGTTTTCTTGCGAGATCTATGCCTTTTAATCTCGAATGTACGCGCCGTTCCTTTTCTTTTATGTAATAATTCTAGAGTATCCGTTTCAACATCCAGCAGTAATCAGCCATCATGCTGATGTCCTACCTAACCTGATATCTCTTCTCCATTTCTTTGATGTCTTGGTGAAACCGTTCTCCTTGTTCTTCGCTGAGTGCTCCGAGATTCTCAGGGAAGTAATTTTAAACTCGTATTACAACCCAACTCTTTGAACTTATTTAGCATGTTGTTCACGGTGTTTTGGTAATTTGGGTCCTTGTTGTTCCCCAAAAATTTGCTGATAACATCCTTAAAAGTAATCCATGCTTCTTTTTCAAGATTGTTCATTGTTCATCCAAAGTCAGTTTTCTAATCTGAGGACCAACGAAAATTCTTTCTTTCAATTTTGGTTCCGAAAGAGTTGGGAATTTACCACACAGATACTTAAAACAATATCCATCTTCGTCCAAGGCCTTAACAAATTGCTTCATCAAGCCCAATTTTATGTGAAGGGGAAGTAAAAGGACTTTCTTCGTGTCAACCAAACTTTCACGTTGAATGTTTTTAGAACCAGGTGTCAGGTTGACTCTGTGTGGCCATTCCTTTTTTATCCAGTGCTGAATTCTTGCTCGGCTATCCCATTCACACAAAAAACATGGAAACTTCGTATAACCTGATTGTTGACCTAACAACATACAAATCACTTTTAAGTCTCCACAAAGTAGCCAACCGTGTTCTTTGTATTTAACCTTAGCTAAAAGCTCAAGATTTTCGTACGTTTCCTTCAAGTGAACCGAATGAGCCACAGGAACGGATGCATACAAGTTACCGTTGTGAAGAAGGACACCTTTTAGACTTCTTTTGGAGGAATCGATGAAAAGTCTCCACCAGTGGCGTACGAAGGGGGATGCGAGGTGGGAGGTCTGCCCCGGGTGACAGCCAGGAGGGGGGGTGCCATCGGGAGAGTTGAAATACCAGTACAAGTTTACAAACTAAATGAAAAATTCGCCAAAGTAAAAAAAAATTTTTTAGATGTTCAAACTATTACAACAGCTTAATGTTAATTTCTACTATAAAATAAATTTTTATTTTTATTGGCAATACAAAATTTACAAACGAAAAATCAAATATTTGATAAAAATTGCATCGAAAGGCGAACGTTTGTTGACGTTTTAGTCATCAGTTTGTTGAGCATAGCCAGCTGGCTGCAACTGACATTCCAAGTCTTGTTCACTTGACACTGTGACTCCACAAATGGAGTCCACATACATGAGGTATGTTTCATTAAATAATTATGATAAAGCATAAAGTGCTGGTGTTTATAACAATATCATGGAACTTATACCAGTGTCCAGTCATTTTTGACAATGTGGTATCATAGTGATGTTTAAGTGTTTATAAATGATAATTAATAATGATAATAATAATGATAATTAATTGTCTCTGCTTGTCTGGGTTGATAATCTGATAACTCAATGGGTATCTGGTTGGAAAAGTTTGAGAACCACTTGTTTGAAGCTTTTCTGTTGTAATAAATTTTTTTTACTTCTTTCTTTACTGGATATACTGTTAATTTTCATTTTGTCAGTGGTTTAGTTATTTGTGAGTAATGCTTATAGTTTTTCGCTTTTTTAGGAGTCGTGTTTGCACTTAACCCCCCCCCCCCCCCCCCCCCCAATATAAAAAAATAATAATAATAATCACAGACAATTCAAATCAAATTCTGTCAATTTTCGCTGTTATTCAGCCAAACACTTTGGTTATTGCAACAGAAAAAGAACTTCGGAAGTATATCCCAAATTTGACTCAGATTTTCGATGAATTCTCTGATGAAGATATCAGTGTGGAAATTGGACGACTTCGGAGGCATTTGGAAGCTGCCAAAATCAGCGTTGAAGAGGCAAACAAATGGACAGCATTGCAGTTTCTGGAGTTTATTGTGAAATGGGATTTTTGTGAATCTTTGCCAAGCTTGTAACTGTGTTTGAGATTCTTTTTGACTGTCTGTGTGTGTATTGCTTTATGTGAAAGAAGTTTTTCCAAATTGAAATTGATAAAAAATTTCTTTCGCTCGACCATGAGTCAGACAAGATTAACAAACCTGGTTTTACTTTCAATTGAACATGAATATGCAAAGAAGGTGAATTTTGATGAGGTCAGTGATCAATTTGCAGAAATTAAGGCTCGAAAGCAGAGACTGTGAATCCTCTCTATTTACCTTTGAAGAATAGACTGAGCGTTGAGACTGGATTTCCTGCGTTTTTTGTATAAAATAAAATGTCCTGCATTTTTCTTATTTCCAATTTGCTTATGACAGTACTGTACTGTTTAAAAATCTACTTGCAAACATAATATATTTTTCTGTGTGTTTAAATTTTAAAATTACACTGGTCAACACTCATTTTATTGCCAATCATATTAGAGTGATTTTGGGGTAACTTTGTGGTGCTGATTCCGAATATGACATCGGTTTTGCTAGATTGGCTCTAATTTATGAGATAATTGGTACCCCATTGAAACACGTAAAAATGCACAAAATTTAATGTTCAGGCGGAGCCTACTTACTGGTTGGGTGGCCGATGACTTATATACGGAGGGGGAATATTCTAGAATGATCGCGGAGTAAACACTAAGAATATTCGCGTGTCTCACCATCTAGAATGTTCCGGTAGTTTCCCATATGCACGTGTTATGGTTACGTTTCCTATTAATTGAGGGTATTCATTATCTCAAGAACTAGAGCCAAATCGGAAAAACTACTTTCATTTTAGAATTCAGCAACCCCAAAATACCCTAAATTCGTACGAATTTCCTTGGCAACGAAACAAAATTTTTTTTTTGTTGAGCTGTGTTATTTATGGGGGGTGCCAAAGGAAGGATCCGCCCTGGGTGCCAAATACTTTAGGTATGCCCCTGGTCTCCACTCATTTGGGTCATAGACTGCAGCGCCTAGCTTAAATACTAGTTCCGAAACATTGTTGCAATACACCAGTGAATTCTCTTGAGAAAAATATTGGATGAAGTCTTTTTCTCGATTTCTGTACCAGTAAAATGACGTCACGGAAGAAAGCAAGTTCTTTGCACGAAGTCTGGATCCCAAAATCTCTGAAGAATCCTTCGGGAGAGACAAATCTCTTACCAAATCATTAAGTTCACATTGTGTAACCAATTGGGGTTCACCAGATGTTTCGGTTTGAAAACAATCAATATCATCGTTTCCATCGTCATCAGATACCGAGTCAGATGAAGTTATATCAAGAGTATTTGGTTTAGTAGGTACAGGTATATCAGGTCCATGAGCAACAGGTCTTATCGCAGACTGAAAGTTTGGATAAGAAATTTCCTTTTTATTTTTAGTATTGTAGCCTTGCACGTTACATGAACAAAAATAGCAGTAATTGCTGTGATTTCTAGGCTCACGCAGACCACTGGAATCCCAAAAGATAAAGAATCCTTTTTACCTTTACTCCACAGTCTTAGTTGTTCAACACAAACACTGCAGACTTTATGTGGAGCCCATGATTTGTCTTGATCCCCAAGTTTCATTCCGAAGTACGCATAGTATGCTTTCTTGACGAAGTCTGTAATATCTCGCCTTTGTTTTTTCACAGTAAATTTTCCACAAATATAACAGAAAATGTTTGGGCTATTTACACACCCTCTGGTTGCCATAGCGACAAATAAACAAATTTCAAAAGAAATATAGTCACCGCGCACCTTTCAATAATAAAGAACTATAACCTCGCACGCACTAGACAGACTGACTCATCTTGTGGCCTGTCAATCACTTATACACTAGAGGTGCGTTTCTCGAATGTTCTGGAAGACGCTATGACGCCACTTCTGATCTGGAAGCATTTGTAGGCAGCAGTTTTTAATCATAATTGAATTGAGTCAATTTTAATGAAAATTACTTACATATGTAATATGAAATATGACATTTTGTGAAAAATCTGTACGTGATGGTGAAAAATGAATATTATTTTCGGAATCAACGTGCAAAAATTACTGTATGTGATAAAATATTTCGGACAACAAAACCATCGCAGCCCTGTGTAATTGAAAAAATGCGTACATTTTAGATTCAAACGAGGTTATGTATGCATTCAACGGTGTAAATATCATAAAAACCCACTTTAATTTGTGCGAAGGTACTTATAAGCTGGACCCTCTAATGAGATTCTTGGTCAAAAAATCCCTTACGGCGTCGGGTGAACGGGTTCTAACCCAAGTGTGAATTTCTTAAAGGTCTCTGGATTGTTTCCTTACTCGCTTTTGGTTCATTCGTTTTTTCGATAAAATGTAAATGGAATAATAAACGTAAATGTAAATGTAATAATGGAAGTAATAAATGTGGAAATAAATGTAAATGCAATAAATGTAATAATAAAGGTAATAAAATAAATGTAATAATAAGTGTAAAGGTAATAATAATAAATGTTAAAAAACGTAAATGCAATAATAAACGCAGTAATTATGTCAAAATAATAGAATCTGTATGTATAGAACAAGACGATAGTTTTAATTTGTGCGAATGTACTGTACTTATAAGCGGGACCCTTTAATAAAATGCCCTTCTGTTGTCGGGAGAACGGGATCTAACCTAGGTGCGAATTTCTTAATGGTCTCTGGATTGTTTCCTTCTCGTCTTTTTCATTCGATTTTCGGTTTATAATTTCTGTATAATAAACAACAATGTAGTAATCAATGTAATAATAAATTTATAATTTCTGTAATAAATAATAATGCAATATTAAATGTAATAAATGTAATAATTATGTAAAAGAATAATAGAATCTGTATATAATGTATAGAACAAGATAGTTTTAAATTTGTGCGAATGTACTTATAAGCGGGACCCTTTAATAAAATGCCCTTCTGGTGTCGGGAGAACGGGATCTAACTTAGGTGCAAATTTCTTAATGGTCCCTGGACTGTTTTTCCTCTTGTTTTTGGTTCATTCGTTTTTCTGTATCCACCCGAAGAGGATGCCAGTGGGGCATCGAAACTGTTGTGGAAATAAACTCTGTCTATTAGAGTGGGTTTTTATTATCATATTTTGACCTTCAAGTAGAAAAGTGAAGTTTTTTGCATTTTTTATGGTGTCAATATCATTAGATGGTATCATTCGCGTATATTTTCGGTAGATTTTCCGTAGTGTTTTATAATTTTGGTAGATTCTTATATTTTATCAAAGAATTTCTGATTTTTTCGTATCAACTCGTAATTTCATAAAAAGTAAAAAATTTTGGTAGAGGTGCTAACACTAATTTTTATCGATAATGATAGCTGATTTTTATTTCTGTGCATTTCATGTATATATCTGCTTATAGGAAAAAGTTTCATACGAGTACATACAGTATAATAGCAATATTTATATACATATTACGGACGACGGGGGGGCACGTATCCAAGTGCCCCCCCTCTGCGAGCGCTACTGAGTAATACCTCTATTAACCAATCCTCTGGGAACGGAGCTCCTTTATAACGAAATCTGTCCTGGAGGCCTTTTTTCTGAAAAAAAAAACCAGCGTTTTTTTTTGCTAAAAAACAAAAAAAACAAAAATTTAATTCATAGAAGCGGTTCAAAAAATATGAGCGTAAACGCAACCGTGATAATGTTTTCTTTACATTTCTCATCAGAGCTTCGCTGGTCTTCTCCCGCCCGCCATTGTTCGACCGCTTCGTGTTGGTAAATTATATATATATATATATTTTAATGCAGGAAGGAGGGGCCAAGAGCAAATGTCCGCAAAAGCGCCCCTCCCATAGAAGAAGAGTGCCAAAATCAAGGTCCGGGGTTTTCGACATACCTAGACACTTTGCGTTTGAAAAATGGAGAGGTCATAGATAGGAGGAAAGATGGATTGAGGAAGATTGTTTCAGATTGACCGGTTAAGTAGATTAAAGACTGAAAATACCGATTAACCCTTGCATTAGAGAGTTGGACAGAAGGAATGAGAAAGTGTAGAAAGTCTGATAATGCGTGCTCTCCTTAAAGGAGCAGACATGTCAACTCTGACGGATTTTCCATGAGACTCACGGATTTTAAGTATAATAATAATAATAATAATAATAATAATAATAATAATAATAAAATCGTTGGAGAATGAGAAATCTCACGGATTTTCAGACTTCAAGGTTGACGTCTCTGAAGGAGGAGGCATGCAGTTAGAGAGTTTAGAAGAGCAATGTCCGTTATGATAGCAATAGTAAAGAGAGAGTGAGGCAACATTGCGGCGAAGAGAGAGATTGAAGACAATCAGTAAGAGGCGGGGAATTGATGAGACGAAAAGCCTTTGATTCCATCCGGTCAAGTAGAGCTGTGTGGGTTGAACCACCCCACACATGAGAAGCATACTCCCCGCAGGGGCGAACAAGACCCCCTATATTTGTTGTTTAATTGTGTATAATTACAGTGAATGAAAGCCTTTGTAATGTCTGGCAAAGGGCCTTCTAGTGGAAGTGATTATAATGTGTCAAAAGTGCAAAGAAAATCTATATCTTTGGATGTGAAAATGCAAATAATCAGGCGGGTCGAGGTGGACGAGAAGAAATCTGAAGGGTTGTTGGGGTTCGCGCAGTCCACCTTAAAGACCATTTTAAATCAAACAGAGAAAGTGAAGGTTTTTTATTATTTATTAATTGTATTATTTTTTTCGGCTTATTCTAATTTATATTCCTTTTTTTACAGCTACATATTAGCTACATTTAGTTGTTAATCTAGTGAAATGTAGCTATGTATATCTCTTATTATGAAGTATTGGAACCTATCCCTATATACCCATGGGCGTACGGGAAAATAGTCTCTGGGGGGTCCAGGTGTTTGGACCCGACAAGAAAGGTGTTGCTCAGAGCTTCAGATTGACATTTCCACAACCTAAAAAAAAATTATTGAGCTAGCACATTAGCGTCTGCAGGAATTTTTCTAGTGAGGGCTGAGCGAAAATGAAAATGTCGTGATGATAGGTCTGGGGATCCGCAGACTTGACGACTGAAGCAGCAACAATTTCCCCATCAGTGTAAATTCGAGACTGGAATTATTTCGGGTTTTTTCCACATTAAAAGAAAATCTCGATCATTTCGCAAAGCCGTAAGTATTGAGATAACCTTCTTTGCCGTCTTACATGCCTGAAAAATATCCATGTCTTCTGACTGAAGAAACCGAGATAAAGAAGTGATAATGTAAGGCGTAAGCTATGCAACAAAACTCTAGTTTTTTCATGAAGTATGAGAAAAATACAGTAATATAAATTATAATGATGCTATTATGTACATTACTCTTCAGTTTTATGTATTTAAAATCAGATGTATACGAGACAAAACAACTGTACAGGTGTATACAACCATACAAGTGGTCAAATAAAATTAATTTGTAAAATAATTTCAGTTCACAGTTTTGCCTTCTAATCCTGTTTTCCTCAATTTTTAATTTTTCTCTCATTCACATGATGTGATGGACCAGACAAAGTGAAGCAAAATGGACCCGACACAAAGGTTGACTGGGGTGTCCAGGACCACCCAGACCCCCGCCTCCTACGCCCATGCATATACCCTATGTTAAAGCTACCTCTGGTAACGAATTTTCTGATAATGAAGTGTTTCGTTGGAACACATCTACTTCGTTAATACTCTCTCTCTCTCTCTCTCTCTCTCTCTCTCTCTCTCTCTCTCTATATATATATATATATATATATATATATATATATATATATATATGGAAAAGAATGGTGCATGAGAGATAGGTTAGGTTATTTTATTTTTTATTAATTTATTTTCCAGTTTAGGTTAGGTTAAGTCACTATATATTCAATTTTAGGTTAAGTTAGGTTATATTAAATTTTCTACTTTTTGGGAGGGACGTCAGCCCCCCTTGGCACTCTGACACTCCCCCTCTCCCACACTCCCTCCCCACTACCCACAGTCTTTCTTTTGCCACATTGTTCAAGTTTCATAAGCAACATATCATGAGTATAAAACAGCATTTAAATTCAAGAGAAGATTGGCTGCCGAGTCTTGCATATTAAATATTAATTTTCAAATAATAATAATAATAATAATAAGGAATTTCCTGGTTTTTTTCGGTTTACGTATTTTCATTAAATCAATACATCTGCGGACAAACTCCAAAACCGTTTAAAATACTCAATAAAGACGTCACACACTTCAAGATGAGTCACGTAAGGAATTTACTGCCATACATTAACAAATAGACAAGGGAATTCTGAGGAAAAATCCTTAAAGAGGAGAAGAGAAGAAGAGGAGTGAAGAGGAGATTCAAAAGTAATTCTAATCATAATAATTATCTCTTTTTAGCACTTTAATGAGGACAATAATAAGTAAATGGAACAATTCATTTAGAATTAGTTCGCGTGAACGAATGGTTTCGCGACTGAAATTGACCTGGAATTACGACATCTGATCAATTTGACATTCTGTCGACGATTATATTGCGGGTTAGATTAAATTAGGTAAGTTTAGGTTAGATTAAGTTAGTTTTTTTCCGAGTGTCGGTGTTATGGTATCGTAGATTCAATAGGTATAATAGGTTTAGTTTATCAGCTACGGAGCAGTCACACGAAAATTACTGATTTCTAAAAATCTTTGATCGAAATTCATTAACAAACGTTCGCTACTATTATGCGCGACTCTGTAATTTCAACTTTATAATGACTTTTTTTTAATGATTATGAATTATGAAATCACAGAAAAAATTATTTAAAAAGAGGATTAACAGTTTCATATAAACACAGAACACTATTCTATTGGTACGTCCATTTTGAGTACGAGCAGCTCGTAGCATCATTTTCAAGTAAATAGAGTGTGGTTCATCACCAGTGATGTCATCATAGTTTAAAGAATATCCAAATCCATTTTATGTTATTTTCGTCAGTTTGCATCGCAGACACGCCCAGTTATTATCAGTCACGGTGCATGATTCTTCAGGAACAATATGCATCGTTAGTTTTTTTTTTTTCCCTAAGGCAGCGTGAATATACTTGTATCAGTTACAGGTACAATCATACTACATCAAACCGAACCGAAAACTACAAGCATTTGCAGTCTTAAACTTTCCGTTTATACAGGCCTATATTTTTAATTAACTTAACTAATAAAATATATCAGAATTCATGACCGTAGATTTTCACTTTATTTTATTAATAATTATATATATATATATATATATATATATACGTAAAGAACGACGCTTGTATAGAAGAACCTTCCGCGCAAGATGAGGAGGGAGAACGAACAAATGAAAAAATGAGGTAACCACCTCCTCATCTTGCGCGGAGGGTTCTTCTATACAAGCGTCGTTCTTTACGTTAATTATACTGTGTGTTGTTTGCAGTTGAAATGTGTATATATATATATATATATATATATATATATATATATATATATATATGTTAACCCCTCCGTCTATGGCCTTGGTCGGTTCGAAGTTGACGGGGGTTCTGGTTAAGTGGCAGCAACGGATTTGTTACTGTGGAGTAGCTGATACCGTATAGGGAATCGCAGTAGTTTTCTTCAGTACTACTATCCGATTTCTTCTTATAACGTATCGGGAAATTATTTTTCTCTATTTACGACTAAATTCTCTGAAGGTTCCCCGATTCTTCTTATAACGTATCGGGAAATTGCCTTTGAAAAAACTATATAGGGCTATGGGTTGATTGCCTGTGCCCTCATCCGTTGGAAATTTCCAAACAGACTTCAGTGGAGGGTTACCGACAAAGGCCCTATGTTTTTTCGTTAGAGAGTTATAAATATGTAGGTCTTTAAAGGACCTCTTTATATTTATATTGATTACGGTAATTCTAGCATCGGGAGTTGGGAAAGCTTATGTTAATGAAAAACTGAAATTGCTCACCTTATTTTTGCTGGGTCTTTGTTTGTTTCGATGTAGGGCGTGACGGTCATTTTCGGTGTAGGGCCGCCACGATGGGGTTACGCGGCGAATTTACTTAAGGTAATTAATATAGGCAGTCACTATATAAACCCCTGAAGGAATAGGCCTATCCTTTTTAGTCATTAGGTTTTAATTATAAGGAATTCACTCAGGACTTGAGGGAAAATTTAGACACGTTTCCCAGTTTAAAGCGTTTGCTTGGAATAAACAGCCCTGAGAGCCGTTCCTTGGTTCGCTTGTATTTTCATTATTATTTGCCGATCTAGCAAGATTTTGTTGTGTCTACTTCTTTTGGTAGACTAAATAATAAATTGGGTTTTCTTGTTGCTATGTGGGCTGATTCATACATACAGGTTCTTTGTACGTATGGCAATTCAATTATTTCATTCCCAATAGGCTATGTCGCCAATCCCGAGGCAATTTTGTATAGATATTTAATTCAATTAATTAATAATTTATATTTAATTATGAAATAAATGTACCACATATGATACCATGTTGTGAGCGCGTATAGTTTTTCCATATACTGGGGGGGGCCGGAGAAAAATTTGTATGTTATAGATCAAAATTTTTTGACAAACTGTGTAAAACATGTAAAATGGATCAAAAGAATGAAGTAGAAATTTAGGAAGAGAGAGGTTACTCAAGACCTATTCAAATATGAAAGTTCAAGAGGCCAACTTCTCAAGTTTAGTTAAAGTTATGTCAATCAGTTTGACTCCCTTTAGGTATAGGAAATTTATGGGATTAAAGTAAAGTTATTAAGCATTTTAACTTTGCTCAGTTTGTGTAAGTTTTATAAGTCACCAGTCTTAATTTTTTCTTGTAAAAGTTTTCTGGCTTTCAAAGCAGTCTTTCTTTGAGGCCTGTCTGGTTTAGTCTGAGTTACATCAGGCACATTGAGAGATTCCTCCCCAATAGTATCCTGATCCATCCTTTGGGGTAATGGTTCTAATTTAGCCCCACACTCCAAAGGATATAGTAATGTGATATCTCTGGTGGTTTCACCAGTTGCTGTTTTCAGTTTTACAACCCTGGTAACTTCGTCTTCACCAGTTTTGAGTTCCAAGACTTTTCCCATTGACCAATGTTGTCTTGGTGTCTTGTCATGTATCAACACAATGTCCCCAATTTTGACTGAATCATTCCAACTTTGTTTTGTTAATTGTTTATGTCTTTCTCTAAGACTTGTTAAGTATTCTTCTCTCCATTTTGTTATAAATTGAGTCTTGATTTGTGTCAAATGTTTGTATTTTGTGTTGAGTTCTTTGTGTCCTATTTCCCAATCTGGATCCTCTGTACTGTTATGTTCAGATTCTGGTAACATGTTTACTGTTTCTCCCTTAATTAGGTGGTTTGGTGTGAGAGGTTCTGGCTCATTAATACCATCTCCCACATAAGTTAATGGTCTGTTGTTGACAACATTTTCAATTTCTGACAGAATAGTCATGAGTTCAAAAAGTTGTAGATGTTTTGTCCCAATAGTCTTTTTAAGGCAGTTCTTTACAGTTTGTATGTTTCTTTCCCAAATTGAACCATACCATGGTGTATTAACAGGAATGTACTTCCAGGTTATGTTGTGTTTGGTTAAATGAGTTTGTACTGTTTCACTGTCACAAATCTGATGAATAATTCTTTCACCAGATTTGAAGTATGTGGCATTGTCTGACCATATAGTTTTGGGTACAGAATTGTGTGCACAAAATCGTCTGAAAGCAGCAATAAAAGCTTCTGCTGTCAGATCTTCTACTATGTCTAGACATATGGCACGTGTGGCAGCACAGGTGAAGAGTACAATGTACACTTTGTATTCCTTTGAATCCATTTTGTCTCCAAAACTCACATTTACCGCTCCAGTGTAGTCAATACCCGTGGTTTCAAATGGCCGAGTAAATGTTACTCGTTCCACAGGTAGGTCTGGAGGGCTTGGGGTCTTAAAGGGTCGTGAATGGATACGTTTACAAGGAATGCATGTGTTTAAAATTTTCTTTGTTTCAGTTCTACCCTTTGGTAGCCAGTAAGTTTTTTCAGCTCTGTCAGGGTTTGTGGGACTCCCATGTGGTGTATTTTGTTGTGGGTATCCCTGATGATGAGTTTTGTGAAGTGATTTCTCCTTGGAAGAAGAATTGGGTGCTTAGAGTTGTAAGTCAAAGTTGACTTGTTAAGCCTTCCTTTACACCTTATCAGACCCTCTGTATCCAGGTACAGATTTAGATCCATGACAAGTGAAGGAATACCTTTGTTTAATGTGCTACTGGACCTAAGATACTTCAACTCCTTGTCAAATTCTGAAGCTTGTATCTGTTTGAGCCAGTATTTTGTTGCAGTTTCTGTTAAGTTAGAAAAGGCTTTCTGAGGACAGTGTTTGAGAAGGTAGCTATTGACAAACTTGCAGCAATAGACTGTAATTCTCAAGAGTTTGTTTAGGTCTGAATAAAGGTGATAGTCAAATATAGGTTTGTCCTCAGTGATCTTTTCAGTTGTTGTAGAGTTGAGTGTGAGGTTAACTACTTTGGCTGGCCAAAGATCCTCACATGTTAGCCATTCGGGCCCTTCATACCAGATTTTATTTGTTTTCAACAGCTTGTAAGAGAGCCCTCTTGTCAAAAAGTCTGCAGGATTCTCCTTTGTTTTTATGTACCTAAATTTGATACCAAGGTTTGTGTTTGCAGTTTTGATTTCTGTTAGTCTGTTTTTCACAAATATATTTTTGCAAGAAGTTGTATCTGTGTTGGTCACCCATGTTAGACAAATTTGACTGTCTGTCCATAAGTAAATGTTTGTTATGTCAACTTCTTTATACACTTGTGAAAGAAAGTTTGCTGTTTTAACTCCCAATGAGACAGCTAATAATTCAAGTTGTGGTACAGTTTTCTTTTGGTTTAAGGGTGCCACTTTTGCCTTTGAATAAACCAAGTTACTTTCATTTTCACTTGTTAAATAGGCACAACACCCATAAGCTTGTGTGCTGGCATCTGTAAAAATGTGTAGTGTTTGCGATTTCAATCTGTAGCCAGCACATCTTGGTACGTAGATGTCTTGAACTTTGTTCAAGTCTGTGGCTAATTTTTTCCAATGAAGTTGGTCTTCCACTGAAAGTGGTTCATCCCAATCAATTTTCTTTTTCCATAAGTCTTGCAAAAGGATTTTGGATCTTATGGTTGCTGGTAAATATAATCCAATGGGGTCAAAAATTTTGGATGATTCTGAAAGCACTTGTCTTTTTGTATTGGCATTTGGATTTAAGTTATAACTCTTCGTGCAAAGAGTGTCATCGTGTTCAGAATTCTGTTTTAAAAACCAAAGCATTCCAAGTGTTTTCGTGTAATTGTTTGGTTCAATGTTCCCATTGTTGTCTTTTGTTATTTGTTCATTTAATTTAGGAGAATTAGAAACCCATTCTCTCAATCCAAAATTTCCTTGCTTCATTATGGGTTGTGACATTTGGTAAATTTCAAGCAATTCCTCTTCAGTTACAGTGGAACCAATGAGGTTATCCACATAAAAGTTTTGTTTTAAAAACTGAACTGTTAAGTCCTCTTGAAATAAGTTTAGGTGGTTTCTAATTGTTAAAGCAAGAATACTTGGAGAGCAATTTGCTCCAAAAATAATTACTTTAAATCTGTAGGTTTTGAAACCTTTGTTAAGGTCATGTGGATCATTCAACCACAAAAACCTGAGATGATTTTTATCATACTCAAGCTTCAAATTTATACAGAGGAATGCTTTTTCTATGTCACTTTGTACTGCATAATTGTCTAAACGGAAGCAAAGGAGAATTTTTACAAGATCTGAGACAAGGTTTGGGCCTTCCATGAGACAATCATTTAAACTAACAGAATTTGTGTCTTTTAAACTACAGTTGTATACTACTCTTAGTTTAGTTGTGGATGAGTCTTCTCTGTAAACTCCCCTGTGTGTTAAATAATGACAACCTCGTTTTTTAAAGGGTTCATCAGTAACTTCTTCAATGAAGCCCCTTTCTATTTGTTCCTTGAATATGTTGTTGTATTGTTCTAAAAGATTGTCATTTTTTAGTTTTCTGTAATTTTTATACAGATGTGCCTTAGCTACTTTCAAATTGTCCATTATTTCTGGACAAGGTGTTTTCCAAGGCAGCTCCACATAGTATTGATTGTCTCTGTGTTGTAATGTATCCTTAAATTGTTCTGTCATCAATTGGTCTTCATGTGTAATAGTACTGTCCTTTATGCCAACTGATTCTAATAGTCATAACTGCTGTAACCCTTCATCCAATGTGGAATCATTTTCATTCAAATGATGTGGGATTATGACAGTGTTTTTGTAGTTCGAGTTTGTCACATAGTCAGAAATTTGTGACTGTGGTGATTTTGTTTTGCGTAAATTTTGTTCATGTTCTGTGTTTTCTGTGTCAGTAGTAAGATGGTATTTAGTTATGTCACCCAAAAGAGCAATACCTGTGGGAGTTTGTATGGCTATTCCATCTCCAATTTTAATGATGCCTCTATGGACCAGATGAAGATAGTCAGCCCCCATGAGCATATGTATATCATCAACTACATCTGCATTAAGGGTTTTATCAGCTATCGTGTATTTATTTTGAAGTTGGAGCAAAGCTTGTTTTAACCCAGCTATTTGTATTTTTTCTTGTTCTACTTTGTCCACAACAACAACCTTAAGGGTTTTAAATGTTTCATCAAGAGTTAAAGTTATATTTGCAGTTTTAAAACTGGCTTGTACTGGGTTTTTATTGATAAATGATGAAATAGAGAGATCTTCATCTCCTTGTTGGTTTTGAAGTCCCAATTTTTCTATCAGTTGTTTAGTTACAAATGTTTGTTGTGAGCAGGTATCTAAAAGACACCTAACCTGTACTATTTGTCCTCTTTTGTTTTGGATTTCCAAAGTTGTGGTTGGTAAAAGAATTTTTGAATTGTGGTTAATGCTAGATGAACTGATATGTCCATTCATAGCATTTTTGGTTTGTTTCTGTTTGTTTTGGTTTGATTTGGGTGTTTGTTCATAATGTTTGTCAGTTTTTCCAATGTCTGTGTGTGTATTACACATAGGGGTAACATGGTCAAAACTGTTGCAAAACTTACAATTGTATATCAAATTTGATTTGCAATTTGACTTTTGGTGCCCTGATCCAGTGCATTTTTTGCATAAGTTTAGTTGTTCACAACGTTTTGACCTTGCTGTAAAGTCTTTGTATTTGGGACAATTTGTAGAATATGTTCACTGCTAAAACAAAATTTGCATGGTGTGGGATTATACTCAAAAGTAGCTACATTAAAGTTTTGCAGAGTAGGAGTCTTTGAGTCTTTTTCTGTCACTTTATTTTCTGCAAATTGAGTTTTGCGGTTGTGTTTTGATGTAACTGGTAAGTGTTGAAATCTTTTGTTAGGTTTTTGGTTTTCTGCATTGTTGGTTTTTTCTTGTTCTGTGTTAAATTTTGGGAGTGTGTAACTTGATTTGTAAAGTGCTAGTACAGTTGGGAAATCTTCTCTTAGTTTATTAAGGCTAGGGTATATGTCAGTTGTCCTCTGATGAAATATCTCTTTGACTTTAGAAGGGAGCTTTTCAAAAACAACAGCTTGAATGATCCAAGCTGTTTCTGCAATGTTTAAATTATTGTTTTTAAGTTGTCCCATGAGACATTCAAACTCACAGTAAAAATCAAAGAGGTCACCATAGTTGTCTTTTGGGGTTCGCATGTTCATGACTTTAAGAGCCAAATCATGTATAATTTCATCCTTATTCATGTAATTTCTGTTAAGTAATTCTATTGCTACAGAATAAGAAGCACCTATGGCTGGTAGTGATTCCACTAATCTTAAGGCTGGGCCTTTCAGATAGTTCACTAAATAACTAAATTTATCAACATCTGTAATGTAGTTTTTATTACCTATAAGGCTATGAAATTTTTCAATAAAAGATTGAAATTTGGCTCTGTCACCCTCAAAAGTGGGTACTGCAAGTGTAGGCAATTTTGATTTAGTCATTGCCCTCAGCCACATTGGGAGGGCTAAATGATGCATTTCTTGTAGCTTCTAAGAAGCTTTCGTAGTGTCTTCTTTTTTGCACTCATCAAGTTGGTTTTGAATTTCAGAAATATAGTTGTTAATTTTTGTAATGTAATTTTCATTGTCAAGTAGGAGAGTAGAATACTCATCATCTGTTAGTTCAATTGTGTCATCAATTTCTGTAATTATGTCTTCATCTAGTATGAAAATGTCTTGTTTGTAACGAGTAATAGAATTTAATGTTGTTTCAAGATCATATCTTGTAGGTTCCTTTTGTTGAAATCATTGTACAGTTTGGTGATGACACCTTTACGTGCTGATTTTTCCTCATTAATTTTTTGTGATTTTGAGATGGTGCCGTAGCCCCAAGGTCTGTGTTTTTGTTTTCTTGGTCTGGATTTCTTACCCTTTTGTCCAAGTCTTCCATAATTGTTGTTAGTGTTAAAGTTCTGAGTTTAATTTTATGATGTTGAGCAAGTTAAATTACTGTACAGTAATAAGTTTTTTATATAACCTGCGCCACAGGTTAAATTAAAAATTCACAATGTTTTTAGTTAGGATAGGCCTTGAGTGTAAAGAGTAAGGCCTACTTTAAGAGGTAGGCCTATTATGTAAGGTAAAGTTAGGTGGGCCTACTAAATGGGCCTATTTGTTGGGCCTACCAAGTAGGCTTATGTTTGGGCCTATTATTTTATAGGACCTCAAATGAGTTAAGCCTGTTAAATTAACAAGGCTTAGTTTTGAATTTGAAGAGTAGGACCTATTAAATAGGCTTAATGTTGCGGGCCTATTATTTTTAGGACCTAAAATAAGTTATGCCTGTTAAATGAACAAGCCTTTGTTTTCGATTAGTGTAAAGGTAAAGGAATCGGTTCCCAGTTGCTTAGGCCACCATATGAAAACTATAGTGGGGTCACGGTTGAAATTGGGGTTAGGCCTAGCCACTGCGTGTGTCAGTGTAAATTTTAGAGGGGTTAGTTCCCCATACACAGGCCACCATTTGAAAAAACTATATAGGGCTATGGGTTGATTGCCTGTGCCCTCATCCGTTGGAAATTTCCAACAGACGTCAGTGGAGGGTTACCGACAAAAGCCCTATGCTTTTTCGTTAGAGAGTTATAAATATGTAGGTCTTTAAAGGACCTCTTTATATTTATATTGATTACGGTAATTCTAGCATCGGGAGTTGGGAAAGCTTATGGTATTGAAAAACTGAAATTGCTCACCTTATTTTTGCTGGGTCTTTGTTTGCTTCGATGTAGGGCGTTACGATCATCTTCGGTGTAGGGCCGCCACGATCGAGTTTCGCGACGAATTTACTTAAGGTAATTAATATAGGCAGTCACTATATAAACCCCTGAAGGAATAGGCCTATCCTTTTTTAGTCATTAGGTTTTAAATTATAAGGAATTCACTCAGGACTTGAGGGAAAATTTAGACACGTTTTCCCAGTTTAAAGCGTTTGCTTGGAATAAACAGCCCTGAGAGCCGTTCCTTGGTTCGCTTGTATTTTTCATTATTATTTGCCGATCTAGCAAGATTTTGTTGTGTCTACTACCTTTTGGTAGACTAAATAATAAATTGGGTTTTCTTGTTGCTATGTGGGGCTGATTCATATGAACATACAGGTTCTTTGTACGTATGGCAATTCAATTATTTCATTCCCAATAGGCTATGTCGCCAATCCCGAGGCAATTTTGTATAGATATTTAATTCATTTAATTAATAATTTATATTTAATTATGAAATAAATGTACCACATATGATACCATGTTGTGAGCGCGTATAGTTTTTCCATATTGCCTTTAAGTCTAGTCAGAATGAACATTGGAGAAATGTTATAGGTTTTTATATCCAATTTTTTTCTTCCCTCATTATTATTTAATGCTGATCTGTTTTATTCTCAATAGGCTGATTTACTTTGCAAAACATTTAAAGACAAATCAAATATTTTTGCTGTATCAATGCCTAAATTGTTAAGCGAGAGGAAGCCATATTTTTAAATTTTTAAACCGCATATTGACAGATCTGATCTTATCATGATCTGCCGAGTTAACTAAAAATGGAAATTGAAATACGCTTCCCATCACGAATTACAAACAAACACGCACATGGGCCAAAATGAAAGGCTTAAGATTAAAAATTAAACGTTAAGCAGGACATGACGTCATCTTCTACAACGAAGAGAAAATGTACACCAAAAATGAACAAGATTACATTATTAAGCCCTAAGTCTACGAAAATGATTAAGTTGTTTAAACAGAAATAGTTAACCAATTATAAAATAGAAAGCAAATCAAAAATGTATCCAAACTTGTGTCAGCGTTATACGATTTTGGGTTATATACAAGCTGATTACGTAGTTTACAGAGAAATAATTCACCAATTATAAAATAGAAAGCAAATCAAAGTTTTATCCAAACTCGTGTCAGCGTTATACGATTTTGGGCTTGATATGTAAAACCGAATATATAAATAAGAATATAAGGCTTATATAAATATTACAAAGTATCATCAGAATTATATGAATGGAGGGATTATTCATTGTTCATTTTTACACACAAACACACACACACACAGATATATATATATATATATATATAAAATTATATATATATATGCTAGTTATTTTTAGATTTTTTCCTAATTTTTTTATAGAATACATTGACGTAACAACCATAATTGAAGAGCTTGTAAAACTGAAAAGGGGACTTTACCCATATCACCAAACCACATCACGCGCAAAGTGTACCTCGGTGTCTGATAAACACGGATGTGAACACACTCGAAAAAGCTTCCAAAAAGGGGAAAAATTTGTAGAATATATATATATATATATATGAAAAGAAGGATCAACACAACGGCAAACATTTTCATTTATTTGTACATCAGACGTTTCGACAAATCTTTTGTCATCATCAGTGAGTTAAGTCTTAAAACCACAATCCGCAATTAGAAACCACAGTAATGAAAACGACCATCCCCTTCACAAAACTCAGTTTGAAATTTTAACTAGATCCAATAACCTTACAGAACTCCGAATTTTAGAATCTTTGTACATCTATAGAAACAAACCCTCCCTTAATAATAATAGCTCATCCTACAAATTACGACTCTTTTGACAACCAACCGTGTTTCACAGATATACCCTTTCTAATCCCCTGACCACCTAGTGGTCTCTTAGACTTTGCCAAGTATGGAGGTGGATGTAAACATTGTGTATTTACCTATTGAGGTAATTTAATTTTAGTTTTTATAGTGATGAAATTTATTTAATTTTAGTTTTTATAGTGATGAAATTTAAATGTTTTAATTTTGTATTGATGCAATTTTCATTTTGCTTTAAGGTTTTAATTTTAATGGTCTTAATATTGTATTGATGTAACTTTCACTTTTCAATTTTGTTTTAAGGTTTTAAGACTTAACTCACTGATGATGACAAAAGATTTGTCGAAACGTCTGATGTACAAATAAATGAAAATGTTTGCCGTTGTGTTGATCCTTCTTTTCATCTGTAAGCTCCGGTTCCCTAAGGAGAAGTCAATAGCTTTGATATATATATATATATATATATAGAGAGAGAGAGAGAGAGAGAGATTTTTGTTTTTATGTTCATAGCTGTTAAATTAAATAAATTAAATTTCTCCTATTCAAAATGTACCGATTAATTATTAATAAAAAGTTAAAATAAGTTTAAAAAATATTAATTTCTCTCATTTGAATGGTGTCCATAGAACGGAAAAGGTCCATTGGTTGTTAAATAAAGTAGGCTTTGTAAGTTTAAATGTGTATAATAACTTGGTAACTGTACCTATAAACTTTTCATAATTCCAAATGTTTCCTCGCGTCAATTATGCCTACGCCACCTAATCCCACCTTCCTCCCCCCACACGCTCCCATCCCTCCCATTAACCTGAAACTCTCTCTCCCTTCGGGAGTATATAAAAAGGTCGTCGTTTTTATCTGGAGTCATTCAGACATTTTCCACGAGTTCGTTCGTAGCTCCTCTTAAGCGTCACTTTTCTCCCGACGCGATATTTTCTTCAAGTTCTATACAATAATTCAAACTGTGTAATATATATATTTATATATATATATATATATATTGAGTTACAATAGAAGTGATTTATACGCCTTGATGGTAATAACAGAACTGTTATTTAATACAGTAATTTATAATTTCCTAGTTTATATAATCTTACGAAAATTAATATAATTTGTATATACTAATATATTACAGACAAACAAAAATGGTAAGTTCAAATCTTTATATTGTTTTAATTTATATGAAATATATGAAATGCTAGCGAAGCGCAAAGATTAATCTAGTTGTTTCACGTTTTTGCAAATTTTAATTCATTCTTGCAAAATGCAGAAATAAAAAGCCAATCGGGTTATTAAATTTCGAAAGAAACCACAGCCAGGAAAATTTCTGTTCAAAACTTTTTTGTTTTTGTGACCCACAAACAAGAATGCTCAAGCCACAGTTATTTATAAATTTTTCAGGAAAATGTAACGTATATCGGTATTCAGTAGTAATATTTCAAATCCTCATGGTGCAACCCCGACTAAATTTTTTTTTTTAACTTTAGTTTGTGTTGGCACATAATGTCACAAAATTTAGAAACCGCTTTTGTTTCTTTCCCATCGTTCTGCAAAATTGTGTTTTTGCTATTTTATTTAGATAAAAAACTACTTTCGATTGAATAATTTTCTGTAACAAAGAGAATTGTTCATCTTATAACTGTCCCACAATTTTTGTCTTTGTATCTTCTCGCGAAAATAAGTAATTTGGAATTCCTTTAAAAAATAGCCCAAAACATTGAATAAAGGTTCCAAGAGCATTCACATTTAGCACTACAGAAACGGATTCCATGGGTACTAAAAGATAGCACTGACACTGAGGAGGGGGTGAAGGGTGACATTGGCACTGGATTAAAAAAAATGTTAACGGATTAGAACCACTAATGGGACTCTAGGGATATTAAACGAATTAAAAGTTCATTTTGAGTGCCATCCCTCAGAAGCAGTGCCACCCCTTCCCCTCTCCTGAGTGCCAATGTCACCCTCACCCCAATGGGCGTTTTTACCACCAAACTACTAACTATTAAAGGTAACAGTAGCGGCCAGGAAGCTCATTTCCCAACGATGTTGAGGTGAATGTGCCACAGTGGTCACTTTAGCGCGAGTATTAACAGGGTAAACGGCCAATCCAGCCCAACCCAGGAACCAGCAGACAGGAGCGAACTAGAATTTCATCGCTCAGATCCGCCACCGTAACCACTGAGTTAGCGGCGCCCTAGACATATGCTACTAATAATTCTGGTTCGCGAAATATGTTGGACTCTATAGGTCTAAGCCCTAAGGTGTAGAACCATTATCAGAGGCCTCAAAGTATTTTCAATTGAAAGCCGACTCGCTTCTCACAAATATAAATAAAAGTTCTTTGCTACTCGATATTTTTCTGATGATGACAAATTTGACCTTCGTGAAATAAGGAATAATCGCACGGAACATTTGGAAGGTTGAAAGCTTATCTAACTGTAAAGCTACAATGGTTCTTTTGCATTATCCTCCCAACACTAATTTTTTTATATAATGTTGGTTTGGTTTTGGTTATGGTACTTTATTTTCCTTCCATTATAAAAAAAATTAGTGTTGGTATTAGGTTTGGTTAGGTTAGGTTAGGTTAGGTTAGGTTACGGTAAAAACAGCCCGCCGCAGGCGTTAGCCGTTATAAAAAAAAATTAGTGTTGGGAGGATAATGCAAAAGTACCGCTACAATGACTATTATATGCGTGAAATATCAATTTACAAACTTTATCGTATCAAAACATACTCGGTCCTGAGGATAACCGACTAAAGAATGCCGGTTGTGAAATTTTCTTTTATTTCACTACTTTTAAATCATAATAAAACATGTTAGAAACAGTGGCAGTATAAAATTAACATTTCAGAAAGGACCTTTCTCACGTTAACCTTCAAAACTGGCCTGGTCTGAACCAGTTTTGGAAATTCTTTCCAATACGTGTTTTGTATACGAATGATTTAAGTTTATCAGTTTTGTTCCGAATGACGTCACCGTCTGATGTAATCAACATGACAGAAGAAGTGTATTTATTACGAAGAAAGACGCATTTTAATGTAATTAATAGTATATTTTTAAGGTAAATTTGTCGTTTTGGCAACTGTTCAGTCTCCAAAATAGTTCCTAAATCAACAGGAACTCATTATCATACATAATAGATGTTACTCACAGATTCAGTTCAGGCGTGAAGTCAGGCGACTTTTCTCGAGGTTAAATTATTTACTATTTATTCAGCAGTGTATTATTTTAGTGTTTCCATAACAATATTATCTTAGAAACGCAATGTCTCCACGGTCATAAAAAAAAATTATAAAACACTGGCAGAAGTCCTGTTTGTACTATATATATATATATATGGAATCCTCCTTTAAAGAAAATAAATTTAGTTTATAACACTCATGGATTCTCTCCAGTAATTAAGGACAAATTCCACATTATTTCCTACGGATCACCTGAAGATCAGGGCCCCCAGCCTTCTTTAGTTAGCTTTATAAGGCTAACTAACGAAAATATCATGACCTAACCTAACCAATCGTTAGGTTAACTGTACGCCCTTGACGATTGGTTAGGTTAGGTCATGATATTTTCGTTAGTTAGCCTTATAAACCTAACTAAAGAAGGCTGGGGCCCCTATTCTTCAATAGCTCCTAATAAAATAATACAAATAATACAATAATAGTGTAAGTTTGCTTATTTATTTTACATAATTTGAATGCTGAGTGTTAGGCTTTACTGAAGAAACGAGTTAATGGCATGTTTAGTTAATGCAACCACATACGATATTGAACATTTAAGATATTTACAAACCGTTTGAACGAATTTTCATTTTTATTTTCATTAAATTAAAACTAAAATCATTTCATTCAGTGAAAATGTCCAAAATATTTAGAAATTCGGCGTACGTGTTTACGACTCATCTGGGATACCATTCAGTAGTTAATGTTGTTTAATTAATTTCTACCCAGATAGCATAGCGAGTATTTGTACGAGTATTTTGGGATAAACAAATACCAACTATCTGAGTAGTTTAGACTATATGCCATTACCACTAATGCTCCGTTGATATTTACATGTGACTAGGCTACAATTTTCACCCTTTTAGGCCTATACTTAATTCGTTTAATTTAGGCTAGACTTAATAAGGATAAGCTAAGTAACTTGTTATTAGGCTAGAACTGGAAGTGGAAATGTCCCATCTGGAATAAAATCGGCCAATAATAATAATAATAATAACAATAATAATAATAATAGTGCATTAGCCCTATGAATAATATTAAGTTTTGCGGAGACCAGATTACACTAGGTTAGGTGGTCGTTTTAGATTGGTTAGTTATTTCCCATTTGAGTATTTGACCAATTTCATCCAAACAAGATCTTTGTAACAAATTTCGGTTTTGTCAAAAAACAGGTCTCCGCGAAACCTAATATTCACCATCCGTATGCAAACAAATTTCTTTCCAAATTTCTAAATATCTTTTTAGATTTGACTTTAAATTAATGAAAAAGTCAACAAACTATAAATAGAAGAGACCAGCTCAAAAGTGAATGAATTCTGGCTATTATAAAAAAGGGAGTCAATGGCTGTCTTTGAACTATTTACAGGTCGTCGGTCGAAACGAAAATGATTCTATAAAAAGCCTTACAAAATCGAACTTTCACCTATATTTACATTAAAGAGAGAGAGAGAGAGAGAGTATGTGTAACCTAGACCTTAACAGCAAGTGAATGTCACGTTTAGTTGACACATGCAAATATATATACTTTCACTCTCTTTTCGGCACTTTCTAAACTATATATAGTACATGCACATATGTCTCATAGATCATGAAAAGGAGTGTTTCTCGCATGTGATCTTTAGTATTTGAAGGAGGGGCTCATTTCCCTTCGAAATCCATCTGTGATTTACCAAAGGCTCCTTGAATTCTTGCATAATAAACGAGTGTGTTGAACTTTTTCCCATGGCCTTATTATTTTAAAGGTCTTTGCCAAATAATTCTCTTTTTGAAGTAGCAACAATAGTAGTCCATAGTGACGTAATTTCATAATTTCTTGTAATGGAAATAAAGTGTTATATGTAAAGTGTAACTTCACGCTTAATTGATCTTTTCTTTCTATGCACTTTCTGAGGCACTTTATTCATTCGTAACAGGTCTACAACATTTTCCTTTTAATTCGATATAAGAGAAGGAATATATTTTATTCGTCTACTGGTTTCCAAACCTTTACAACCTTATAAGGACTCCTTTGATATCTGAAGAAATTTTCCGAATATTTTTTATATTTTTTATTACTGAAAATCGTCTTACTAAAAATAATTATTGTATAGTTACAGAAAAAAGTTCTCCTACAAACGTAAAAGTTTTAAAAATAACCAAAAATTAATAATTCGTAATATTCTGTTTGGTGACTAATAAAATTTCAAAAACAAAAAGTCATTACCAATTAGTTATCTTTTGGTCTTAGAAATTTTAAGTTTCTAGTCGAACTTTTTTCCAAAACTGTAGAATAATTACTGGGATTTCAGAATAGGTTGAAAATTTTGAACGTAATCTTTCCATTCAAAAAGTAACATTCATAATACTTTATTTCGCCACACGGAGGGAGGTGAGAGTGAGCTCCGAGAGTAAGCTGAGCCCGAGCAATCACAGAGTAGATGGACGACCCTACTCTAGGTCAAAAGTGAGAGTCGAACTCGGGCTTTCGCAGCCTGAGTCCAGTTTCCATCCAACCCAGCCACAGAAGTCAATCCTATGTTCCGAAGTGCACCCAAGCGGAGGCCCTCGAAGAGTTAAATAATCTCTAAAGTCTATTATACCGTAACTGGAAAACTGGGCAGGTGAAACCAAAAAGGCTTCGGACACAGAGCTCCCTACCCTCACCTTTAACCCCTCCAGGTTGTTCAGCAACCCAGATTGGTTTCCATTTATGGAGATTCGGTATACAGCTTACGGCAACCCTCACTTTGGGAACCACTGATTTGTGATAAAATAATGGAAAAAAAAATGACATACACATTGTGAGAAATTAAAATTGTCTATCGAAACAATACGAAGAAGAAGCAAATGATTATCACCTTAACTGTTTTATTGATAGGAATACATGTCATAAACATATAAGGCGTAAGCAACGCAAATTAGCGTATGCTATACTTTCTATGAAGGAGTTTCCCAACCGCGGCGGTGCCGAAAAAATTTCATGAAAATAATGAAAATAAGTAATTGAAATTGAAAACTAACTGACGATATGGAAATTTTATCATAAATGGAACAAAACGTTTATTACGTCCTGTAATGAGTATATTGTTCGTGCTTTGATTTACTTACGTTATTGCTCGTTCTAACTTACTCTGTACAACAAAATGAATTCTAATTATTTCTGATTTTAATTCAGCTCATTTTTACGGGTGGTACGAATGATATAACTAAGGGAGGGGAGGGGAGATGAGTGACTATTTAACTACATGCTCAGAGAGAGAGAGAGAGAGAGAGAGAGAGAGGAGGCCTTTAGCCGACTACACTTTATGTAAATCACACCAAAAATTTAATTTCTAACATTTTTAGCAAATTGGTTAAAATGATTACTCTATGAAGGTACAGGAGTACCAACTGACTAATTTAGTTAGGATTTTTTCTCTTTGCAGTTAATATAAAACAAATTTCCTTAATAATCATATTCTATTTAATACAAAACATAAATTTCACTAATATAAGTAATATTACTAGTCCGTTTACTACAGTTCATAGAGTAAATATACAAGGTCAGTTTGAAGTTACGTGGTGTTGGTGGGTGTAGAGGGAGGACTAGATGTTAGTGGGAGACGAAAATCAGGCGGGGTACCACGAAAGAAGAAGAACAGAGGCCATTTGGGATCCCTTGAGCCAGAAAAAGTTGGAAACTGCTGGCCTAGAAAAACAAACTCAACTATCACTTTAATCACATCGTTTATAGCGACATCATGTCATACACAAATAAGGTGGAAGCATTGCAAATAAGTAAGTGTACACTATACTCTCCATACAGTGACTCAGTATAGGATTAGTACCCTTACTGGAAATATTTACTTCAATTTGGCAAATCTGACTGTTTTCTGCTTATATATATATATACAGGGTGGGCCGTAAGTTTCCATACATAGGAAAAATAAACATTTTTTTATGGACAACCATTTTTATTTATATAATATGCTCTACATGGTTGCCATTGTTTTGAAAACACATTTCAATACGTGTTCCCCACTGTTGATGAACACGCACTCAGTGGTGGGCGCGGTACCAAAACTTGGGGGTGCGTTACGCGGTACTGCGGTACCTCAGCATGCCCAGTGCGTTACGCGGTACTGCGGTACTTTTTCAGGTCCCCCTGGTGCGTTCCGCGGTACTGCGGTACTGCACACAAGAACAACACAAGTAATAGCACATATTTTCAGAAATTGCATATCGGCGATTTCGCACCTGAACTTTCTGCCATAATGGCTAAAAATCGATCTTTGTCACAGAAATGTAACACACGTGCAACCGGCTCAAAAGCAAGCACTGCACTGAGGCGTTGTGATAGGATGGCAACGTAACATGTTCTGAACGAAAACTTAACGTGTCTAGAGTTAGGCTGATGCAACACACGCAGCATTCGTCTTACTGTACTCCTGTAATAAGGTTTACTTAAAAAAAAGTGTTAATTTTTTGAAAAGTGGTTTGTCGGTACCGCGGAAAGTACCGCGGGAAATTTGAATGCGGTAGCGGTACTGCTGTACTTTCAGCGATCCTTTGCGTTATGCGGTACCGGTTTGGTAGTGCGGTAGTACCGCAGTACCGCAGTACCGCAAAAAATACCGCAAGTGCCCAGCTTTGCACGCATTAGCACAGTTGACGTTATGCTTGTAATGGCGTTGGTGATACGTTCCTTTAGATGATTTATGTCTCGTATCTTTTCCTGATACACCATGGCCTTCAAGTGCCCCCAAAGATAGAAATCAAGGGGGGTGAGATCTGGAGATCTGGGAGGCCACTCCACAGGACCACGCCGACCAATGCAAGCATCCGGAAACTGCTGATCCAAATACCGACGCACGTGAAGACCATAATGAGGTGGAGCTCCATCTTGCTGGAAGTAAACTGGGAAGTTACCTTCCTCGTTTAGCAGGGATGGGAAAATCTCTTCTTGCAACATGTTAAGATACCTTTCGGCATTAAGATTTCCACTGACAAAAATTGGTCCAATAATTCTGTCACCCCATATCCCGGCCCACACCATCACTTTACCGGCACCTTGCATCTTCGTCGGACTCAGCCAGTTAGGGTTAGCATTACTCCAATAACGTATGTTTTGCCGATTAACCTCTCCATTGACGTAAAAATTTGCTTCATCAGTAAACAAGATCTTAGTTGAAAAGTTTGCATCCTCGTTCACTTTGGTTAATGCCCATTCACAGAATTCCATCCGTCTATCCGGGTCGTCTTCACTCAAATGCTGTGCCATATGCAATTTGTATGGATGCCATTTGTTTGCTTTCAAAATGCGCCTGATACTCGATCTGCTGACACCACTTTCTGCAGACACCGTCGTGTACTTTTTCTGGGACTCCGTGTAAGCGCTGTAAGTATCGTAGCTGTTGTGTCTTCATCGGTGGCTGTACGTCTTGGACCACTTCGCGGTTGATCTGCAACATTTCCAGTTTTCTGAAACTTGTTAATAAGTTTTGCCACAGTGTCGAGTGTGATGTTCGTTCCATGTTTTCTGTTAAAGTTCATTGCAACCATGCGACTGCTTCCCGACCCAGCCATCAGTATGATTTCAATTCGTTGCTCTTTCGTCAAACGCATATTCTTAGGGTATCTGAAACATAAAAACAAACGTTTAATTTTCCTATGTATGGAAACTTACGGCCCACCCTGTATATATATATATATATTAATATAATATATATATATATATATATATATGCGCCTAGGTAGTGTAGTGGTTAGCATTGCTAACTACGAATCCATCGACCTTGGGATTGAGACCCGGTGACGGCAGGCGCCGCACAGCAAACCCCAGCTGTTCACCCTTCCACACATTAAAAAAAATTGGTTGGTTGATAAATGGGTACCCTGGGTAGCCGAGTGGTTAAGACGGTGGAGTAACAAACCTGACCTTCGTCAGAATGAACAATTCGGGCGGAAGCAAAACCAAAGGTTATATACGGAAGCCAGTATATTAATGTAAATACACTATTATTATTATACAGGGTGTCCCAGAATTAACTATCTATTTCAATGAAATCGGACAAATTTTTTAAAAACACACTTTTATTTATGTTTATCATGTTTAATATGTGTTAAAAATGTATAAATTTCTAAATTTTTTTCATAATTTTATTTTCATAATTTTTTCATTATCTGGTCCAATGAAAGACCGTCTGAAGTCATAGAATGGCAAAGAGACTCTCCAAAAGTTAACGTGTGGCTTGGAATGACCAAATCCAAAATTTATGGCCCATTCTTCTTTGCGGAAGCAACTGTAACAGGTACCGTCTACCTTGACATGCTTCAGCAGTTTCTCGAACCACAGCTTCTTGATGATGGCATTCTTGATAATGTTGTGTTTCAACAAGAAGCATTGATCTTTTGGCGATAAACCTTTGTTTTTATGAAACCCCATGCAAAGAAATCCAGGGTGTCAAATCCGGAGAACGCGGAGGCCAAGGTCGAGTCCTCCACGTCCAATCCACCGATTCGGAAGGCGTCTGTTGAGGTATTCTCGAACAATTAGAGCATAATGACATGGTGCTCCATCTTGTTGAAACAACATTATCAAGAATGCCATCATCAAGAAGCTGTGGTTCGAGAAACTGCTGAAGCATATCAAGGTAGACGGTACCTGTTACAGTTGCTTCCGCAAAGAAGAATGGGCCATAAATTTTGGATTTGGTCATTCCAAGCCACACGTTAACTTTTGGAGAGTCTCTTTGCCATTCTATGACTTCAGATGGTCTTTCATTGGACCAGATAATGAAAAAATTATGAAAATAAAATTATGAAAAAAATTTAGAAATTTATACGTTTTTAACACATATTAAACATGATAAACATAAATAAAAGTGTTTCTAAATTTTTTTTTCCAATTTCATTGAAATAGTTAATTCTGGGACACCCTGTACAGTATTATTTGTTTTGGACTGGCAAAGTCGACAAATTTAAAAGCACTTTTGTTAGCGCCATCTTGCGGATTAAAGCGAAATTAGTTATTAGTTTATGTAATCAACAATGAATTCAGTTAACACCGTGACTATTCAAAATAGTTTGATATATATATATATATATATATATATATGTGGGTGCTGGTTAAGTGTGCGGTCTACCTACGATTGGTTAGGTTTAATCATGATATTTTCGTTAAAACTAACGAAAATATCATGACTAAACCTAACCAATCGTCAAGGGCGATTGACAATGGGATGTAAACAAACAATTAGTAAACAAGATAGGAAGCTATAATTAAAAGGTAGACCGCCGAATCGTAGGTAGACCGCATACTTAACCAGCACCTATATGTGTGTGTGTGTTAGGGTGGCCAGACGTCCGGCTATAGGTGGACAGTCCGCCTTTTGAGCACTCTGTCCTTAGGGTGGCCATTTCCAAATTTCCAAAAGGAGGACACTGCGTATGTGGCCGTACGTTAATATAAATATATGTTAACGTACGGCCACATACGCAGTGTCCTCCTTTTTAAATGGCCACCCTAGTGTGTGTGTGTGTGTTTGTTTGTGTGATGTAATCTTTCATAGGTCAGGTTATGAGTTAAGCGCGTCAAGGTTTTTCTAGTTATAAATCTGGAAGTAAAATACGGTATTTTAATTCATTTTGTTTTATTACGTTTGCACAAGAATGTAATAATTTTATGAAATGGTTTTATATTACATAAAGTAGAAGAACAACTAAATCTTAAGATATATTAACGTTCAATAATACATTTTTTGTAGTAAAGGATTCACCAATATTAGGGTATTCAGTAGCGATAACTTGACTATGTAACTCATCTGTATGACAAATATAAGCTTAACTCTTCACCCCCCCCCCCCCCCCCTCCTCAACCAATTGCTGCGGCTTAATTATTCTTATGTATTTAATATACATTTACTCAATTGATGAAGTAGAAAATTCAACCATAAAAGGTGGCAACAATTTATTATTATTATTATTATTATTATTACCTCTCAACTCGGTTCACGGAAGTTGATTCATAAGGTCACATAATGAGTCAAGGTGAGTCACAGGATTCGTGACTTTAGCCCGATTCACGCTATGATCAATAGTCAACAACTTTGGTTATCATTAATTTTATGGTTCATAAATCCATAAACAACAATGGATTATTTTGTGGGACAGTACCTTATATATATATATATATATATATATATATATATATATATATATATATCGGAAGCATAAAAAATAGAATCTTACATAATTATGTTTAATTTAAACCCAATTTATTTTGAAGTAACATGAAGTAATATTTTTGCTCAACAAAACTGAGCCTCATAATTATGAACAAAGTACATGTACTTTCTTTGTCTAAAATCTAAACCAATTTTTTTTTTAATTGAATAAAAAAAATAGTTTAGAATTTTGACCACTGAATATAGGCCTATGAACTGCCCTTAAATTCTCTTAACTTGGTAAATAGGCTTAACTTCTTATATTTTATCAGATGGTAAAATTTTTTACATTTTCTCTAGACAAGATCAAAAGTTTAATATATATATATATATATATATATATATATATATATATATATTCTTTTTTTTAAAGTTCGGGAAGAACCGATTCGCCTCTATTTAAAAGGGCATATCTCGGCCGGAAAAACAAAGAAAAAGTGAGAGGAAAGACAGAGGAAAAAGAAAGGGTAGAGGGGACAGTCGAAATGGAAAAAGACCAAGGACTGCAGGGTCGAGCCCCATCATCCTTGGGTGCTAGGGCCGGGAGGGCGCACGTGAAACCTCCAGGAACAAGCACGTACAAACGAGCACAAAGAGCACTCAAGAGCACGAGCTTAGAACCCCCTTGCGGGGATATATATATATATATATATATATATATATATAATATATATATATATATACGAATCTTAAAGTATTTTCAAAATTATAAATTGTGTTTACTAAAAATTTATAATCAATTAAATTTAAACGCTATAATATATTCGTCAAAAATACATTTTATATCATACTTTGTCCTATTAGTTTAGATATGAGATCCGCTCCTTTATATCATATTATACATACTCTTTCGATGGCTATAGAAGCTTCAGTCACTTTAGACAATATAGAACATTTTGCTCACGATGTTCCAGGCACTGTAGGGGTCATACCATAAAATAAATGTAGAAGAATTGACAACACTCAAACATTCCAAAAGCCGAGCCTCACCACCTCCAAGCGTGGTTCAAGCAGAGTCCGCGGCTCGGACTAACCCTATCATTCGTTCGACACTACCAAACCAAGTAAACCAACCATTATTGCATCAACAACTGTTAACTCTCACTCAAAGTGAATTAGAACAGATGGAAGCACCTGATAACAAAAGCCCACATCCTCATCATCATCATCGGCATCATCATCGGCACGATATTGAAAGCGAAATTTCAGCTGCTTTGGAAAGAGCAAAAGATCTGGACGTAGACGAGACGACGACGACGACGACGAAGGAAAATGAATCGACCGAAAATGACGTAATATAAACGTTGCATTTTCATTTTGGGATTGAATTTAGTGGTGAAAGAAATCCTATAGAAATTAGCAATATTATTCCTCCTTAACTGTATCATATATCTAACCAACACAGACTGTTTAACATTATTATTATGTACCTAACATAGACGTAGAATATATTTGTATTGTAAATCTGACTAACAAACACTACGCATTTACAGCATTGTAGTGCATGATTAACTAACTTATGAACCGTATATGTTTCGTTTTGTACCCTTTTCACACGTTCTGAATGGTTTTATTTAAAGTAGCTTTCATGATTTATATCGAACTCAAAATCTATATTGATATTTGTGCTAAATACGTCCGTGACATAAACCAAAGTCATTATGTAGAAAAACCTTTTGTTTGACTTAAAGAAAATGAGTTATGGATGGATAACTACTATAATTTGTACGTATATAAATACGATAATTTCCATAAAAAAAAAAAATTAAATTAAAAATTTCGTTAAATAATTATCCTTAAAATATTATCCTTATATTTCTACCATTTGCGTGACAATACGTGTTTCTTGTAAGCGAAAATAATTAATATTTAGTTAAAATATGAACAAATTACTAAAAGTTTTTCTTCCTTCTTTTGTCCTTATATTTAATTGTTTGGTTTAAAAAAAAACAGGTGTAAATATAAAAGAAGGAAGAGAACAGTCACAACATACACACGCGTGCGCGCGTGTGTATGTGTGTGTCCTATTTCTGTTCAACTCTAACGCAAGGGTTAATCGGTATTCTCAATCTTTCATTTATTTACTGGTCAACTTTGAAACAACTTTCCTCAATCCATCTTCTTTTCCCCTGTCTATGATCTACAATCTTTCAAACGCGGAGTGTCCAGGCATCTCAAAAACTTTGTACCTTGATTCCGGCTCTCTTCTCCTTCCATAGCCTATAGGGGACGGGAGTCATTTATGCGGGCGTTCCCTTGGCCACTCCGCATAAAAAAGTCAATATTACAAAGTGAGTTAGCACATTTATCTATCGACAATGACGATAATGCGTTATCAGAATTAGCGGTTTTGTGTAATATTTTATCTTTGTACTCCTGCTTCGATCTAAAGTATTGATATGTCAGTTTACTGTAGATAGAAGCAAGTGTCTGTCAACCACATCTTGTACTGTAAATCTCATAAAGAATTATATAGGCGAGTTTTTTTTTTATTTTATATATTGTTTTACGTTGTACCTATATAATAGGGATATGACTGTATATTCGTTGTGATGTTTAGTCTGTAACTGTAGATATAACATCTGTAACATAACAACAACTGTAAGTAGATATAGCATCGATACAAAGGCTGTGGTATTGGTAGATATGTATAAATAACATCTTAGAACGTTTGTATAATTCCATGTAGTGCATGAGGGTATATTTAATTTATATGTACTCATCTGCTTCAGAGGACAAGTTATATACAATTTATATATATATATATAATGTGCATGTTTTTATTCACGTGTGTGTATATAGGTATAGACTAAGTATGGTTTACGTAGAATTGCATATATATATATATATATATATATATATATATATATATATATATATAGGCCCGTGTGGAGTGAGATTTTTAAGCGGGTAAATGAACACTGTTGATAAGTTTCTGAACATTACTGGAAGGTCTTCTTTTACATTGCTAAATATAATTTTATTTATCTTAAACTTGCTCAGTAATGTAATACAATTAATTGTATAATTACTGTTTAGTGATTATATGATATATTAAGTAAGCCTATTATTTAACTACTAAACCGTTATTGTATACTTTAAAAGCAAAGTTTAATGAGTATAATGTTGGCGTTTTGTTGTAGCATTGGAAAATGGAACCTAGTATCGTACGCCACAAGGGCGGTTGTCACTGTGGAGCAGTTAGGTTCGAAGTGTTTGCATCGCCAGCACCGAACGTTATAGAATGCAAGTAAGTCTCACGTAATCAGAACAGATCTCTTTAAAAGCGTTATCGATGAGTTGTCTCGTCTATCGCTGCGTATAAGTGACCTTAAAAGGTTAACTTGACCAAACCTAACTTAAACTAACGCGTCCTCTCCTCTCTTATCCTATCCTAACCTCTATTAACCCTTTATGGACGACCGGTACAAAATGGTAACGTTTTAATAACTAAACCTTACAAAACAACTGATTGCTATAGGGTTTATTCCTACGGAAATCACAGTTTTAAGCTATCTTTTGCCTACTCTCCTTTTATCAACTTTCCTTTTACTAACTTATATACAGCGTGTCCCAAAGAAATGTATACCCACTTTGTTCGATAATACCAGCTATGAGGATAATAAATATATTACTTTTTATGTTTTTTAATAAAGAATTTTCTCCTGAATCTAAATATGTAATTATTTTTATTAAAAATTGAAAAACAAAAAGGTTACAGATGTTTAAATTATAATTATTATTTTCGAGACTTCATGTGCGATATTTTCTAATATTTTAACCGACTGTTTTGAGATACTTATGTTTAGCGTTGATATTGAAGCATAAATGTTGTAATTATTAGTTAATTCAAAAAATGTACAAATTCCATGGTTAAATGACACTTTATCTAAGATGTTCAAATTGTCGTTAGAAAAGAACAAACGTCGCAGTTATAAGATGTTAGATAAGGTTAGAGCAAAACTGTAGTCTTGCCTAATTAGAACTCAACGAAATGGCTAGGCTAAGCTAGGCACTAAACATAAGTATCTCAAAACAGTCGGTTAAAAGGCAGGCCAGGCCATAAAAAAAAATATTAGAAAATATCGCACATGAAGTCTCGAAAATAATAATTCTAATTTAAACATCTGTAACTTTTTTGTTCTTCAATTTTTAATAAAAATAATTACATATTTAGATTCGGGAGAAAATTCTTTATTAAAAAACATATAAACAGTAATATATTTATTATCCTCATAGCTGGTATTATCGAACAAAGTGGGTATACATTTCTTTGGGACACGCATATATAAAATAGTAATTGAATGACCTCTAATAGTGTTTGTCACCTTTAGAGAAGTTTCCGCCTACGGAGGCGAGGCCTGTACATCTCTCCCTAACGTGTTAGTTAGAGACTATGAATTATCCAATCAGGGATCAGGTTTTATTTCTTCGACAGGCTGACCAATCGGAAGAAGGAAAATATTCTTACACCTTAAAATCAACTCTCTCTCTCTCTCTCTCTCTCTCTCTATATATATATATATATATATATATATATATATATATATATATATATCAGGGCTATTCAAAGTGATTCACCTGATTTCAAATGAGAATATTTTTTAATGTTATAAATACAGAGTGATTTGTGATACATCAACCAAAAGAAAAACTGTCCAAATTTTGTCTCTCACCTCATAAATGCTCTATGTGACTTCCCCTAGTTACACGAGCAACGTCGACACGATAGTCGAATTCCTCCCATACTCGCTCCAGCATGCCCGTTGTCACTGACTCTACGGCCGTAACAATGCGAGTTCGGAGCTCATCCAAAGATGTGGGCAATGGTGGCACGTACACAGTATCCTTAACGTACCCCCAAAGGAAGAAGTCGCACGGTGACTCACGCTGCACTGTGACTACCGATTTACAGCTCGAAAACTGCAACACACAAAACGCCTTCTGCTGTGCGGACGCCATTTTCACACTGACTGTTTGTTGCTAGGCTAGGCCACGGCGTGACTTTAGAGCCCTCTCGCGGTGATCTTGTAAAACTCGAAGATTTCCTCTTTCATGTGGTGTATGCCCAGTTGATGCACGGTTGATAGGTACGGAAGTATTCTCAGTTGAAATCGGATGAATCAATTTGAATAGCCCTGTACATAATAGAGAGAGAGTAAAAGCAAAATGTACAAAATAGTATACCTATTGAAATTTGGAAGTCTCACATTGTAGTGGTTAGCGTCGCTGACTACGAATCCATCGGTCCCGGGTTCGAGACCCGATGGCAGCCGGCGCGCAGCAAAACCCAGCTGTTCCTCCTTCCACACAATAAAGAAAGTGGTTGGTAGATAAATGGGTACCCTAGGTGGCCTAATGGTTAAGACGCTGGGCTGCTGATGGGGCGTGGTTCGGATTCCACGTTAAACTGTAGGTCTAAGGTGGAGTGAAAAGCTTGACCTTCGTCAGAATGAACAATTCGGGCGGAAGCTAACCAAAGGTTGTGAGTGGAAACAGTGTTTCCACTCAGAAAATGGGATATCTGCCAATTGGAGGTGATAAGAATAAACTTTTTTTAAACAGAAAACGCATTTTACAGATTTTGTCGCTTATTCCCTTCTCCCACTGCACTACTCGTAAAGCTACTTAAATAGTGACGTTTTCAATTCATAAATATTTGTACTTACTACGAGTTGTTTTACTATAACAACACAGCGCCATCTAACACCAGAAATTTGAATTTGCACTTTTCGGTTCTTTAAAGGGCTGTTAATAATAATTGAGAGTCATCGTTATTTAATAAAGAATTCAGTTTGGTGCATTGTTTGGATTTTAAAATAAAGTAACGGATTTATTAACAATTGGCGCCACTGCCATTCTACAGTATACACTGTGTAACACAAACAATTATAATTACTTGATTGTACCATAAGATTTTGATTTCCCATTCTCTTTAAAATCAGGTGACAGTAAGCTCCGCCTACTACCAATTTGAGACAATGAAAGTCGTTAAACGATTATGTGTTTGGAAATTTTGACATGAATATACTTTGGTTTAAGCTCCTGTTTGTTCCTGCCTCAGAATCGCCGTTCCATTTCCATTTATTTTTGGAATGCCTCTTCTTTATTGACTTAAGTGTACCATTGGTCTTCCTATGTCAGTCACTGTCTTTACCTTTTAGTTTAGCTACTATTCTTCATCCCTCATTCCCCTCTCTTCCAGTCCTGCACTTTTAAAAGCAATGGAAGGTGTTTTCATCAGTTTACTCGCGTGGATCGTTCATCCTCATTAGTTTGTACTAACAGGCCTTCATTTTTTTTTCATTGTTATAGAGTTGTCTCTGTGGCTGAAGATGGTGTTGGGAGCTTTTGTAGTTCTTTTGATTTTGCAACTACTAAAAACATATTTTGCCTTAGACCAGTTCCCGAGTGTATTGTCTTCTTCACTGTAAATGTGTTAATGACCCAAAGGTTGACACACATTAAATCAGTCAATCAATCAATTGGTCTAAGCGCCGATGAACAATGCTGTGCTCATAAGTTTTCTTAAATTTAAGTTTACATAATAAACGAAGATAGATTTAGTGAAATATAGAAATTTAAAACCATGTGCATCCATCATGGTGTTCATGCGAGAGGTATGAATACCTTTGAAGTCAGAAAGAAATTAGTTGTCAGTGACTGTACCCAAGAAATACTTATGATTTTAGAAAAGGTCCCCCGATCCCCGCATAAAAATTAATGAAATATTATTATTATTGTTATAGGTTATGACGAAACTGAAAAGCCTTGAGAATTAGTATAGGACTATATAGGCTTTATTCAACAAAGAATTCATCATATCATCCACAAAAAGAACACAAATACATCAATAATTATACAAAATATGCATACTACCAAAACCCACATATCAAGTTAATATATATATATATATATATATATATATGAAAAATTATTTCACGAAAGTGACACGTGAAAAGTATTTATGATGAATAAAACCACGAAGGAAAAAAGAAACACAAAGGGGTGCTCAAGCGCTTTCGTCTAATGACATCCTCAGGAACACTGGAGTGAAAGGACAGATCAAGGCAATATATAGGTTACAAAAATAAACATACATACATACATATTCATATATATATACATATACATATATATATACATATACATATATATATATATATATATACATATACATATATATAGTAAGCATAGAAAAAATTGTGGGAGGAGCAAACATTTATAGTTTATGAAACAGGTCACAAAAGAATAAAGAAATAAAAATAAATATAAATATAAATTGAGAAAAAATTAATTACCAAATAGTGCCTTAGTGATATATATGTCACAGCCTAAATAATCATAAAGAAATAAACAGGCAAATAAAAAAAACACAAATATATATACATACATATATATATATATATATATATATATATATATATATATATATAAAAAGACACTTTTAGCACTTTGGCCGACCTTCAATATAAATTCAAATGGCTTGTTTATGGAACAGGTCACAAAAGAATAAAGAAATAAAAATAAATATAAATATTGTAAGTGGAGTCTACCAATTCAAGCTCAAAAGGGAAGTTTTACAATCAATTTAATAGATGATGCCAAATTGATATATATGTCACAAAGAAATAAAGAAAAAAAAAAATTAATTATTAAAAAAATAATAAAAAATAATAATAATAAATTGAAAGATAAATTTTAAGAGAGGCACACCAATTTATAAGGGAAAAATTACCACATATGCATATTATAGTCACAAACGAATAAAAAAGTACAAGTAAATATAAATTGGAAAACAAAATGATGCCTAGATGATATATAAAGAACAATAAAATATATATACAACATATATACGGTATATATACGAAATATAAACGCAATATACTACATATACAGAATATATATATATATATATGCATAAGGGAAAAAAATTACCAAATTTGTTTTTATAATTATTGTCTGAAAAAACGGTAGGTCGCAAAAGAATAAAATAAAAATAAATATAAATTGAAAAAATTACAAATAATACACGTACACATGTATACCCGCATAACCAAATATATATACATATACACACATATATACAAACACACACACACACACACATATATATATATACACATACAAGCTTGACCATCGCGAAATGAGAAATCATCGCGCAGGACCTTTGTGAGGTTGTAAGGTAAGGTAAGGTACATACACATATATATATATATATATATATATATATATATATATATACATTTAACTGCATACATACATACATACATATACACACATACATACATACATATACACACATATACATACAAACACATTTAACTGCAATGACCACACACATACTCACATACACATACATACATACACATACACGCATACAGCAAAAAATTGAAAAATAAAATTGTAAGAGAAACAAAAGACAAAAACAAATTTTTTACCAAAGATTTAACAACCTGCCCTTTTTGTTTAAATCCATTCTGAAGGAATTCAGAGCAACGGGATCGAGTTGAAACAGACCTTTACTCATGTTAAGGTTATTTGTAAGTTGAATTATAGCCGACTCAAGAATATTTCTATTAACAATGTTGCTAGAGTGAAACAAAACTGAAACATTATTCCAATCAATACAATGGGATAACTCTGACAAATGGACAAAAAGGGCACTGGACAACTGTCCCGTTCTAACGGAATATTGATGCTGTTTTACACGCGTTTGCAAATCCTTTCCCGTCTGACCTATGTAAAAGGAATCACATTGCTTACACCCAATTTTATAGATAATGCCTAAATTATTGGTAGGGCTATTTTTTACTATGATGTTTTTCACAATATTGTTATATGAAAAAACTACACTGATATCCAAAAGTCCACTTACAATATTTATATTTATTTTTATTTCTTTATTCTTTTGTGACCTGTTCCATAAACAAGCCATTTGAATTTATATTGAAGGTCGGCCAAAGTGCTAAAAGTGTCTTTTTATATATATATATATATATATATATTATATATACAGTACTGGCCAAATTATTAGGAATTTTTTAAAAATTTCATTTTTTGGTATAAAATGTTAAATTAAACCAATTTTAAACGTTGAAAAGTTATTTATTTCTACACAAGAATACATGGTCATTATTTAGCAATAGTTTAGTACTTAGTTTGACCCCCCTTAGCTGCCTTAAGGGCTGCGACACGCTTCGGCATGCCATGAATCAATTTTTTGCATAATTCATTAATACGTGTAGAGTGAAACCAGACTTGAATAAGTCGCTCTATGAGTTGGTGTTTTGTTGTTATCGGCGTTTCATGGATTACGTCCTTTAAAATACACCATAAACTTTCGATTGGGTTCATGTCTGGAGAATTTCCAGCCCATGGGAGCAACCGAACACTATTTTCATGACACCATTTTTTAACCGACTTTGCCGTGTGGCATGGAGCTGAGTCTTGTTGAAAAATCCAACGTCTATTACCATACCATTCCCTTATTTGAGGCAGTAGACGTCTTCTTAGTACTTCTATATACTTGACTTGGTTCATATTCCCCTCAACAATGCTCAAACGACTAGTTCCATGCACAGAAATTGCTCCCCAAACCATGATCTTTTGTGGAAATTTCACCGTTTTCATCAGACACTCAGGCAAAAATTCTTCTCCAGGCCTCCTTCTTACACTTTGAACACGATCGTCAAACACGACAATCGTTGACTCATCGGAGACCACCACCTGCAATCAAAGAAAGCCCTGTGAAAGAGTCAGTGCATAGCGTATGAAGTACAGCTAAAACGAAGTACAGTATGACTTGCTGCTTTACAGATATTTTTACTGCAGTTTTATCACGTACTGTAAATACACTTCTATGCATACTGTATTTACTGTATTAACATTCTATTTAATGTTAAATATTATTCTTACCTGTTCCCAATCCTCACTAGTCCAGTTAATGTGTTCCTTTGCCCATGCAAAACGTGCCTTCTTCATAGCCTCAGTGAGCCTGGGCTTCTTCCTTGGGCGGTAGGCTTTGAAGCCGGCAGTTAGAAGCCTCCTGTTGACTGTTCTACGACTAATATTGATGCCATCAGCCGCTAGACTACTGGAAATGTTTTTGCAAGTAGCTCTTCTATTTCTAAGAGACAAAATTGCAATCTGTCTATCAGTTCTTGGAGTCGTTACCCTTTTTCTGCCGCATCTTCCAACCCTTTTGGGGCCTACATTTTCTCCAAATACCATTTTTTTCTTAATACGAAGTACTGACTGTGGTGAAACATGGAGTTTGGCAGCGATTTCCTTTTGTTTAAATGTAGAAGAAGTTAATAAAACCTGTATTTGCCCAATTTTCCGTGGACTCAAGTCATTCTTTCGCCCCATTTTCAAATTCACTTAAAAACTGTAACAAATAATTGCCGAAATTGGGTAAATACACTATTTAAATTAAACGGTAGTTACAATGACACGTAAAAGAAAGAGAAACACACCCGCATCGCACGACAACCAAACGACAACTGACGAACAAACACGCTTCGTTCGACTAAAGAATTATGCAAAAAATTGATTCATGGCATGCCGAAGCGTGTCGCAGCCATTATGGCAGCTAAGGTGGGTCAAACTAAGTACTAAACTATTGCTAAATAATGACCATGTGTTCTTGTGTAGAAATAAATAACTTTTCAACGTTTAAAATTGGTTTAATTTAACATTTTATACCAAAAAATGAAATTTTAAAAAAATTCCTAATAATTTGGCCAGTACTGTATATATATGTATGTATATATATTTGTGGTTTTTTTTATTTGCCTGTTTATTTCTTTATGATTATTTAGGCTGTGACATATATATCACTAAGGCACTATTTGGTAATTAATTTTTTCTCAATTTATATTTATATTTATTTTTATTTCTTTATTCTTTTGTGACCTGTTTCATAAACTATAAATGTTTGCTCCTCCCACAATTTTTTCTATGCTTACTATATATATGTATATGTATATGTAATTATATATATATATATATATATGTATATGTATATATATATGAATATGTATGTATGTATGTTTATTTTTGTAACCTATATATTGCCTTGATCTGTCCTTTCACTCCAGTGTTCCTGAGGATGTCATTAGACGAAAGCGCTTGAGCACCCCTTTGTGTTTCTTTTTTCCTTCGTGGTTTTATTCATCATATATATATATATATATATATATATACCTGTAGTAATAATAGTAAATAGGAAATAACTATGACAATTATTACCTTCTTGCAGTTGTTCCATTTGCGTTAAGAAGCAGAATCGTCATTTCATCGTTCCACAGTCCAACTTTAAGCTGCTGAAAGGCCACAATGTTCTCACCACCTACACATTCAACACTCACAAAGCGAAGCACAGTTTCTGCTCCGTCTGCGGAGTCCAGTCTTTTTACATTCCCCGATCGAACAGCGACGGATACGGTAAGAGCAAAAAGCGGATAGCTACTTATAACTTATAACTTATACCAATACTATTTCGAAATGTATTCCTACGCGAAACTGCTTTAACGATATGGCATCCATCGAAACGCTCACTTTAAATGGCTTATTCATTTTTAGTTTTACTTTCTTTTGAGGGAATTAATAATTCAAAGGATGTCAAAGCGATAATAAATTACTGTAATGAAGGAAAAGTTTTATGTATGTGTGCATGTATGAACTAACGATAAATAAGTGTGTAATTTAATTGAGGGCAGATTAGGGTACGTGTATTTTATTATTATTATTATTATTATTATTATTATCATCATTATTATCATTATTATCAGTCTTCCTCAATTCATTGTATTCTTTTATTTTCTTCATATGACCTCAGAGTCTGAAGAAATAAGAAGGACGAGGTTTCTTGAATGGTTATACGCACAAAGTGACGTACAGTAACAGCGTTTTATCCTCTATGACTCAGTGGTTCCCAAACTGTGTTCCGCGGGACCCTGGGGTTCCACGGAGGCTTAACGAGGGTTCCGTGACACGTTTTCTAATCAGTGTAATCAGGTCTTAATATTAAGGTCTAATTAAGGTCCTAATATTTATACATAATTTAACCTTGTGGCTTTTTGTTAAATAATATTTTATATTCTTATTCTGATTTGAAATGGCACCATCGTGGATTTGGGATCACTAAATATTTTTCGCTAAAATTAAAATCTGCTAAATATATAAATAAATTTTCGCTACTCGGCTACCGCAAAAGCGTAATTTGGCAGATTTTAATTTTAACTATTTTATAAAAGACTGGTTCTATTAGTACTGTTTTGAAATAAATATATAAATTCTGTCATAGTATTTAAAATTTGTCATATTGTTTATGACAAATTTTAATATATATATATTTTACTCGTGAGAATTTAACTGTAATTAATTTTGAGCAATATGTTTTCGCTAAAATTAAAATTTTCTAAGTTGCCAGTTGATTTGATGTGCACTTATTTCGTAATTAATTGTGAACCAATCAGTATAACTATAGCCGTTGGTGTGGTGTATTGTCGAGTTAATTTCTGATAGGCTTTATTTACTTAAGTGTTTTCAGTGTAAAAATTTGTATTGTGTTCATCGCTAAATTCTGTAACCGACTTTTCTACCATAATTTTGGTAAAATGGAGAAATGATTGAAATGCTATAGGCCTACTTTAAAAGAAAAAACATCTGGAAGTGAAAACGAACGAACGGAATTGCCTACCGAAAATGAAAGTGGAGATAGGCCTACACATGTTAATGGAGAGGATAAAGTACAACCATCTTCAATGGTGAGAGAAACTGAAGGTAGGAAAACAATTATGAAATCTAAAAAACGTAAATTTGACAGTAGTTATATAAACTTTGGATTTATGCCTATTGGAAATTTAAATGATCCTAACGGCCAATGTGTTGAATGTAATCAAGTATTAGCAAACAGTAGCTTGAATCCTGTAAAGTTAAAGCGGCATTTGGAAACTAAGCATCCACATTTAAAGGAAAAACACAGTGATTATTTCAAAAGGAAGCGAGACGAGTTACAAAAGACAGTTAGCACACTCAAATCATTTGCTTACGCAGACAATAAAAATGCACTTGAAGCCTCATATCGTGTCAGCTATCGCATTGCTAGGGCCGGCGAAGCACACACAATTGCAGAATCATTAATAAAGGGGTGTGTGGAGGATATAGTGACATGCATGTTGGGTGAAAAATACAGTAAACTTACAGAAACTGTTCCTTTGTCAGACAACACAGTCTCTCGTCGCATTAAGGATATAGCTAGCGATTGCGAAACAATACTAGTGAACCGGTTAAAAAGCAGCCCTGTTGGTTATTGTATTCAACTTGATGAGTCAACGGATGTAGCAGGATTAGCCGTATTGCTCGTATTTGTACGGTACGTTTATGAAGAGTCTGCGCAGGAAGACCTGTTGTTATGCCACTCCACTGAAACAACAACGACAGGCCAGGATATATTTACTATCTTAAATAACTACATGCAAAAACATGATATCAGATGGGAGCTCTGCACAAATGTATGTACAGACGGCGCAAAGGAGATGACAGGTAAAATTAAGGGTGTACTAGCTCTCGTAAAAAATGTTGCACCTGATGTCGCACCAAAGTCGCAAGATCCACTCACTTGGCTGCGCAACCCATTTATTGATTCGAGTATTTTGAAACAACAAAATCTTCCAATAAATGAAAAAGAACAGCTAATTGATATTTCAACTGATCTGACACTCAAAACAACTTTTGATAAGGATTCTTTGTTGTCTTTCTGGATAAAGCTTTTAAATCAATACCCCGATCTTACAAAACGAGCATTGAAGAATCTCCTCCCCTTTGTATCAACTTATACGTGTGAGGCTGGATTTTCTCGATATATAGCGACCAAAAATAACTACCGTAATAAGTTGGATGCAGCAGCGGATATGCGCCTACAACTGACCAACATCAAACCAAATTTCCAACAACTCTGCTGCACTAAACAAGCCCATAAATCACATTAAGGTACGCCAGTAAGGTAAGTTTTGTTGCTCAATAAATATTTCACAGCTCTAAGCCTAATATATATAATATATATATATGGAGTTGGGGTTCCACGAAATAAAAACAAGTCTGTAAGGGTTCCGACAGTGTTACTAAAGTTTGGGAACCACTGCTCTACGTCAAAAGGAAACAGGAGTCAATTTCCACTGTACTTCCCGCTCGTGGTCTGGAATTCTGTGTTTAGCGTCTAATACTGCATCAAAGATGATGAATTAAAAGAATAAAACTGTATACACACACACACACGTTTATATACAGTGTATATATAATATATTATATATATATATATATATATATATGGCTACGTCGTGGCCAATGTCGTAACACCGCTTCCCGGAGATCAGCGAAGTTAAGCGACATTGGGTCTGGGTAGTAATTCGATGGGAGACCGTCCTCTGCGCCCAGATTATGTAGCAACCCGTGGTTCGGATCCCACGTAAAGCTGTAGGTCCCTTCCGTCATATAACCTTAGGTGTTGCGAAGGAGGTTAAACAGCCCCGATTAAAAAAAAAAAGTATATATATATACAGGGTGTCCCAAAAGTCCCTATCTATTTTGTTAAAATAGGCTGAATTTCAAATGAATGTTTAATGACATGATTGCATGCACCTTTCTAGACAAATACATGCATTAGATTTCTATTTTAATTATTTTTAAATTTGTAATTAATTTTTTCAGATCCATATCATTGGTGATGGATGTGCATGAACGCGTTATGATAGTAACATATCGCATCAGAGGAATGAAATGTTGTGAAATTAGAGACCGATTCTCAAGAAGGTTTCATAATCCTGGACCGACAGATAAAGCAATTCGTGAATTGGTGAACAAATTCAAAAGGACTGGATCTGTGCATGATGAAGGAAGAAGTGGACGCCCAAGAACAGTACAACAAAACATTGAATCTGTTCGCATAATGTTCGAAGACGATCAAAGAATGTCAGTTCGCCAAGCATCCCACAGATTGACCATACCCAAAACAACTGTTTACAGAATCTTGCGTTCGACGCTGAAAAAGAAGTGTTATCACATTCAGCTGTTACACAGCTTATACGAGGAAGATTTTCCAAAAAGAGCAGCAATGTGTGCGGAACTGGTCGAACAAATCCAAAATAACAATTAAATGGACCACATTTTGTTTAGCGATGAGGCGACTTTTCACACCTGTGGTAAAATCAATCGACATAATTGTCGCATCTGGGCTAATGAAAAGCCAACTGAGTTCACTGAATGGGAAAGAAACTCACCTAAAGTCAACGTGTGGCTTGGAATGACGAAGTCCAAGATTTACGGGCCCTTTTTCTTTGCAGAGGCTACGGTGACAGGGCCTGTTTACTTTGATATGCTTCAAAATTTTCTAGAACCTCAACTTCTTGAAGATGGCTTTCTCGACAATGTAGTCTTTCAGCAGGATGGGGCACCATGTTATTATGCCAGAATTGTTCAGACATCCCTAAACGAGCGTTTTCCAAATCGTTGGATTGGACGTGTGGGAAATAGGCCCTGGGCAGCGCGATCTCCGGATTTGAACCCATTGGATTTCTTTGCTTGGGGTTTCATTAAATCGGAGGTCTATCGCAGAAATATTCGAGATTTACCAGATCTGCGAGATCGCATTAGGCAAGCAGTTGAGAAAATAACCCCTGAAATGCTCGGAAATGTGTTTCGCAATGCAGCTGACCGCTTTGAGATTTGCAAAGATACAGATGGAGCACATGTGGAAACTATTAATTAAAGATTTTAATGGTGTAATACTTGTAATTTGTATAGAAATACATTTGTATTCAGGTCAGTGTGACATTTATTTGAAATTCAGCCTATTTCAACAAAATAGATAGGGACTTTTGGGACACCCTGTATATATATATATATATATATATATATATATATATATATATATATGGGAATGAACTCAGAATGGTCCCCTGAGTTTTTTATGATACACACAGACCGTGCATGGAACAAGGAACTCTTCTGGGATAATTAAATCCACTATAGTCCGAATAAGTAATGGTAAATGACAAATACCATAGTTTTTCTTTTTCATGATGCTAGCCCGACATGGGCAACGGGTCACTCGCAAAGAGGTCCCATAAATATAGCTTTCCTCAGCAGCTATCTGCAAAGCAGACAGGATCCAGCTTTGGGACATGGATCTAGGGTTTAAAGCAGCCTAGCCCTGCTACATTTGGAACCTCAATATAAGCAAAAGACTCGCTGCCTTCACGTCAGATTGAATACATCAAAGAATAAGGGGTAACTATTATATTTTTAGCCAAAAACCAAAACTTAAACCTCAACTGGCAGAATTGAGCGTCCACTTTTCAAGGCACATAACATGTCCGTTTCAAGATGGGAATGAACTCAGAATGGTCCCCTGAGTTTTTTATGATACACACAGACCGTGCATAGAACAAGGAACTCTTCTGGTGAGGGAAGCTATATTTATGGGACCTCTTTGCGAGTGACCCGTTGCCCACGTCGGGCTAGCATTATGAAAAAGAAAAACTATGGTATTTGTCATTTAGCATTACTTATTCGGACTATAGTGGATTTAATTATCCTTAAGAAAGCCAAGAATAGGTATTATAATATTGTAACTGTAAAGGAATTTGAACGTAAAAATATCCTGAGCCTACCTTACCATGTCAATTTTCAATATCTTCCGACTTTACTTATAAAGCAATTCGTATCAATGTAGTCTTTAAGTTTAATAATACTGTTAAATCACGCCTAATAAAGAATAGCCCGGATAATGTGGTTGGTTGTGTGTATTCGATCGGATGTACACAATGTACACACTCATTATATATAGGTCAAACGGATAAAACGTTAGATATTAGGGTAAAACAACATAAATATGCGTGTAGAACAGCAAATAATTCTAATGCATTGTTTAACCATATGTATAAATGTAATCATAGTATCAAGTGGGACAGTTCTAAAGCGCTCGTTAAAAACAGATATAATCGAAAGGAATATTCTAGAATGTGCATTTATCCATTTTAAAAATAATTTCAATAACAGTGCGGGAATGTATAAAATTGACAATATCCTGTTAAAATACCGTTTGCCTCTAATCAACTCTTGTTAATCATGTGCTAATCTTTTTGTTTTTTGTCCCGTGGTATATATTTTTGTCATCTCGCCTTCTCCCTTCATTCCCTGACGAGGTGTACTTCTGAATACACGAAAGACCTTGGAATCATTTTTCTTTTTCCTTGTGGTTAGCATCATATATATATATATATATATATATTTCTCTGAGAACCCATTTCTTGTCCACTATGGAATGGGCATGATGCTTGAAGTAGGGACTGAAAACATTCTAATCACACACACACACACACACACACACACACACACACAAAAGGATATATAGGGATTGCCAACGAGAATAAGGCCTTCTCTCGGATCTTTTCCTTTTAGTACCCCCCATTGACAATTGGTTAGGTTAAGTTGTGATATTTTCGTTAAAACAACGAAAATATCACGATTTAACCTAACCAATCGTCAAGGGCGAAAGAACACAGTAAAACAATGGGGGTGCTATAAAAGAAAACATCCCTTCCCTTCCCTCCTCCTTCTCGAACCTCAGGGATTCATTGTTATCTTTGATGATAAGGTGTGTTGGGTATGGCGCTGATAAGGTGTTGGGTATGGGGCAACGAGTGGAATTTAAAAATATTAAACGAAACGACTGGAATGCGAAGAAAAATCCTAATTTCAGTATTGCATTAGGGAAAGGCTGAAACGAAAGCTAGATCAGGTTAGGTTACATTAAATTAACAAACTGAATTAAGCTAAGTAAGGGTACATTAACACTGAAAGAATTTTATAGAATTAAAAGAAATAAGGAAATTTTTTGTATATTCATTTGTATTAAGCTGCAGTTAAAAAATGGAATTAAACAGACAAACTGCAATTCAAAAAGTCTCTTCTTTTATTCCATTTTTTGTATAACTTATACAACTTTGTTTAACTAGAAATCTTTGATAATTCACCCTGAGGAGTGTTCAGCTGCGATTATAGCGTATCTCTGGTTGGAGGAACAATGGAGAAGAAACGCAACTACCAAATTAATGATTTTCTTCATAATTTCCTTGCATTATGTGAAAATTTTTGTAATAAAACAATTCAACGAAGTTTATGCAGAAATTTTGATCTCCATTCAATGGCAAACTCAATAAACATTCTTTTGTGAAATTGTATCATCGTCGGTTAAAATCGCTTTGCGTCCTCATGTACAGAGTAGCCACAAAGTCCCTTTGCAGTGACATTACAACATACCTGTATGTTGCCCTTGTTTTTCATGCAAAGGGACTTTGTGGCCACCCTGTATTGTGTATATCCATTTACATAAGTATCTCGAGGGGCGAACAATATATGACGTGTGTGTGTGTGTAAAATAGTTACACTGTATATAGGCTGTACCACTTTCTCATTGTCATGCATAATGTCATATACTGATTTTAGAATTAAATGGATGTCATTAACTTTTGATCATAACCATTTCACTTCCAAATTCACCTTTATTTCCATGTTTTTAATTACCATTACCCGTATTAATAATTAATAATCTATCTATCGATATACTTAATCGCATTGCTTATCTTGACAGGCATCGCCGTTCACTGCTTGGATGAAGGAAGTATCATAAAAGAAAAAGTCGAAAAATTCAATGGCAAACACTGGGAACAAGAGATGAAGAAAAAACAACACATTGAAACTTATTCCAAAGAAAAGGCTTAACTTCCTCATTTAATCATCGTTATATTTTCATTCTAGATTTAATAATAATAATTATGACTAATTACAATCCAAAAGGTGTTGTATTTAATATTCTTTCATTGACAAAGTTTCATTATTCTCTCTTCTATAAAACTCTTGTAATACTTGGAGAGGGAGATGTACTCTGTCCAAATTTTGTTGATGTTTGGCCACACCATTTTTTAGTTTGTTTCATTAAAACAAATCACTTTTGAACATGACGTGACACATTTTACGAATTTTAGAAATGAAAATTTGTCAAAAATAAAAGAAGTAGTCATTTTATTTTACTTGGAAATAGGCTTAGCTTTATTTGAGATATGAAACTACTATTTTTATACGTATACACACTCCTGAACTCCGGACTCATTAATTTTTTACAGAATTTGATAATGAATTAATTAAGTTCTTTAATTATAGGAAAGAACATTTGAGAAGATTATTAAGTTTTATGATATCTTGTAAACTTATAAAAAAACTCTTTTACGTTTGTTTTTTCCACTAGTAATACGCGACAGGATTTTTTACTTAAATAAAAAATGGGTATTGAAACATAATTTTTTGTTATACTGTAAGTAAGTTATTAAATATTTAATATGTGGAGGCCATCTTGGATGTGACTCCCACCTCTACTTAATTCTTTTTTCATGGGGCTGGAACGTATAAATAACATTGTATGTGAACAGAGAAATGATTATTTTTAATAGTTGTACTCGTACAGGATGTAGCAAAAGTCAGGAGCCATATCAATGTTGTTATTTTATTAACGGGGTTGTAATAAATGCTCGAATTGAGCACTGTTAACTCGTAAAAGCATTTCAATTAGTTTCATACAAAGCTAACATACTGGTTTTACGCATTTGTGTTGAACACTCTAAAACGTCTACTCAATATTTCATAACGAACTTAGTTTTAGGAAATGAATAAGAGCAGTGTTGAAATGTTTACTAGATATTTCAAATATGCGAAAACGATGCTTAGATGGTTCGTATACACTATACAGCATAATATAAAGGCGTGGAAATTAAAAACATTTCATTTCTAAAAGAAGTTAGTTTTCTATTGTTTGCGCTTTGCAGTTAAAAATATTTTGAAATTGTTGCGTAATTTATTTAGTGTTTCGTATTTATAGGCTATCTTGGAAAGAGAAAACTATTACTACATTTGTGCATTTATTCATTTGTCCCATGTAGACTTAGGTTTTCTAAGTGTCTCATGCATTTATTAATTTTGGATCACCTGATGAAGATCAGGGCTCCCAGCCTCAATTACCAAATGATATCTTCGTTAAAACTAACGAAAATATCACGACTTAACCAATCGTCAAGGGCGTACAGTTGACCTAACCGGGCATTCAGTTTAATTTATTATTATATTTGGTACTGTAAAGCAAAAAACAAGAGTACATGGGGGCCCTGATCTTTGGGTGATCCTTAATTTTATTTATTAGGCTAAGACTAGGCTGGTAACATCTTTAATGATTAAGGCCCGTGACCTTGGCCCAGCATTAGTTCTATGCTTCTTGATATACAGTACAGTAGGACTACTCTAGATTCATTCTCATAGGGTTCAGGTTAGACGCGGTGGTTCCCAACCTCGGGTCGCGGGGGTCACTATATTCACTATTTCTTAATTCAATTTATATACCTATTTAAATTTTATCATAATCCTGAGGGTCGGGAGGTCCTGTTGGTGGCCAATTTAGGGTCGCAGCAAAAAAGGTTGGGAACCACTGGGCTCGAGCAAGTTGAGCAACAAAATTATTCCAGAACTGAGAAGTAAAACATTACGAAGGAGTAACTGAACTAGATAATATGTATTCACTCGAAAAGCGTAGACTTTGAGAACTAATTAAGGTATTTAAATTAATAAGTGGGTTTCATAATGTAAATTATAGGAGATTATTTCATAGGGATAAAGAGTGAATTACAGTAGTGGATATAAGCTGAAAGTCAAATTGAGAGTAAATTCATTTCATATAAATTTAAACTCCATAAATTTTCACGCATTAGACATTTCACTGTAGTTCTTTAATTTTTTTTAAGCTCTTACAATTAAGGTACCAGGTTAAATATTGTTCTGAGAATATACAAGTAAAAAGTATACAACTTCTCAATGTATTATTCTGATCACAAGTAAGATGTTTCCGTAAGCTTGCGTTAGTATATTGTTGTGAGTATAGATACGGTACATTTAAAAGTATTTCGATAAGAAAAAACATTTCATTGTTATGTAATGACTAGTGGTGCACCGATTAATCGGTGTCGGCACTTTGCATGCCGATTAATCGGCAATGCAAGGTATTTTCTTAATATCGGCATGCCAGGTGCCGATACCGATTAATCGGGGCACCACTAGTAATGACTAATGAATAGCGAAATAATTATGTTATGTAAGTTTTCTAAATTATAAATTATGTAACTTTTGTGAACTACAGGAAGTTCACAATGTCTCGTCACCACAGTAAAATAACTGATTTTCGATTTCTTTCAGACCCATTTCAAATATGTGATAGCAGCAACTATACCGATTCAGTGGTGCAGCTCCTTCAAAGGAGCCGCACGGTTGAAACAGTCCTGAGAATCTGCACGAATATTTTCAATGGTTTTGTCATTACATAGTCGCTCATGGTCCCGCGTACTAGCCAATATGCGTTGTTCAATCGTATAATTGCCGCTATCACACGCATTTCAAATGGGTCTGAGAGAAAAACAAAAATCAGTTAGTATTTTACTGGGGTGAGGAGACATTGTGGATACCCTATACGTGTTAAGTAACATTCTTGGAAATCACTGAAGTAAAATTATTTTTTGGGAAGATTACGTCCTTCTATTTGGTTAAACAAACGCGTAATATGATATTATTATATGATGTATCATCATTGAATAAAGTTACAACTTATAATACGGTGGTGATCCTTTTCACTTTTTTCCTTCAGCGTAGCGCGCGAGTAATTTTTTTTTTCAATTTTTAATTACCTTTTCAACTCATAAAGACGCGAATAAACGTCAACACAACACACAAATTTAATACAGTTAAAATTATTACGAACGGTCAGTCGCTGTTATTAAATGTCGAAAGTATGCGTGCACACAAGCAATATATGTATATATCTGAGCTTTGAAATTGAGCAAATTGTGAAAATTAAGTGTCGGTGAATTTAGAATCTTTGATTCGCTCCTAAAATCAGTCCGCCTCCAGTTCTCTTCCAGCATAAATCAAATAATACTATGCACATAGGCCTAAGGGGTAGGGGCTGCGCTTCGTGAAGAGGAGGGGCGGCGCCCCCTGTGCATCCACGTTGACGAGGGTTGGGGGTTGAAGCTCCCTGGGGAGTGGGGAACGTCGAGCGCGGTGACCTCTGTGCGTCGAGGGGAACGGAGGTCATTATCAGTACGATTAATTTAGAAAAGTCATTGAGGATGATAGTGATAACACTGATAAGTAAACTGACCGCATCAGATTTCATCTTGATAAGCCATTAAACTTAAAGGAAGACAAGGTATGCGCAGTTTGTAGCTAGTAGGAATAAAATTAGCACACAGCAGTAATAAAATAAGTATCCATTATTATTATTATTAATTGATGGGTCCTTTGCTATTTCTCTCTCGTAAAAATAAACAAACAACGAACACAGCGGGCGGATGGGCGCTTTTGAGCCAGCGGGCGACGGATGCGGGCAGTTTAGTCTTTGCAGGCTTATTAATTATTATTATTAGTATTATTTTATTATTTCTTCTTCCTACTACTTTCAGTTCTCCTGTTTTAGAATTGTTGCCGTCTCGTTCATTTACTTTGAACATGTTCAGAGTGTCATCGTTAGTAATTGACCCTGGAGCGAAACGACATGTATATGCTGAAGGATTCTCCTATATATATAGCTGCAATCTCTCTTCTATGACAGTTGTGCCACGCGTTACAGTTGACTTCACAGAAATTTTGAATAGTCCGGTTGCACGGGGTGGGAACCCTGCATTGTGTGTTATAAAGCAAATCTTGACATATTTTGAAAGCTTATACCACCCCATTCAAGAATCCATCGGGTGTACACCTGACCCCCGCTTGGCTTTTCAATATGGCCGGCGAAACTGAAAAATCCCATATCCTGGTCAATACTTGATGGATTTTGATGATCTTGGTGTCATTTCTAGGGGTTTTTAGGATGATGAGTCGATCTGGAGGGATTATAATGTTATAATGTTTCAGACCAACAAAGACCCTAGGATTCACTCGTGGCTGGTCTACCTAACTGTGTTCGTAATTGTGTATTGTATATGTCCTCCGTGGTGGCGGAGGGGACCTACAATTTTACGTGGGTTCCGAACCACAAGAACATAAGAAATTTATGTAACAACTGCCTGTACATTCGCAACGACCAATTTTTGCAAAACTAAATAATTATCAATTAACAACTAATTAATTATCGATTTAAAACTAAAGATAGAATCTCTGGATCCAGAGGATCAAGTCATAATAGACTACTATCCACAAATATGTTACACTCTATATCTATTTATAACCGACATGCAAATATATCAGATCCAAAGAATCCAGTCAATTTCATTATGGTATCCATCAATACTAGTACCTTGCCCAACGAAAAATAAGTCACGGTCCATATCGATTGCGGACCAAGTCAAAATTTACAACCATATACATTACAATATACATACTTAGGAGGAAAAGTGTAGGTGTGGCTGTAAAGACTGTACAGTAATGTAGAAATGTGTGTGCTCCCATTTAAAGGTGTTTGTGGGGCAAGTGAAGATCATGAGTTTTTCAATACCTCAGTACTATGGGGGGCACCGCTCGGCAGAGGAATCTCTCTAAATGGGGTGTGTAAGGACAGAGAGTATCCCCTAACCCAAGATGCTGCCTCCCAATATCCCACAACACTTGTGTTGAGCTGTGGGATCTATCACCACAAAGCCTTAATTTTACTACCTTAAACTATACCCAATCTATCAACATATGCGTCTAATCGATTTTTAAAAAATGTTTATAGACGTGCTACTAATTACTTCTACCGGCAAACTATTCCACCTATTTACTATTCTATGCGTAAAAAAGTTTTTCGCAACTGCTGTCTCGAACCTTCTACTTGTCAACTTACACCCGTTATTTCTAGTCCTATTATATTGAGATATTTCGAAAAAGCTATCTCTATCTACGTTATCGAACCCATTCATAATTTTGAAAACCTGGATTAGATCACCCCTTAGCCTCCTAGTCTCGAGTGTTGTTAATTTTAACTCCTTAAGCCTATCCTCGTACGACTTTGACCTTAGCGACGGAATCATCTTAGTTGCTCGTCTTTGAACTCGTTCGATTTTGTCTATATCTTTGCGCATATGCGGATTCCAAAATTGGACCGCGTACTCCAAATGGGGTCTAACTAATGATTTATAAAGTGGAACTATAATATCGCGCGATTTGTACTCAAAATTTCGAGCTATAAAACCTAACACTTTGTTCGCCTTATTGACTGCTGCTGTACTTTGTTTCGCTACTTTTAAATCACCAGTGACCAGGTCCGGCGCCAGCCTATTTGGCGCCCTTAGCAGGACTGCAGCTGGCGCCCCCACCCGCCTCCCACTTCACGATTGGGTTTGCCCACAAAGTAATCAAGGTACCATATTGAAGAAACTATTTGCCTTACACTGATCTATTTTAATTTGCTAATACATACATTTATTATAAAATTATAAAATCATTTCACAGTTCAAGAAAGTGTCATGACCAATCAAAACAGCGAGTAAAGCGAGGCATATGTAGTAACAAATCAGAACGCTCAAAAGTGCTAAAATATGCGTGCAAAAAGGACATATCGACTGTTTTTTCGAAGCAAGAAGGGCATATGTCACATAAAAACAGTTATTCGCTTATTGACGACTCCCGGAACTCATATTAAGCCGTAAATAAGCCGAGTCGCTTATTGACGACTCCCGTCTGTGCGCGCAACATTTTTAAATCGCTTATTTACGACTCCCGTCCCTAAAGGGTTAAAGGTCGTGATAGTGAAAGTTCTATAATGACCCAATAAGATGAATAAGTTAATTATGTAAATATCAGTCAAGCTAAACTGGTGTACATACGTCGTACAACCTTTCATCATTTGTCTATGCTTCTCATTCCTTCATTATTTTTTTCATGTTGTTCTTACATAATACTATCAGACGTGCACAGGGCGGGAGGCGCTGGCGCCCCCCAGATCTTTGGCGCCCTTAGCATTTACTAACCTCGCCTAATGGAAGCGGCGGCCCTGCCAGTGACTATAACTCCTAAATCTTTTTCCTGCTCTACGCTTGTTAAGTCTTTCCCTGACATACTATACGCAAAATTACCGTTACGCGAACCTATATGCAAAATTTCGCACTTATCAACGTTAAATCTCATTTGCCATGTGACTGACCAATCAACGATTTTATTCAGATCTTCCTGGATTTTACCTCTATCTTCGTCATTAATCGCCCTACCACCCAGCTTCGTGTCATCCGCAAACTTTGAAACTGTACTGACTAGGCCGACATCTAAATCGTTAATATATATAAGAAAAAGCAAGGGGCCCAATACAGAACCCTGAGGAACGCCGCTCGCTACATTAGCCCAACACGACTCCGCTCCATCAACGACCACCCTCTGTTTCCTACCTCACAACCACTCTTCTACTTTGGGAGTCGTTTTGACCCACATTCGTCAATACTCAAGGTCATTGGAGGTCAAATGCCCCCCGAAATAAGCAATATCCCATATCCCGGGCAGTCGTGGAGATATTTTGTTGATCTTACTGTCGTTTTTATGGTTTTGGGCGAGACTGAGTAGTTCTATAGGCACATGATAACAGTAGGATATCATTTTGCAACTCCATGGGTCAAGTTAAGGTCATTTGAGGTTAAAGTTTGGCCTTGAAATATGATAATGCCACAGTTGACATCACTGTATTTGCTTTATTTCAGTGACAATTTCTACAATCTAGCTAACTGCTGAGCACTTAACACCTTTTCTGCAGATAAAACTAGATCATAATGCTTAAATGACATAACCCACATTATATGGATATAGATATTCGGATATAAACCACAATTTATGCTGAAGTGCAGGGCACATGCATTCTATGGAAGGTTGCAAAGCTACAAGATATGACCTCGTAAGCAAAACAAAGCTCGCACCTAGCTGGGGGATTGGCATTGACAACTTTAATGCAGTTATTCACATTAGGTAACCATTTATTGGGGGCAAATATCAAAAGACATGGTTGTGTCAGGATCATCAGTCTGCTCTTCGTTTGCGTTTTGGGTCAATGGATTGTTGCAATCCAAGCCGCTGCTTCTTCACACACTCATCAATATCAACAGATTCCTCACAATCTTTTGCAATATTCAGGTATGAGGCAGCATAGTTTTTGAAAACTAACAACGTAGCGATACCATCCCCATGTAAGTCTACAATTTCGTCTTTGAAGTAATCTTTAACTTTTACAATGAGCGACCTACGTGACAACTTCTCACCACCTAACTCTTTGTAAAGCTTCTCTACTTCAATTGAATTCCATGGTTTCATTTTGTCCTTCGACAGTTCTACACACAAAGCAATGAAGGGGCGGTCTTCAGGTTCAACCCTTGACTTATTCTGGCAAGCTCTCTCAACCTCAACATGAAAGGTAGACATACAATCTTTATGGTATCGGGCTTCTTCAGTCGGTAAATCTCCTTTCATGCCCAACAACCTACTGAGTACTTGTCCTTGCTCATCATTTTTTAGTTTACACTTTTCTATCAACACATCTTTGTAATTTGTTTTTTTATCACCAAGCTTATCGGTCATAAACCTAGATGCTGCAATGCGATATTGCACCGGAACTTTGATGTCATGTTTCTCGGGTAATATACACTCACTGACTTTCAAACAAAAGAGACAGCGTTTTTTTAGGGTCATATACTGGGCCTTCACTGAGAACAGCACTACGTAGTCTTTTTGGCTCCACTGTAGGGGTATCACATTCTCTGTTTTTCATGAATGCTGATGAATTCCGCTTGGACACATAGTGGAAACACAGTTCTTGTGACAACAAAGGATTTTTGCTCCATCTTCCAAGAGAGGCTCTAGTCTCGCTCGAACATCTGGCTGCCCTCTGATGTCGCTGCTCTCTATGATTTTCTGAATCCTCCCACAATTTGAAAGACCTTTCTGACCTCCAGGACAGCTATGCAGGAAATCCTTGAAGAAACGTTCGTCTGCAGCTTTTGTAGAACCTGAAAAATAAGAATTTTGTTTACCCATTCTTCAGAGTACAAATCGCATTGAAATAATTTATCCTCAGCAAATGAAAACTAAACAATGCTCACCTGGTATATTCTCCATATTCAGCAGTCAAAAAACAATTTTGGAATCAGCACAACCAAGACGTCATCAAACCACCAGGTGGGCAGCACCATCAGCAATAATTTCAGCAACCTGAAAAAAATAAGAGAAATAATTAGACATATTGGAATTCACCTTACCATGGGGAAAATAATCCCTGATTTAATTTTAAACCCTATAGAACTACTCAGTCTCGCCCAAACCCATAAAAACGACAGTAAGATCACCAAAATATCTCCACGACTGCCCGGGATATGGGATATTCCTTATTTCGGGGGGCGTTTGACCTCCAATGACCTTGAGTATTGAAGAATGTGGATCAAAACGACTCCCAAAGTATCTGCAACCCTCCAGATCGACTCATCATCCTAAAAACCCCTAGAAATGACACCAAGATCATCAAAATCCATCAAGTATTGACCAGGATATGGGATTTTTCAGCTTCACTGGCCATATTGAAAAAGCCAAGGGGGTCAGGTGTACACCCGATGGATTCTTGAATAGGGTCGTATAAGCTTTCAAAATATGTAAAAATTTGCTTTATAACAAACAATGCAGGGTTCCAGTAAAATCAGGGTATGTGCTACCGGACTAGAAGGAAATTCGCACAAGGAAGGAACGTGCTTATATTGTTCAGGCTTTAAATTTTGTGCTTCGCAGCCTTAACTTTGGGTGTTAAATTGTTAAAATTAGGTCTTAGTGAATTCATAATCTTTGATTTCCTTTGTGAAATCAGTCCACCTTTAGTTGTCTTCCAGCATAAACCAAATTATTATTATTATTATTATTATTATATATAGTATACACCCTGGGTAGCCTAGTGGTTAAGACGCTGGGCTGCTGTTGGGGCGTGGTTCGGATTCCACATTAAACTGTAGGTTTAAGGTGGAGTGACAAGCTTGGCCTTCGTCAGAATGAACAATTCGGGCGGAAGCAAAACCAAGGTTAACCAAGGTGTATATATACCTTTTCGTGACCCGAGGTCAAGATATTTGACCATACGCCGTATACCTGCGTATGGTCAGGGTTCTACTCTTAGCTATACAATATGCCTGAAATTTTAAGGTAGGGATACGCCGTGTGACCATGTATCTCCCCCCCCCCCCCCCATTATATAATATAACTATAAAGTAATTATATCTTCAGAAGAGTTTTTTAGTTTTAGTTAAGAGTTTTTTATGTCATTATATCTGGTGGTGTATTAGTGTCGATACGTATGTGTGATTTTCATCCATTTTTGTATGATTGACTTCAAAGGGTTAATCTGTTCCCTAAATTGTTTTTCAGATGTTCAGAATTTGGGCCTAGTGTAATGATCATTCAGCATGTCGAAGAAATGGGGATGTTTTGTTTGATATCACAGTTTATAGCCAGGAAAGAAATCATTCTGTATTTGAATTGTACTTTTTTTTTTTTTTTAATATACTTAGCGTTGATTTTTGTTAGTTGTTAAATTTGGATAAATATACAATTTCTATTTGTTTGAAGATTTTATGAATTATATACAGTATATAGTACATATATAGGCCTTTCCCTCTTATTAAACGTAGGTCCCTCACAACCTTAATCCGGCCCTGTATATATGCATGCAGGAAGGAGATGCCAAGTGGGGGAACACCCGCTAAAACGCACCCACCACCATAGAAGGAGAAGGCGAGAGCCGAAATCAAGTTCCAAACTTCGCGAGATGTCTGGGTACTCTACGTGTGAAAGAGTGGAGGTCATAGACAGGGGAGAACAGAGTTGGGCGTAAATACTTGGAAATGTATTTAAATATTAAATACTAAATACTGGCGAGGATTGTAATTAAATACAAGATACATTACACCTAAAAGGATTGTAATTAAATACAAGATACATTACACCTAAAAGGAGTGTAATTAAATACAAGATACATTACACCTAAAAGGAGTGTAATTAAATACAAGATACATGACACCTAAACGGAATGTAGTTAAATACTAAATACATTACTGTGAAAATGTATTTAAATACATTTCCAAATACATTATGTTATATCACCTTAATTTATATGATCGCTACAAGACATACAAAGGAATACAACTACAAAGAAATTACAGCCTTACAAGTTACAAAATAGAACATTTTATTGATGGTCTGTTACTCCAAAAGTGGAAGTTTTTAATCAAAACTAAAAAAATTCTTTTGGGATCAGTGAAAGAAAGCCACCCCCCAGCCTTCTTTAGTTAGCTTTATAAGGCTAACTAACGAAAATATCACGACCTAACCTAACCAATCGTTAGGTCAACTGTACGCCCTTGACGATTGGTTACGTTAGGTCGTTATATTTTCGTTAGTTAGCCTTATAAAGCTAACTAAAGAAGGCTGGGGGTGGCTTTCTTTCATTGATCCTTCTTTTGTAATAACTGAAGGGACGATAATCAAGAAAGAGGATAAATAAAAAATAATGGATCCAGCAATAGATGTTTAATTTCATCCAGTAATTCTTTCTTTTCTTGTTCCCCGTTTGCAGCAAGATTATCAGCAATATCAGGTAAACGTGGGCAGAGCTGGGCAATAAATACATTGAATGTATTTAAATACTAAATACCAAATACATGGGAGAAATGTATTTAAATACTAAATACATTTTACGAATGTATTTAGATACTAAATACAAAATACATCAATTGTATTTAAATACATTTGTAAATACATTTTAAATACATACAAATTTTAACATATGCATTCACTAATTCATGAATAACAACAATATAAAATGTTTGATAAAGGATGAGTGTACAGATTCGTTGTAGCATTGCTTGCAGCAGAGACTTCGTGTTTACGCAGCAAGCAGGTGCACTTTACCTTATTACCGTCTTTAGATTTAATTTTAAAGTATTTTCCATCAAACAGAGGGTGCACTAAATTGTTATCTGCAGATATATCACTGTTTGATTCACCGGATTTGCTTGTTGAAGCCATGACACGCACACGATAAAGAAATCAACCGTTTTCGACTAAGAGTGGCACACAACTGATTGAACTGACACGTTGAAACATGAACCATGCTGTACTACACTGTCGACGCGTCGTACTGTGCTAGTACAGAACGTGTATTAAACCAGTAAAAGTATTTACATTTTTATATTTTGAGTATTTAAATACATTGTATTTAAATACTCATTAAAGTATTTAAATACTGTATTTAAATACATGAAAAACAATGTATTTATAAATACAGTTCTAAATATACAAATGTATTTAAATACGTATTTAAATACAAATGTATTTAAATACTGCCCAGCTCTGAACGTGGGTAGGTTCCTTAGTGTTTCCTTCTTGTTTGGACATCTTAAAAATGGTTTTTCAACACAACACATTGACTAAACAGTGACCATGTGGCGTATCGCGTACAGTGCTGCCAGGTCTAAATATAATTTCCCTTTTTAGCCTGTAATTTCTCTATATATCTGCATTTAATGAAATGTGTGTAAATATTAATATAATAGTAGTATGCTAATTTACAATCTAGGAAATAGATTAAGAATGTTGTGGCGTGTGGCAAGAATCCTTTGTTATTGCCCACAACGTGGTCTCACGTCCTCTTTCAAAAAAATGTAATTGAAAATTGTATTTGAAATATATGTATTCGTATTTGTAAATAGTTACTTTTGAAGTGTATCTAAATATGTATTTAAATACTCGAAAATAAATGTATTTATAAATACAGTATTTAAATACGTATTTGACTAATGTTAAATACATTACTGCTCATTTCTAGGGGGGGGGGAAGGTGGATTGAGGAAGATTGTTCCAGAATTGACTGGTTGAGTAGATGAAAGATTGAGAATACTGATCTACCCTAGCGTTAGAGTGCTGGACAAAAAAGTGATGAAAACGTGTCGAAAGTGTCCTCTTTAAAGGGGGATGCATGCAGTTAGAGAGTTCGGAAGAGCAGTGTCCGTTACAATAGTGATAGTAAAGAGAGAGTGAGGCAACATTGCGGTGAAGAGAAAGGGAGTGACGAAAGTCAGTAAGGGACGAGGAAATTATGAAACGAAAAGCCTTTGATTCTACTCGGTCAAGTAGAGCTGTGTTGGTTGAGCCACCCCACATATGAGAAGCGTACTCCAACTACTCCATACAGGGGCGGACAAGACCCAGGGGCGTTTTTAAGGTTTTGAATTAGTCTGGGCAAGTTATGCCACAGGGGGCCCGGGTCCGTTTACCAGTTTTCCTTAATGGAAGTTCTCGAAAAGCTTTTTAATGTTTTCACTAATCAAACAAACACTTTATTTCAGACTAAACAGGTACAAACATTATACAAGAGGTCCATAGAAGATTAAGAGATAGTTGTCTGGAGCACTGACTAAGTAGGCTAGTGAATCACTGTGCATAATGAACATACAGTTGCCTACGCCAATGCTTCCAGATTTGAAATTTATAAAATATATCGGAGACCAGTTCACTAACCCTGGCTTCTATTATCTTATTGACTGACTCACCAAGCCTAGTGATAACTCTAAATACAAAATTGCGAATGACACTGGCACAGTTAGGCACCTTATTGACTACACACAGTATACTGACACAAGGCCGTAGCCAGAGCTTAAAAACAGACGAGGCGAAAATAGCCCTACTAGGGGGTCCGGGGCCATGCTCCTTCAGAAGATTTTTTTAATCCTAGCACAAAATCGTGCACTTTGAGCGTATGGTAATTGAGTGAATTGGACAATAATAACCACTTAAATGTTGCTACTCTGTTTTTATTCATGTTATTTGTGGTTTGAGTGCGTTACATTGATATGACCAGAAACCAGTTCTTATCATTTGCTACTTGACTGATGGCTGAAGGCCAGTGCCACTCTTCTGTCAGGCTAGCATTCATTATATGGTATTAAATTTGAAGATTGTTTTTAAACTTGCTTACCTGGAGAAAAAGTCACGAATATCTGCTGATGCCGTTCTATCCATTTTTCACCAATAAAACAAATACTCAGGCACAGTGGCGTACTAAAGGGGGTGCGAGGGGGGCGGTCCGCCCCGGGTGACAGCCAGGAGGGGGGTGCCATCGGGAGAGTTGAAATACCGTACAAGTTTTCAAACCAAATGAAAAATTCGCCAAAGTAAGAAAAAAAATTAAAAGTGTTCAAACTATTACAACAGCTTAATGTTAATTTCCACTATAAAATAAATTTTTATTTTTATTGGCAATACAAAATTTACAAACGAAAAATTAAATATTTGATAAAAATTACGTCGAAAGGCGAACGTTTGTTGACGTTTTAGTCATCAGTTTGTTGAGCATAGCCAGCTGGCTGCAACTGACATTCCAAGTCTTGTTCACTTGACACTGTGACTCCACATACATAAGGTATGTTTCATTAAATAATTATGATAAAGCATAAAGTGCTAGCGTTTATAACAATATCATGGTACTTATACCAGTGTCCAGTAATTTTTGACAATGTGGTATCATAGTGATGTTTAAGTGTTTATAAATGATAATTAATAATGATAATAATAATGATAATTAATTGTCTCTGCTTGTCTGGGTTGATAATTATCTGATAACTCAATGGGTATCTGGTTGGAAAAAGTTTGAGAACCACTTGTTTGAAGCTTTTATGTTGTAATAAATTTTTTTTACTTCTTTATTTACTGGATATACTGTTAATTTTCATTTTGTCAGTGGTCTAGTTATTTGTTATTTAGTTATTTTGCTGTCTGCTGTATGTGATTTCTCTTTTTTGAGTTACCTTTCTTTCTGGTGTGAAGTCCTGGAAGAAATTAATCTCACACAAAAGTATTTGCAAACAGTTGGAATCAGCCTTGAAAAGTGCATTGTGAAGCTCCAAGCTCAAACTGTTTCTTGAAGATCAGCGCAATGAAATTGTGGAGAGGGCCATTCATTACGCAACTACAAAGTGTGAGGAAATGGACATTTCTATGGGGAGAAGAGGGAGAGTAAACTCCGAAAAAGGATGCCAGGAGAGATGGCAAAGGATGCTGGTCTCACATTGCCAAAGGAAGTAAAAAGGGCTATGTTTGAATGTCTTGATCGCGTTCATCAAAAATTGGAGATTCGTTCTAAGGCAATGGATCAAATTCTGTCAATCTTCACTGTTATTCAGCCAAACACTTTGGTTGTTGCAACAGAAGAAGAACTTCGGAAGTATATCCCAAATTTGACTCAGATTTTCGATGAATTCTCTGATGAAGATATCAATGTGGAAATTAGACGACTTCGGAGGCATTTGGAAGCTGCCAAAATCAGCGTTGAAGAGGCAAAGAAATGGACAGCATTGCAGTTTCTGGAGTTTATTGTGAAATGGGATTTTTGTGAATCTTTGCCAAGCTTGTCACTGTGTTTGAGATTCTTCTTGACTGTCTGTATGTCTATTGCTTCATGTGAAAGAAGTTTTTCCAAATTGAAATTGATAAAAAATTTCTTTCGCTCGACCATGAGTCAGACAAGATTGACAAATCTGGCTTTACTTTCAATTGAACATGAATATGCAAAGAAGGTGAATTTTGTTGAGGTCATTGATCAATTTGCAGAAATTAAGGCTCGAAAGCAGAGACTGTGAATCCTCTCTATTTACCTTTGAAGAATAGGCTGAGCGTTGAGACTGGATTTCCTGTGTTTTTTGTATAAAATAAAATGCAGTATTACCTGTTCACTGAATTTTTAATATCCTGTATTTTTCTTATTTCCAATTTGCTTATGACAGTATTGTACTGTTGAAAAATCTACTTGCAAACATAATATATTTTCCTGTGTGTTTAAATTTTAAAATTATTTATGGGGGTGCCAAAGGAAGGATCCGCCCTGGGTGCCAAATACTCAGTGGTGGGCACCGTTAACCAAAAAGTTAACTTCGATAACGATAATCCGTTAACCCCAATTTTTAACTCCGATAACGATAATCCGATAATTTTACTACAAAGTTAACGGAAGTTAACGATAATCCGTTAACGATAACTATTTCTTTACTAACATTTAAAAATTCAAGGAAAAAGCTTTAAAACCCATAGAAAATGTTTATTTATGCAAAATCCAACAATAAATAGGTATTTAACTATTTTTATCAAGTTTTGCAACTTTTTTGCTTAATAACTTTTTTTTTATTTTTAATAAAAAATGTACTGATTACATGTTTTGAAACCCTTGTAACCACTAACCATTAACTAAATTTTAATTTACCAGAGAATTATTATGGCGGGAACTGAAAGGTAAAATTAAATTTTAGGCACATTTATTAAAGACTGACACAATGTGCTGGTTGCCCTTCAGAAAGACCAACTTCTCAAAGTTAGGCCCAACTGCCAGTCTTGACCTCTTGGGCCTCAGGATGTCCTTGCCGAGAGAGAAGAGCCGTTCCACTGCGGCAGAGGACGGAATTGGCAGACTGAAGTTATGGCGGTTTGAATTCATTCGCGGAGCGGTGATCTTCCGTGAATGACTCCTCGCAGTTAACGTGTTAACGGACTTTAACGACTAAATATCGAGTTATCGGAAGTTAACTGGTCCGATAACGATAAATGGAAATTAACTTCCGTTAATAGTCCGTTAAAAAAGTTAACTTCGTTAATTAACTGTTATCGGATTAACGCTTTAGTGCCCAACACTGCAAATACTTTAGGTACTCCCCTGTTCAGGCAACAAAACAATGACAAGCAGTTGGACATGTCTGTGCCTGCATTATGGAGTTGCCAACTGAAATTTTCAGGAGCGCTAGACTTTTGCCTAAACTAAAAAGCGCTAAAGAGCGCTGGACTTGTACGACTCTAGGTGAAATCGAATTTTTGTACTTAATAATTAATAATAAAAAATTATTAATTATTTTATATATAATTTTATTAATTATAATTATAATTATTTCTTATTACATTAATAATAATTAATAATATAATTTGTACGAGACAGATACAGTAAAATCCTATTTCTGTCAATTTCCTCAGATTTCCTTTGAAATTCAATTTCCTCATCGATTCAAAATGTCCGTTAAGCCAGACGAGGCGGACGTGGCTACGGGTATGTGACACTAGAAGGAGCACCATTTATAAATCTTGAATTTCTTAATAAACTCCTAAAAATATTATTATATGCAACAGTTCCATTTGCAGTTCCACTACAAATGAGCTGTATATGGAGTACAAAAAGTTTTGAACAAAATCAACTTAACATCTAATGTACACATATGAAATTTTCGGTACTTGTGGGTTATCTGTTGCCACTATTTAATTTAATTTTCCAACTTTTTCACAAATACAGATGTGTGTTATCATGTTGCCATTTTTACAAAAATGTTTTTACGCCTCGTGAACAGGCTCTCATCGATCTCAACCACTATTCCTTCTAACCTAACCTAACCTAACCTAAGGGGTCATTTATTTTTTAGTTAGGTTAGGTTAGGTTAGTGTGTGGTTAGGTTAGTGTGAGGTTAGGTTAGGTTAGAAGGAATAGTGGTTGAGATCGATGAGAGCCTGTTCACGAGGCGTAAAAACATTTTTGTAAAAATGGCAACATGATAACACACATCTGTATTTGTGAAAAAGTTGGAAAATTAAATTAAAAAGTGGCGACAGATAACCCACAAGTACCAAATTTTCTAACCAAAGTATTTCCCTGAGCATATAATTGTCTACATTGCTATTGAAAAATGTATTGAAAAATTTATTATTATTTATTGAGAGAGTTTATTCTTATTTGGGTGCAATATTAAGGTTAAGTTTACTTTAAATAGACACAGTAATTATAGAAATAATAATGGCCCATTTAGACACTCAACATAGCTACAGACTTTTTCATTGTAGGCTGCAGTGGTTTTCAGGTTAAAATTTGGTCAGCAGCCAGATTACTAACTATGGTCAAGCTAAATTCATTAAAATCAATTTAGACTTACCAAAAATGAAGTTGCCAGTTGAACGTTACCCTTTCTGTTTCTAACTAATCCATAAGTTTCATTTAGTTTCCAGATTTGAATTTTATTTGTTAAGTTTTAAGTTACTATTTAACACACTGCTAGGTTATTTATTTGTAGGGGCTATTTCCCAGACCTAGGTTTTGCAGGTTAAGTTAGGCTAGGGCTATATTGCCCTTAAGTTTTTGTTTTTAAAGGTTTAAGGTTTTGAAGGTTTTTACTCAAGTTAAGTTAGGGCTATATTGCCTTTAAGTTTTAATAGGGGCTATAACAGCCATTTAATTATTTAGTTAGGGCAGTTGTAGCCCGGTTCGAGTTTGTTCTAGGTACCTAGTTTTTTCTCTTACCTTAGTTATATTTTAATTAAATTACTTACACCTAGTTCTGATAGGCCTCTATTTAGTTAAACAGGGTTTTTGTTTAATTGCAGTGGTTGTTAATGAGGTTTAAAGGTTGTGAGGTTTAAAGGTTGACTTTAAGTTGCCCGGTTAGTTGGGGAACCACGAGAATTTTTTACGAAAAATCTAGCCCGCTTCATGCAGTCAAAATTTTTCAAGAATGGACAAAGCTCCGTTTTTCTTTGTCTTAGAAACTTTTTTTCTTTCTTCTTTTTGTTAATTAGGGAAACCCAACTTCACTAGTTGGTTAGAAACGAGGTTTGTTATTTTTATTCTATATTTATTTTGTTTATATTTTATTTGGAAATATATGCGGTTATTTCTAATCACTTTTTTTAACATTCCCTCCAAGGGGAAAAAATTTACCCAGAATTATATTCTTGGAAATTTTATTTATTTATTTATTTTTTATTTTTATTTTTTTGATGAATGAAAATGACATGCTCTACAGAAAAGTTCCTTTTAGATGAAATATGAAAATGAAAGCGTCTTTTCTGTAGAACGTTAGTCCTAAGTTATAGCTATTTACAATTATTTACAATTTTCAATTTGTGGTCTTCACAAAGATCCACTCTGTATTTTCCTTTGCAGTTCTTCCCGAAATCTAACTGCAGCTTGTCTTTGTGGTAGGGGTTGAGTAGCGGCAGTAGTAGTGTCAGGAGAATCTACAGTTCCTGATTCTGTGGAAGAATTTTCCAGTTCTTCCAGGTCAATATTCGGTTTATCAGTTATTTCCAGTGGGTATAACCGATATATGTGTCTTCTGGAGAGATGACCATTGGGTGTTTTTACAGTTACATGCCTGATTATGCCATCTTCATCTGGGTGTAATGTTTCAATTACCGCAATCTTCCAGAAGTATTTGGGATTCATAGAATTTTTATCTAAGAGACACAGTTCTCCTACTTTAGGTTCTTTACTTACTGTTTGTTTGTGTTGTTGGTATTCTTTTTCCCTCAAACTACTCAAATATTCATATCGCCATCTTTTTTTATTTCTTTAGATTGTTTAACTCCCTTATGAAAGTAATCCAGTATTTTCTTTCTTTCTTTGTCCTCTGTTGCTGTCATATAATCAGCATCCACCTGATCACCTTCATTAACAGCTTCTTGGGTATCATTAGTGGTTAAAAAGTTGAATTTGGTATTGTCATACCCAAAAAGCAACTTGAAAGGATTTAGTAGGTCAGAGAAGGGATCTTCATTTGAGTTAACATAAGTGAGTGGTCTTGAATTAATTGTATTCATTATTTCAAGAACAATTGTTTTTAGTTCAGTTAAAGGGGTTTTTCTTCCTTTTAGGGAGGTATAGAGGGCTCTTTTGACTAAACCCACCATTCTTTCAGCTATTCCTAAGGTTCTGGGTGAATAGACTGCTGTAAATTTCCACTGGATACCATGATCAGAGAGGTACTGAGACACAAGAACATTTTGGAACCAATGTTTAAGGTAATCTTCAGATCTTTTGAAGGTGGATTGATTGTCTGAAATCAAAACCTTTGGAAGGGAGTAGTTTAAGGACAAATAGTAAAGTTCTCTTAAAAAGGTTTTAGCAGAAAGGTCAGTGCAGATGTGAAGGCTGGTGAATCTGGTGGCGCAGCAAGTGAACAATAATAAGTAGACTTTCATGAATTGGTTATTCTCATCCTGGACAGAAATTGGACCAGCATAGTTGTTATTTTATTTATTTGTTGGGTTCAAAATCCCAGCTGAGCCGTGAACGGCCAAATTCTAAAGGGCCAGTTCTACCTACAGCCCAAGTTAAGCTAAAATTAAAACTTACGGATTTGAGATCCTATTAGGTCCTACCTCAGGGTTGCTGACTCGATGCGGGCCTACCTTAGACCTTAGTTACATGAATTTAATATAAAAACAAAGGGGTACTATTTATGGTCTTCTTTCTCAACCTTGCAACAACAACGCAACCTGGACTATTGCACGATGCAACAATCTTGTATCTAAACAACCAAACTGAATTGCAAGAGAGCTCTCTATCAGACCACACCCTGTACGTACGACATCCCACAAACGAGTAGAAAGGACGCGCAGCGCCCCAAAATGATGCCACCAGAGTCCCAAACACTGATGCCACAAGAGCCCAAAAATGCTAGCTCTAAATTAAGTGAATTTTTCACTAACCTTACAATTATGAGATGGATATATATATATACACCTTAACTTAATATATACTAGCAATGCTGCATCAATCAGCTTAGTCATCATATCGCCTTGGGACAACAATGGTTCTTCCTCTTCTAGATTTTCTAACAATAGTCAAGGGCAGTTTTTTCAAAGGGTTTTTCATAGCTTAAACGTTCCGTTACTAATGGTCCAGTAGTAGGCACTTCATAAGCCATGGCAAAGTATTTTTGGCAAAACAGACATTGTTTCAGAACCTTTTTAACTACTTGCCTTATTTTGGGGATCCAGAATTCCTGTCTGAGGAAATTGCATGTGGTAGCTAAGGTTGCATGACTGGCTTTTGCATGACATTCAGTTATGATTAACGTTGTTAAATGAGAATTTTCAGGCAGTAGTACAGGATACCTAGCAGAATAGTTAAGGTTGGTTGCATATTTATATCTCCCCATTGTTCTGACTAACCCTTCTTTGTCAATGAAGAGTTTTAGATTCTTTTGCAGCTTTGTTAGGTCCTCAACTTTTTCTCCTTTATTTAGTTTGTTGATTATTTCTTTTTCTTTTGAGAAATGTTGTTGCTGGACTAATTTTAGCCAGTAATTTGTGGCCTTAGTTTTGTAAGCTGTATGATTTTTCTCCAAAACAGCAATTTGTTCTTCCATTGTTAGGTTACATTTGGGGTTATATTTGTGAGTGCGGAAGTACTTTAAGTTTTCTATGAACCGTAGAACATAGGCAGTGATTCTGACCAGTTTTTTCCTGTTAGAGAATTTTTCCATGTTTAACAAGGGAGTTTTTTCATTTATTTCTTTACAAGTTGTTTGACACACATTTATTGTTGTCTGTAAGGTTTCTTGGTGGGGGTTAAAAATTAAGTTGGTTGGCCATTCAATTTCATTTCTCAAAAATGTGGGACCATGTTGGTAAAAGGGAAGAAGTTTTTGAAATTTCTTGAAAGATATTGGTCTGGTGAGTAGGTCTGCTGGGTTGTCTTCTCCTGCTACATGTCTGAATTCCAGGTGATGGTTTAAGTTTCTTGTTGCTTCCTGAATGTCTTTCACTCTGTTTTTTACAAAGATGGATTTCATTTTTAGAGATTTTTGAGCAATCCAATTTAAAGCCACTGTGAGTCTGTCCAAATTATTGTTTTGAAGAACTTTTGGTTTTCTGAGTTTTCTTCTAGGTAGGTTTCTTTAAGGTATTCTAGGACTTTGGTTCCTAGGCAGATTGCCATTAATTCCAAGTTACAAATGGTCCAATTTTTTGATTTGGGGTTGACTCTTGATTTAGCGTAAATTAGTTCGGATTTTCCATTTCCAACTAGATAGCAACTTACTGCATAACCTTCTTGGCTGGCATCACAAAAGATGTGGAGTTGAAGATTTTCCATGAGAGGTTTGGGATTTTCAAAAGCTTGTCTAGGAAAATTCAGAAATTCCACTTTGTTTATTTCTTTACAAAGTTTTTTCCATTCACGCAGCATTTCAGGTTCTAGATATTCATCCCAATCTTTTTTGGTAGCTGTACTTTCTGCATGAAGAGTTTTAATTTAAACACTAAGGGTGCAACAAATCCAATTGGATCAAACAATGATTGCACAGAACTTAGTAGTTTTCTTTTAGTTTTGGCTTCTGAGTTCAAGTTTACAGTTTTTAGATGGAGTGTATCAGCATTTGTTCCAACCATATCCTAATAGTTTTACATTTTCTTTATCTTCTGAGGAGGCTATGTCATGTTTTTCAAATAGTCCTTGAAGTTCTGAGTGATTGGAGGCCCATTCATATAGCTTCAAATTATATTCAATTAAAGTGTTTACACTATAATTGTAAAGGTCTTTGAGTTCTGAGAGATTGTTGGCATTAATTAAAGCATTGTCCATGTAAAAGCGGTTAGCTAGGTAGTCTGCCACTTGGTTTTGTTGTTCATTAAAAATGTGTTGGAGAGATTGTTGTAGTAAAAATGGACTGCTTTTGTTGCCAAAGGTAACTCTCTTATATTTATAGCAGATCAGGTTGTCGTCATTTGGAGCCAATTGGGTATCTTTTAACCACAGAATTTTGTGGGCATTGCAGTCAAATTCTGTTTGATATTTAAGTTGTAAATATGCTTTTTGAATGTCTCCAATCATCAAATATTTACCATGCCTTAATTTAATGCACAATTTTGCTAAATGAGGTAGGAGTGAAGGGCAGTCCTCAGTAGCATCATTTACTGTTATTTCTTCTGGTTTGCTTTTACCCGAGGGATCTACTACAATCCTAACTTTAGTTGTTTGTACTCCAGGGCGAACTACTGGAAAATGAGGTAAAAAATTTCCTGCTTGTTTTAAGTTTCTGTTAGGCTACTTCTATTATTCCTTCCTGGAATTGTTGTTCAAGGATGTCTGAATAAGGTTGCATTAAGTTATCTTTTTTTAATTTTTTGCAAGTGGACTTTAACCTGCTAATAGCATAGTTAAAGTTTGGTGAAATTTTATCTTTTTGGTCATTCCATGGTACCTTAACAGACAATCTTTCATCTTCTATTTTAACTTCCTTTTCGAAGTTTGCAATCAGATCTTTTTCTTTGTTTGAAAATGGTTCATCCCCAGAAATACCCAAGTTTTCTAGTTTGCTAAATTGTGCAATCTGGTGTTCAATTTTTTCTAGATCTTCATTAGAAGTTGTACTAGTAAGTAGCGGGTTGGTAATACAGAAGCTGATCTGATCTCTTATTGGTTCTTTTTCTTTTTCAGGGTAGTAATCTGAAGGGAAACCCAATAAAAGTATTCCATAGGGAGATTATAACAAGAGGCAGTATGAATCTGATGAGTGCTGAGGGCAAAAAGTTTGTGGGTTGCAGCCCCAAAAATTAACATGAATTGCCACTTCATCAGCTTCAAAGTGATCTGCAAGCTGATAATTTAAGGATTTTAAATAAGTTTGAAGTTTCAGTAATCCTGGAACTTCATATTTAATATTAATATCATCAATTATGATGGCTTCTATTTCTTGGTAGTTTCCAGGGTTTCTAGAATCCTCCAATTTAATTATAGCTACTTCATAATTTGGTTGTTTCTTGTTGGCTATAAATCCTGTTATGGTTATGGATTCATCGTAGTGTTTAGTTGGAAGATTCAATTTTTTCACAAGTTCATTGGTAATGTAGCTGGCTTGACTACAATTATCCAAAAGTGCTCTGCATTTAATCGATTTTTCCGAGTTTCTTATTCTCATCTGCATGGAAGGAATTAATGCCACTTCTTGATCAGTGTTTTTTAAACTTAATAAGTTAGTAACTTGTTTTCCTTGTTTTGAGTTTTCTTTTTGGGTAGCTACTTCAGTACTGGTTTTGGTTTTCTTATCTTCCTCTGGTTTTCCTTTTTGTTTGGTACAAAGGAAGGATAAATGGTTAGAAAACCTACAAAATGAACAGGGTTGGAAAGAAATGGGGCATTCTTTGGCTTGGTGTTTAGATGAGGTGCATTTAGTACAGTAATTTAATTTAGCAAGTTTTTCAGTTTATCCTAACTTTCCGGGAAAGAATCACATTTTGAGATTCTGTGAGAGTTTTTCTTACACAATTTGAAGTAAAGTTCTCTCTGGTCAGTATGTTGAGCTCTTCTTGAGGATTGTCTTTGGGTGGAAACTGCCAGAGTAGCTGTAGTTTGGCCAGAATACCATGGTTTTCTGGCTGGTTCTGGGGAGAAGTTTCTTTTTTGTTTAGGTATTAAGGTGGTTAATTCACTTTGACTTAGATCAAAATTAACATTAGCTAAGGTTTTGGTAGCTTCAGCAATGGCTTCTTTAAATTTATCAAAGTGGTCATAGAGTTTAAAACCACAAGTTCTTAAAAATTCCTGAGTTTCTTGACTTAGTTTATTATAATATACATACAAGAGTATATCTTCTAATTGTAATTTTTGAGTTTGCATTAAATTTATGGTAGAGTGCATATCTGCTTGAAAGTCATGAAGTGATTTAAAATCTTCGGTTATTTTGGATTGGGTTAAAAGTGATTTTATTATGGAGAATTTAATTTGGCCTGGTGTTGCATAACAGCCCTCCAACTGCTGCCATGCTTCTTCATAAGATGTTTTACTCTCTTGCATGCAGTTTATTTGAATGGCAGGGTTTCCACTCAAATGTTGTTTTAGGTAGGCAAATTTCTCTTCTTCGGAAAGACCTATGTTATCATAAATGTTTCTGAATGAGGTCTTAAAGTTTTGAAATTTAGAGGGATTTCCATCAAATGGTAATATTTGAAGCTCAGGAATTTTAGTACTTATTCTTGGTTTAGGTTTGGCTTCGGCATTATTTTCTTTTTTAGTTGTTAATGCTTGTATCATTTGATCTATTTCAATTTGGTAAAAACTGTTTTTTTCATCTAGTTTTTCTTGTTTAGCCTCTGAGAAGCCTTCGGAACAAACATACTTACTAAGGATTTCCTCATCTAAATTTTGTAACTTGTCCAGTTGTGAGGACAAAAGCCGAGCATATGCATTTTTTTGTTCCTCATTCCAATCATCCAATTTCTCTTTGATTGTAGCTAAAAGTTTAGTAGCTGAGGCTCTGATTGCCCTCCTCTTTTTTACCAATTTACTAGTTACAAGTGCTTCCACATCACTTCCCAACCATGTCTCCATACTTTTTCCTGGAGTGGCTTCAGTTTCATTAGCTATTTTTTAGGTTTAATATTATAAATGATATTATCAATGATATTTATAATTAAATTTTCAGATTATGTAAAAAATTTAATTCACTGGATTTAAAACTATTGTATCAGAAATAAAACAAAAAAGGGTAACTAACTTCTCGACTGCCCACCCGGGGGCGCCATATTAAAAAATTTATTGAAAAATTTATTATTATTTTTTGAGAGAGTTTATTCTTATTTGGGTGCAATATTAAGGTTAAGTTTACTTTAAATAGACACAGAAATTATAGAAATAATAATGGCCCATTTAGACACTGTCAACATAGCTACAGACTTTTTCACTGCAGGCTGCAGTGGTTTTCAGGTTAAAATTTGGTCAGCAGCCAGATTACTAACTATGGTCAAGCTAAATTCATTAAAATCAATTTAGACTTACCAAAAATGAAGTTGCCAGTTGAACGTTACCCTTTCTGTTTCTAACTAATCCATAAGTTTCATTTAGTTTCCAGATTTGAATTTTATTTGTTAAGTTTTAAGTTACTATTTAACACACTGCTAGGTTATTTATTTGTAGGGGCTATTTCCCAGACCTAGGTTTTGCAGGTTAAGTTAGGCTAGGGCTATATTGCCCTTGTTTTTGTTTTTAAAGGTTTAAGGTTTTGAAGGTTTTTACTTAAGTTAAGTTAGGGCTATATTGCCTTTAAGTTTTAATAGGGGCTATAACAGCCATTTAATTATTTAGTTAGGGCAGTTGTAGCCCGGTTCGAGTTTGTTCTAGGTACCTAGTTTTTTCTCTTACCTTAGTTATATTTTAATTAAATTACTTACACCTAGTTCTGATAGGCCTCTATTTAGTTAAACAGGGTTTTTGTTTAATTGCAGTGGTTGTTAATGAGGTTTAAAGGTTGTGAGGTTTAAAGGTTGACTTTAAGTTGCCCGGTTAGTTGGGGAACCACGAGAATTTTTTACGAAAAAACTAGCCCGCTTCATGCAGTCAAAATTTTTCAAGAATGGACAAAGCTCCGTTTTTCTTTGTCTCAGAAACTTTTTTTCTTTCTTCTTTTTGTTAATTAGGGAAACCCAACTTCACTAGTTGGTTAGAAACGAGGGTTGTTATTTTTATTCTATATTTATTTTGTTTATATTTTATTTGGAAATATATGCGGTTATTTCTAACCACTTTTTTTAACAATTGCCTTAGAATATCACAGTCATCTGAAAGACTATCCGTTAGTATGTGGTCAAGATACTTAGTCTGGGTTACTTCTGACAGCACCATACCATTCAATTGAAATTCAGGAAATTTCATATATTTGTAGGCCTTGGTCCTCATAATCATAACATGACTTTTAGCAGGATTATATTTTATGTCGTTATCCTTCCCATACCTTTATCACACATTCAAAAGTGTGCTGAGCTTAACAATCATTGTACCAATATAGCAGCCTATTTTACAGGTGTTCAGCACAACATATAGATTATCCATATAAACAATTAAATATTGAATAAGTATTAAGTAGGGGATAATATCCCTCCCTGCCTGACACCATTGGTCACAGAGACTGGCTCTGAATTAACCCCACCCCCATCTTACAGTCATTGTCTGGTGATTATACCAGAATATTAATATACGGACCAAGTAACCAGGTACATTACAATTTACAACTTTCATGAATAATTTGTCATGATTAACACGATATGAAACCTCGTTAGTGACCCATGAACACTTTTCTCTCTTTAGCTTAAGTCCGGCATCCCGGAGTCTTTTTAGAACCGTGGTTAATCTAGTTAGGTGTTCTTTTTTAGACGAACCTGAAATGAGGACATCATCTAGAAAGCAAAGTACCCCTGGAATGTGACCTAGAACTTGGTCCATTGTCCTCTGAAAAATACCCGGAGCCGATGCTATTCCATAGCATAGCCTATTGTACTTATATAGGCCTCGGTGCGTATTTATGATAGTTAGTTCTTTAGAGTTTTCATCTAAACTTAGTTGAGCATAGGCTTGGGACATATCAAGTTTTGTGAAATATTTACCCCCAGCAAGAGAGCTAAATAATTCATCAGGCTTGGGTATAGGATAACAATCTAGAAGGACGGCTCTATTTGCTGTTAAACGGTAATCCCCACATAACCGCACGGACTTGTCCGGTTTTAGTACAGGAACTACTGGGGCAGCCCACTTAGCGTGTGTGACTGGTTCGATAATTTTATCTTTTAGCAGCCTGTCAATTTCTAAATCTACCTTCTCCCGCAGTGCATGCGCAATTGAACGAGCCTTACAAAATTTCGGAGTTACATTAGGATCTACTTCTATACAGACCTGATGGCCTTTTAGGTTGCCTACTTCAGGCCCAAAAACAGAAGAAAACTCCCTTAACAATGAGTCTATGTCAGACGGGTATGAGAGTGTATGCACATCTGCCTGACCCTTTGGCAAGATTTTGTCAATCGGCATTTTCAAAGCATCAATCCAATCACGGCCTAGTAGAGTAGGCCCTTGCTCATCCACCACTAAAAGGGTTAAGGGATGAGACAAAGTTTTCTGGTTGAGTGTAACTGTGACGGATGCTTCTCCACAAATAGGTATTTGTATGTCCCCATAGTTCTTTAATATAGTTTTAGATGCATGTAGTTTAGGTGTATTTTTGAAAGTTTTGTCAAAAACTGTTTTGGACATGACAGTTCGGGTAGCACCTGTATCTAGTTCTGTATTATTCCCACTTTGCTGCTCATAAAATAGGTACTCCATTCCAATGTTCGAAGTATTTCCCCTTTGAGGATTTACACTAGAAATGTTAAAATTAGAATTTTCACCCTTCGTTTTCTTTGAAAAACACATTTTAGCTATGTGGCCTATTTTACTACAGTTTCGGCAAACTGCTTCTTTAAAAGGGCAGTCCTTCTTCCAATGGTGTTTTCCACACCCCGTACATGGCTTGGAAGGCTTAGTAGAATTAGTAGGCTTAGTCGTATTTGCCTCATACCTTTTATTTGCCTGTCTAGTAGGCTCATTAGGTCTGCCAGGCCTAGAAGATTTAAAGCTATTTACGTGTTGGGCTTTACTACTGTGACTGCCAAAAGCTCTAATATCTTTAGCAGCTGCTTCTCTAGCCGTAGCTATTTCTACAGCCTGACTAAAAGTTAGGTCCTGTATGGCTAATAGGGCTCTCTGGGTAGACTCCTCTTTGAGACCCATTACAAACCTATCTCTTAGCATTTCATCTAATTTGTCCCCAAATTTACACGTACGGCTATGGCTTTTTATTCCTGCAACAAACTCTGCAATGCTTTCATTTTCCGACTGATGCCTCGAATAAAATTTGAAACGTTCATAGATGAGAACTACTCGGGGTTTGTAGTGATCGGTTAGGGCCTGTACCAATTCATTATAGGTGCGAGTTTCCGGTGCTTTAGGAGAAACTAGGTCCATAACTAAACCAAACGTTTTAGGGCCTATTATAGTTAAAAAGGTAGGTACTTTCTTAGCATCAGGAATGGAATTTGCCTCGAAAAACAACCTCACCCTAGTGGCATAAGCTTCGAAGTCCTCCCCAGAGTCTTCGTAGGGGCTTATATGGCCAATCACCGACATACTAGAGCAAAACCGAATTAGGCCAAATAACGTGAAGTAGGTTAGATTTGGTTTAAATTTGATCTAGTTACTCCCCAGTTAGGGCTGAATAGTGAATTGTATTAGAGTTAGAGCTGAGTAGGAATTAGTATTAGAGTTAGGGCTGAGTAGGAATTAGTTTTAGAGTTAGGCCGGCGGCACCTACGCTATAGTACGGTAGCTTACCCACACAAACAAACCAAATCGGACGACCCACTAGGCTACATCCAATTTTCCAAACAACCACTTGAACCCAATAAGCCAAATTAAATCCAATAAGCCAAATTTAATCCAATGAACAAAATTTAATCAAATGAGCCAAATTTAATTAAATGAGCCAAATTAAATCCAATGAGCTTAATCGAATCCCATGGGCTTAATTGAATCCCATCCTCGTCGCCAAATGTGATAGCGTGGGGTAGACACCCCAGTTAGGTTACTTAGGTTCTAGCAAACAATCAAAGGCACTTACCGGTGCGTTGAATTAGATATTCCTTTGGGAGCCTACCATTAGATTCCTGTGTCCCACAAACAGCCTACCTAACTCTCTCTTACATTACTAATTTAGAAGCTATAGAACCCCTAACTATACTTAAGTACGGACAACTTCCTACCCCATTTGTCACCTTAGAAACACCACCTAATTACACTCAGCACCAACGATTAGGTCAGATAGGAAAAAACATCTCTAGGCTAGCCCAAAACAATACGAACAGCCGCGTTGGTTCGTTTATGGCTTTATGCCTTGCTGTTGCCATTCAGCTTAGCTTTAGTGATATTTCCCCTTTAGTGACTTTTAGACTATATACATATATATACACACACGTCACCTCACATCTAGAGTTTGGTATTTACAGACCATTTCCTTCAAGGCATACACACACATATCAATACTGTGTTTCTTTTTGAAACCAAATTGGTTGCCACTAGTATACAGGTAACATTCAAGTCTATTAATGAATATATATTCAAACACCTTAGACATAATACTGGGCAAGACTATTGGCCTAGTTATCTTTACTGTTAATTTTACCCTTTTTTTCTTTTAGTACTGACACCCAGTGGTGTAGTGCTGTGGGAACGCGTGGGAACGGCGTTCCCTTACTTTTTTTGGTAGACGGAATGGCGTTCCCTCACTATTTCAAATAAATCCGAACTTACAAATCTCTAACGTCATGAAATTTTAATTCCCACCCCTAGAAGAAATATGAGAAAGAATCATTAACTGCTTCATTTCTTTTAGCTTCGACTGAGGCAATGCTAGCCTATAAAGATCTGGTGAAACAGTCACCACGGTGGCACGGCGTACCAGTTGTTAACTTTTTTTAGTTAATCATTCCAGTTGTTAGCTATTTTTATTGATCGTACTGGATGTCGTATATCTAATGACACTGGAAATACTGCATCTTCAACCTTGGAATATATCCTAATATTCAGTGCATATGACCTCAAAATATCCCTGAAATTGGTCAGATTTCAAAAGATTTCCCGGGGGGCTTACAGTGCCCCCGGACCCCCAGCTGTATGGGCTCGCCGAGCTCGCCATTGTCCCCCTTGCAGCTGAGTAACACTTTCAAAATGCGTTCCCTCACTTCTTTATTTAGCACTACACCACTGCTGACACCAAAACAACGGCTAACATTGTATCCGGCAAAACACCATGTATCAGTAAACCTGTAAAGCACAAAGCTAACAGAGGCACCAATCTGTCACTACTAAATTTCAGATGCTCAGCAGAAATACCATCAATAAATAGCACATGATTTGTTACAATCTAAACATTTTATGGCCTGCTTAGTCTCAAATACACTAACTCTTATATCTGGACTATAGCTAGCATCACAATTAACGTTATTGTTCTTATGTACAGAGTTGAATAACTCACTGTAGTGTTCCTTCCAGAAGTGTGTTAAGCAAACGCGGGGTCCCAGGCACCAGGCTAGTTGCGGGGCCCTTCACTTCCTCAAATTCAAATGAACTACATGACAGTGTAACTGTATATACAACTTGCTGGTCCGCAACACACGCTTACCACACAAAACCTCACTAGGCCTACTCAACAAAATACACAAAAATCTTTGCCAGTGTTTGATATATGCAACAAAATCTTTGCACTTCCTCACTCTTGCACTCAAACAACCTAGTTCATAGAAAATGTCTCGAGCATGACCGCCTTTCCGTGTGGCAACTGAACAATCTTAAAAAAACATTGTACGTGGATGGTAGCACTACAGCCGGTAATGTGACGTTATTTTCAGCGGGTTTGTTCACATTGCCAAATTTTAGTTCTGAACCCGTGGCAAAACGAACGTGTACCGATTTGCGTGGCAGTGTGAATAGGGTATAATTGGGTATGTATTTCTTTGGTTCAAAAAACTCGATGCGCTTCTCATAGAAAAACTATTTAAGAATACTGTATTTCTAATAATTGTCATAAAAAGACGATCGCGAGCGCGGGGCCCAGGGCACGTGCCCTTAGTGCCCTGGCCTTAACATGCTCCTGGTTCCGTCCATAATTTGACTATATTCTCAGTCCCAGTTACATTTTCAATATTAGCAGGGAGAGACATTGCACTATTATTCATTGTTTTTAATTCTTCCCAAAAGTTTCTTGAATTCTTACTGGTAAGCTTTCTAGCCAGAGCATCCCTGCTTAACTCATCCTCATGATTTTTTATATATCTTAATGCATACTGAAGCTGACATTATCCCCCTGTTTTTGTTGTAATACAGGGCCTTGCCTTGGCTTCCCTTGTTCACACCACATTAAAAAAGCGTCTCTGGATGCATTATGAAGTTCAGCCACATAATCGCTCCAGCCAGGTCTACATGTATAATTTTTCTCCTGAAGGTATTTAACTCTAGGCTAGTATTATTGAGAGAGGAAACAATTTGTTCATACATGTCTTTAAATTCCAAAATATGTGTTTGAATTCTGCAGTTTACATCCTGACAAGCTAGAGCATCATTAGGGATAGATATATCAGACTTATTACAATACTGTTGTTTGCCCTCATCATCAACTTTGGACCAGTCTAACTTCGCTTTACGTGTATCATTTACCCGTGATAGTATTGGAATACAATGTCAAACTCAATTAATAGGGGCATGTGGTCAGAACTAACATAGGAGTACAAAATTGCCATATTCAGAACTGCCTGATTTGCATATTTAAGTAAAGTTATTTCAACCAAAGTTAAAAAAAATACAAACAGCACTGATTTTTGTAAACTTTATTCAGGATGCAAATGTACAGAACAGGAGAATTATAGCAACCAACTCAGTCCTGTACACTAAATTATATCTATTTTTTTCATCTTAAACTTTTAATGCTTGAAAAAATGCAACAGTAAATATCTAGATTCAGATGACATGTATTACAACAGTTAGAACCAATGACTTATATCCTCACAAGAAGGTAAATGACTAAACATAGCCTAATGTTAAATTTTGTGAAGTAAAGTGTGCTCACATAATGGTTAACATGTCTGTTCAAACTACATTCAAGATTAAAGAACCATGGAGTAATGATCAGTGATCTAGAACGTGCTTCTGTGCCAAGTCTTACAAGTTCCAAAAGTGTCTACAAAAGTAGACAAAAGTGTCCGGGGTAAGGAGGGGGGGGGGGGCCCGTATGGAATTACAAGAAATCAAAGCACTTGGACGATAGTTGGAAGGGTGAGAGCGGTCACCCTTTTTTGGGACAGGCTGAATGAAAGCGAACTTCCAGTAGGAAGGAAAAGTACCAGATCAAAGGCAAAGCCGAGAGAATTTGAATATATATACCTCGTTAACCTCTCTTAAGTTCCGTGCGTCGCTCTCTCTTCACACGAAGGTCAAGCTGGTGGCCCCGCTTCTAGTCCTGGCGCTCTCCACCTCACATAGCCAGGTACACTCGGCTCATCTGGTACCGTCCTGAGCCAGGCACCTAGTCTTCTTTTGAAGACCAACTTTGACCCCTGTAACGTTCTTGAGGTCCTTTGGAAGCTAGTTAAAAAGTCTTGGTCCTCTTACAACCAAGCTATTTTCCTTCAGTGTTGAAGAGGTCGCTTGTCGGGCCTTTAATTTGGGAACATTACACATACTGCCTTTCCTATTTTCCATGTTATTTGGATGGTAATTGGGTTTAGTTTGAGGCTTGGTATCAGTTTTTCGATTTCCATATGTAGATTATGGTGTACCTCTCTCTTCTTCTTTCCAGGGAGTACAGATTTAGTTTACGTAGTCTTTCCCAGTAGTTGAGTTCTTTGTAGCCATCAATCTTAGCTGTGAAATGTCTCTGAGTTTCTTCTAGTTTATCAGTTTCTTCATTTTTATATGGGGACGTCAAGACTGAGCAGTATTCAAGTTTTGGTATGATCAGTGTTCTTAGCATGGGAATCATTAGCATCTTATCCCTTCTTTTGAACGTTCTTAGTACCTGTCCCGCGACTCGTTTTGTTTTGTTTATCGCTATCTGATTTTGTGTTTCGAATTTCGCATCATCGGTCATTGTGCTTCTCTAAATTTCCTGTCTCTCTGGAGCATAATATGCTGTCCGTTTAAGTTCCTCATTTCTAATCTCAAGAGCTGAAATTTCTCGGTGTTAAATGTTATGTTGTTGTCTTCTGACCATTTATACTCGTATATTTTGTTCGTATCCCTCTGCAAGGCCTCCACCTCTTTCGCATCGCTGGTTTTTCTGCTGATCGTTGTATCGTCTGCAAAGGATGTTACTATACTGTTGCTGTTTACTTCACTGTCGATGTCTATTAGCATGATAATGAATAAGAGTGGGGCCAGTACTGTACCTTGTGGTACTGAGCTGCGTACTTCGGATTCTGATGATGATATACCTTGAATTTTGACAAACTGTAGACGTTTCCTGAGGAAGTTATAAATCCATTTTCACAGCGGCCTCTCCCATCCTAGGGGCCTCACAAAATGTTGAAGCATCCCGAATTTCAGCGCATTTGCAACCCAGGGCCGCATTAAGGGCATAGAAAGGCATAAAATATAACCAAGCAATAATTAAGCTAAAAGTTAAAAAACAACAACTAATGATCAGAATTATTTCATCAGAAAATATACTGATTATTAGTTGGTTGCTTTTTATATTATAAAAAATTCCTATTATATATATATATATATATAGAGAGAGAGATATAGAGAGAGAGAGAGAGAGAGAGAGAGAGAGAGAGAGAGAGAGAGAGAGAGAGAGACCGCTTCACGAACGAACAATTTGAGAAAAGAGACACGAGGGCGAGGGTCACATGTTACGTTTCTGAGTAATCGCTTTATTGAGAAAATCATTGTGGCACTTTTAGATCACGTCAAGGAACAAATTGTTGATGAAATCAAATTAGCTGGTTTCTTTTCAATTCAGTGCGACTTGGAAAGTATAATCTTTGTTCGCCAGCCTATGCCCATCTGTTTTGTGTGTATCAATACATACTTACTTTCAGCATCACAAGCGTTTGTTACGAGCGTGCCTTTTCAAAACTAAAAATAATTAAAAACAGACTCCGTTCATCACTCACGCAGGAACATCTAAGTTAACTGTTGACTCTAAATGTTGAACATCAGCGTACAAATAACCTAGACTATGAAAAGCTGATAGATTGTATTGCTGTCACTTCAAGTGAACTAAGCCGTCTTCTTTTGGGCTAAATTTTTTTTTCATTAATTTCAATGATTGTCACTCGAGTTGTATTCATATGAAGAAAGTATAAATAAAAAATATTTAATTTTGACCTTGTAAATATGTTTTGGGATTGCTTCAAATGCATATCATTGTCAATATCGTATCAATATCCATCATGTAATCTACATACGTGTAAAATAGCTATCATATGACAACAGGGGGTCTCCACCTCAAACAAAACACAGGGACCTATAAATGAGTCAGCACGCCTCTGATGTCAGGTATCGCTTTGTCACTCTTTGGGGTACTGAAGACCAATCCATACTGGGTTTTCACTGTTTTAGATATTTCGTTTAGATCGTCGGTTAGTTCATTATTTCCCTTCCTTAAGGGCCCGATAGTAGCGCGCGATTTTGTTTTCCTTTTCGCATAGCTGTAGGATATTTTGGATTTCCGTTATTGCTTCTACCGCCTTTTCCTCTTCCCTTTCTCTATGGCCCTTAATCAGGGTTTGTATTTCCCTATCGACAGAGATGGGCACGATCTTGATCTTCAAGATCAGATCGTGATCTTGAAGATCAAGATCGTGATCTGATCTTGATCTTGAAGATCACTTTTATTATGGTGATCTTGATCTTGATCTAAGATCACTTTATTTCTTGTGATCTTGATCTTGAAGATCACTTTAGACTTCAAGATCACTTTTAATTTCAGATTCTTAAATATGCCGCTATGCGAATGTCATTTGTTTTTTGTCCAAGCGACATCTGGTGGCAACTTTGTTCAACACCGACTGTTTATGTTTTCTGTTAGTTGGGTGCAGTGTTGCCAGATGGAATTTTTAAAAATCTGATAAATCTGATTAAAAAATCTGTAGAAATCTGTAGATTTATAATATTTATCTAAATAATAATTTTGACATATTTTTATTTAATTTACTGTCTTAAGGTATTATCAATGAAAAATCTTGTATAATATTTTCTTTATTTTTATAAACTTATATAAATATGGCACTTTAACATAAAAAAAGTAAAGTAAATGAAAGTAAACAAATTGAATTCCGTTACTTTGTGACAAAGGAAATACCTTTTGGTTATTGCTGTAATAACTATAAGAACACCGGAATACTTCTTTAATTCATACACATAAATGAAACCAAAAAAAATCCTTTTTAGATTTAAACAGATAAATATCATTTTTTTCAACAAAAACAAAAACATTCCATGCTACCATGACGAAGAGGGAATATCAACCAATCAGCGCCGATTAAATGATTTAATCGGCATGTATATCGTAGTCAGAAGCGAGTCGACTCGACTTCTGAAACTGAATACCGAGAACATTTGTGTCCTATTGATTGAGACTGTAGGCCTAATATTTCCTTGTTGTAAATTTTGGAAGTAAATAATAATGATTGCTTGCTGGATTAAAAATCTGTAGATTATGCATAAATTATTGAAAAAATCTGAAAATCTGAATTGCTTCATAAAATCTGTAGATCTACAGATATATCTGTAGATCTGGCAACACTGGTTGGGTGACTTGCGTCATGCGTGGGCTCATGGAAGGTGTAGTTGCTGTGGAATTTAGGCTCGTAAAAAGTGTAATTTACTGTGCAATTATGTTAAAAGTGTTCTATTAATATATTATTATATATAGGCATAAAATATAGCCTATAGGTCCGTATTCATAATAAATTAATTCTAAACATATTTTATTTACAGATTGAATTTTTTAATAATGAGTGCAATTTTACAACTTCAACAGGCTCCCAAGGGAACCAAATATTCTAGGTTGTCACCAGAACAGTATTCAATATATTTAGATAACAATGTTGGTAATAAGGATCAATCTGTGCTATTGAACGGAAAATATTTTCAAATTGTCGAAAAAACTGGAAACAGTATCAAAGTTATTTGTAGGCAGTGTACAAAGAAAACTACAATTCTGTCTGCTGGCCTCGACTCAACAAGCAATCTTCTGAGGCACCTCAGGGTTAGTACTACTTAGTAACTAAGTAGTAAGTAGCAACATTAACATAATGGTTCAAGTCATATTTTAAGTGACTGGTGCCATACAAGACTAATGCTACATTTACATAGACGTCCATTTGAATATATTGTGCACTTCAGATATTAATAGATTATGGACTAGTAACTACATTAAAAACTGCCGATATCCAACTATAATAAAACGCCAGGTGTATCTGTCTTTCTCTCTGTCTGATCCATGTCTGTAATTTCTCCTATTTAGTTACTGAAGGACGAAATTCGGCTTTCAATTTAACATAGGATAAAAATGCACTGATCATGGTGAAAATAATTTTAGTTAAAGATAACAAAATTTTAGAATCTTGTTAAGTATTAATTTCAACTAGAAGTTTGATACTCTGATAAATATTATACAGGGTGTTCAAGAAGTCTCTCCGCATGATAATAATTTATTTTCTTGTGCAGAAACTACATTCGGATCTTTTGGGTGAATATGAATCGGAGAAGAAATCTCGCAAGCGTCCAGCTAAAGAAGAAGATGCCAGCGGCAGCAATGCTGGCCCTGCCAAAATTGCCAAGCAGTCAACACTAAGCATGTTCCACATTTCCAAGCAAAAACCAGGACCACCAATATGCAAGGATATCCTTGAAAAGAAGATTCTCTCGCTTGTGGCTAATGGGCTCCTACCATTGAGCCTAGTTGAACTACATGAATTTAAGGATCTTCTTTCATGTTAGTATAACTCAAATATTTTGCTATTTTTTCCATAGCTAATATCTGATTAAAATAATTAATCATATTATTTGTATGAACATTAGACTATCGCTAGCCTAGCTAAATATTTTGATATTTTTTCCATAGCTAATCTATTGTATTTGTTTTAATTTTTAAATATTTTTTTCAGACGTCAACCCGGCTGTTCAGGTGCCATCTAGACGCACCCTGGCTAGATCTCTTGCAACAACAACCAGTACAATGAAGGAAGACATACAAGCAAAACTGGCAGCAGTTGACCATGTGTGTGTTACATGCGACATATGGTCAACTAATCACCGCAGTTTCATGGGAGTCACTGCGCATTGGGTATGCTATTGATTTAGTGTATTATTTTTATATAATTGATAAATTGACCATTGGTGATAGACTGATAGTCTGATAGACTTATAGTATAATCTTTTCAATTATTCGACATGTGTTCCTCATTCATTAATTTGGTGAGTCTTCATTTTGCTGTGATTCACAGTAATTTCACACTAATTCACTGATTCTGTCATCTGTCATTGTGTCTGATTCACAGCAAAATGTGGAAGAGTCCATATTCACAGGCTGTGAATATGGACTCTTCCACATTTTGCTCTTATGGGATGGGTCACTGATGTGGTGGTATGGTAGGCGACTCATCGCTGAATTGCCTCCTTTATATCACATAGTTCTTCTCTTCAATGTTTGGTGGCGCAGTTTAGCTGGTGCGTGTCTAACCAATATTATTAAATTAAGCTTAAAAAATGTTCATACAAACATTGATTTTATATTCTTACATTACAGATCAATGATGACTTGTCGCGAGGATCAGCTGCACTGGCATGCCGAAGATTTCGTGGAACACATAGCTTTGATAAAATTGCTGGAATATTGGACAGGATCAACTCGGAGCATGGTTTATCTTATAGAAAAGTTGTATCTACAGTCACCGACAATGCATCGAACATGGTGAAATGCTTTAAAGAGTTCGGTGTTCGTGTTCAGAATCGTACTGACGACATTGATGAAGATGATGCAGATGAAGATGATGATGAAAAAGATTCAGATGAAGAGGTTATCATCAGCAACTTTCCTGAACATTCAGGAGAGCATGGAGAGGAGTCAGTGAAACTATCATCCCATATTCGATGTGCCTCCCACACATTGAACTTGGTAGCAACAACTGATGCAGATAAAGGACTGAATTCACCTGGACTAAAGAAGATAAAGCATTCTGCAATGGGAAAATGTTCGGCGCTGTGGAATGCTGCTGGTAAACCCAAGTCAGCAGAAAAAATACAGGAAATAACTGGCGTCCAATTTAGGTACCCATGCGTCACCCGATGGAACTCAATGTACGACTCATTAAGCCAAATATAAACATAAGAACGACGTGAATGTAGCTCTTGAAGAACTGAATCTACCCATCCTCAAAGACAATGAATTGGAATTTATTTCAGAATATTTGTCTGTTCTAAAACCAATTGCAGCAGCCCTCAACAAATTACAGGCAGAGAAAGAATGCTACTACGGTTGTCTTCTTCCAACAGTCCTAGTGACTCAAGATGCCCTCGCAAGATTGGAGCCTATCCAACCAAACGACCTGCGCTTGAGACACTGCATGCCATTACTGGCAGCAGTCGTCTCTGGCTTCAATGCCAGATTTGGTCATTTTTTGTCGTTGAGCCCCGAGGTAACTGATGCCGTTTTGGCCTCAGTATCTCATCCGTATTTCAAACTTAGATGGATATCATTGTTGCAAGGGCCTAATTTCGGCGATCATGAAGCAATCAAGTCTCAAGTAAAAGACAAGCTGCAAATGGCTGTAAGAAATTGTAATTCTGACAGCAGTGGTAATAGTTCGGTGAACTCAGACTCATCATCTGAAGACGATTTCTTCAGAACTATGGACGGCTCATTCTCTGCTCCTAACAACAAGGAAGACTTGGAAGTCCTCAATTATTTGCAGGACACCAGTAAGGCACTCGACTCTTTAGATAGGTATCCTGCTATAAAGAAGATCTTCAAGAGGTATAACACCACGCTACCTTCCTCTGCACCAGTGGAACGGTTGTTTTCGTTTGCTGGCATGGTTCATAGCCCCAAACGAAGTCGTCTCTCGGATGGTAACTTTGAACAATTGGTTTTGCTGAAAGCAAATGTTTACAGCGGTTGAACATTAAATTAACACTCTTAACTTGCGGTTTTTACCCTTATATTGTCAGTAATTGCGTACTGCAGTAAAACTGTAAAATTAAATTCTATGTAAAAAATGTTTACTTATATATGCTGACCATTCATTGATATGGGTTATGGACCTGGTGAAATGAGAATTGAGAAAAATAGAACTAAAAACTATATGTAGGTCATTTAATAGTTTTTTCTTTGCTGATAAGTTATGATAATACTAAGTTTTAAGTTTACCACCTGAAAAACTGAAAGGGGAATCGTCAATCCCCGTGGTTTAGATCAGGTGACATGGGTAGGATGCGATGCTTGTATTGCCTCAGCCCTCAGGGGAGTATTAGGAGTGATACTTTTCAGGAGTGATTAACAAAATAATTTGTTTTTGTTTACTCTACAAGAGTACAACTTTTTTCAATTCATATAAAAGTGATCTTAAAAAGTGATCTTGAAAAGTGATCTTCAAGATCACGATCTTGATCTGGATCTTCAAGATCACATTTTTCTGGTGATCTGATCTTGATCTTCAAGATCACATTTTTCTGGTGATCTGATCTTGATCTTCAAGATCACCAAAGTTGGTGATCTTGCCCATCTCTGCCTATCGATAATCTCCAGTTTTTCTTCTATTACTTTCCTGGCATTGTTGTTGTCTCCGCAATTAGCTAACTTCGCCGCTACTCTCTTTCGTTTGGAGAGTATTCTTCTCTTTTGCCTCTCCAACCAGTTCCTCTTTCCTTTTGGCTGTGCTTTCGGAGCATATTTTTCTAAACTTCTCAGCGTCTTTTCTTCCAAGGTTGTTAGTATTTCTTCACTTGTTTTATTCTCTAAAACTGTTCTCCACTCTATTTGGGCCATGTGTGATCTGATTGCTCCCTAATTTATAGTCTTGGAGTTTAAGTTAAAAGTCCCAAATTTGCTTCTTTCTTCAGTATGTGTATAGTCATTTAATGTTATCGCCATATTTGTTGATATCTCGATTATGTTGTGGTCTGAGATAATAGTTGGGTTTATTTTTATATCAGCCATCAAGTTCGTGTTTTCCGTGAATAGGCAGTTATTTTTTTCTGATGTTTTCTGTTATATCCTGTATCAACATAAACTCGTTTGTAAGAGCCATCAACATTTTTGCTTGCTTCTGGTCTTCTCTTGTGCCCCCCCCTCTGTCCAGGTGCATATATATATATATATATATATATATATATATATATATATATATATATATATATAATATATATTATATTCCTATCCACCTTTTATATCTTATAAATGGGAAATTAAAGTCTCCGCAGAGCATTATATTGGGGGATGGAGAGTTCATGGCCTTTATTAGGTTTCTGATATCAATGGCATCAGAGAATTTTTCGGTTGGAGTGTTCAGAGGGTTATAGACAGAGATAAGCAGTATTTAAATACATTTGTATTGTAATACTTGTATTTATAAATATAAATACTTTTTCGGTGTGCATTTAAATACGTATTTAAATACTTTGAAAGAGTATTTGTTATTTGAAAATACATATTTTTAAATACATTTCGCAAATACATTTCTTAGTCTCAACTGTCAGATAACAATTTGCGCCCTGAAACAAAATACAAAATCTTTCTAATCATCTAAGCCACCTGATCCAATCGTTACTAGATGGGCCAGTTGGTTGAATGTAGCGTTTTATTACGCAAGGCATCTTCCAAAAGTATAACAGATTGTGGAAGGATTCGAGGGCAACGGGATCCTCGTTAAAAGAACGAAAGCTGGCATCAAATCAGATGGGTTAGGTTTTCAGCTCTTACAGTTGCAAGAACAGTACTCTTCATTATGTTCTCTTTTAGAAAAAATGGAGAGCACAGATTTTACTATTCAAAGAAGCATACGAAGCGGTCAGTACCATATATTTCGGAGAAGATTATGTTAATATAAAAAATTATATAAAAAAGCGTTTGCAAACAAATGATAGCAAGGATATAATTTTGATGACCAGGAATGCTATATCTCCATCATTATACGTTCTACTAAAAAACTGTCAACCTACCTCAGCATCAGTCGAAAGAAGTTTTTCGATTCTTCGAAAACTCCTAGCCAAAGACAGAAACTTTAAATCCGAAAATGTTAAAAACTATATTGCGGTGTTGTATAATGCAGATGTGGAATAATTGTATTTAAAGATGTTAACTGACTGCATGTGGAGTGTTGTATAATATATTAGTTTTATGTATCAATCTATAAATAGATTATACAATTTATCACTAAAATTACACAACTAATAGTTTGTAATCACGAAAATTGCTTTACAATAAGTCAAATTAGGCAATTTAATGGTACATATTTATTAGGTCAATAAAGTCAATTTTGGAGGAAAATAAAGTCAATTTTGTTTTTGTTTTTAGGTCAATAAAAAAATTGCCCTACTTATGAGTTATGCATATATGTTTATGAAGAGAATAGATGATAATATCAATAAACTAATGTTACCAAGAGATATATTTTAGAAAAAATTCTGGCATGATATAGTTGGATAAGTATTTAAAAATGTATTTGAAATGTATTTAAATAAATTTTTTGTAATGTATTTAGTATTTAAATACATTTTGAAAATATGTAATGTATTTGGTATTTAAATAATTTTTTAAGGAAGTAATGTATTTAGTATTTAATTACATTTAAAGTATTTTGTGCCCATCTCTGGCTATAGATGACCATCAGCATCACGTTTAGTGTTTCTATTTTCACTGCTAGGAGTTCCACAAAGCTGTTTGATTTACTTATTATCGTCTATGTTACATGACCTTCATGTACATATATAGCACAACTACTTTACGTCTCGCTGTTCTATCAGCTTTTAGTTAAGTTGAAACCCTCAATATTTACCTCTTATCAATACAATGTTTCCAGTTTTCACAATTTCCTTGGTAATCTTGAAAATGAGTTTCTGTGAGGCATGCGATGTTCGCCCTTGTTTCTTCCATAAATCCTTTCAGGTACGAAACTTTGTTGAGAGAGTGGTTTGGTTTTATTCCTTGAACATTAGCCAGGACAATATTTATATTCTTTGTTTTGCGTTACCTCTTTTGCATTTCAAGTTCGTTTTCCTTCGGTATCGCGTGTTTAATTACCCTATGGTCCTCCGAGAGAGATCCATTTCCACCTACCTGTTCTGGTAACTTCTTGCCAGGAAGGGGTTCTGCTCAGGGGTTCCCAGCTGTGTCGCCTGCATGCGTTGTATGACATTTAGCAGCCGTATTCGGCGATGTTGAAAAAATTTGTGTACTTCATAATACATATGTTTATTCATGCTATTTCTATTGTCCTTTAAACTTTGTCCTTTGGTTTCGTCGGGAGATGTTGATAGTAGCATTTTTTCCAGTATTTGCAGGTTCCATATTTTGCGTGAGTCCCGCAAATGTCCGGGTGGTAGAATCTGCATCTGTCTCCGAATTTACAATGACCATTATTGCAGAAGAAATTGTATGTTGGGGGATATTCATATACACAGTGTCCTCTCTTATATCTGCAATTATCATTTACATAATATCTGCATATAATTCCTTCCCCATTTTTACTCGGGGGGCCTTTGTTTTTTGCTTCATATTGGGAGACAGCTTCACTCTGTTTTCTTGATTGCACGCTTGGTTTTCCCTATTTGTGCTATTTGTGCTAATGTCCTTCGTTGCCTTTATACTATATGTTGCCTGTATGTTCTCGACCTCGTTGTGTGACGGTATTTGATTTATTTTTACTTCGCTTTTCTTCGTTTCTTCTGTTTTTCTCTGTTCTTTATTCACACTTTCCTCTTTTACTTTCTCTTTAGTCCTTTCTGCTTTAAATACCGTAAAAGAGTTTATTTCAATCATACAGCTTTCGCAGAAAAACTTTATCCCATTAAGTTGTTTGCGTTCGTTACGAGAGAGAGATTTCTTCATCTTCCCATTCCAGGCATTTTAAATCGAAAAGAAATTGGCAGAGATCGCATCTAATCGCCTTTGCCTCATCTGTTACATTGTTACAGAAACCACAGAGTTGCAGAAATTTATTTACCATCGACATATTACTAATAGAAGGTAGCAGCTGGTGCAAAATCTCCGTAGATGAAAGAGTTCAAAAACACTAAAAACTCCGAAACTTTTCGGAGGAGACTACCCTCTTCGTTCCGGGATGGGGGTAAGAGAAACCACAGTATAGACATATATACAGTGCTGGGCTTTCGGCATTTTCAGCCCCCGCGGAAATCTGTTTGAGTCGAGCAGCCGCTCGGTCGTTCGGTGACTCTTCACTTAGTTCTCGGGCTACGTCGTAGCCAATGTCGTAACACCGCTTCCCGTTGATCAGCGAAGTTAAGCGACATTGGGTCGGATAGTAGTTGGATGGGAGACCGTTCGCTGGGTTCAGACTATGTAGCGACCCGTGGTTCGGATCCCACTTAAAGCCGTAGGTCCCCTCCGTCATATGACCTTAGATGTTGCGAAAGAGGTTAAACAAAACCAATAATTATTATTTTATCACTTAGTTCTCCAAAGGCAGAGCCACCACTGCCCCGTTTTCCTTTTTACATCGTTGTTGACATGATCACTCAAACGATTTAGTAACCTCCCCTCCAAAGAGGGTCATATATATATACGTATATATACACACACACACCTCGTTTGGGTTCCGTGCGTCGGTATCTCTTTACACGGAGGTCAAGCTGGTGGCCCCGCCTCTAGTCCTGGCGCTCTCCACCGCACATAGCCAGGTACACTCGGCTCATCTGGTACCGTCCTGAGCCAGGCATCTAGTCTTCTCTTGAAGACCTCAACTTTGACCTCTGTAACGTTTCTGAGGTCCTTTGGAAGCCGGTTAAAAAGTCTTGGCCCCCTGACAACCAAGCTATTTTCCTTCAGTGTTGTCGTTGTTGTTCTTTAGCCGATCAGCCCACCCTGATCGAGCAAGCCGGCGGCACGCAGGTAACCGATCGCCTTCTCCTGAGTGGACAAGAGGTTCAGCGCACTAGTGATGTTGTGCTCTGTTCTATGTTGTGCTAAAGCGGTACAGTCTATCATAATGTGTTCAATTGTTTGTGGTGTGTCCTGGCACAGGTGGCAGGTGTCGTCTGTAGAGTTGTCTAGTCTGTGTTTATATGTCTGTAAGTTGGGGTGATGTCCACATCGGAATCGTGCTAAGTTAACTTGAACCGATCTGCTCAGGCTGATCTCTGACCTGTTAATGGGTGGCGACTTCGCACCTAGGACCGCATTCGGACCGAGTCGTGTCGGTGTTTTATGGGTTAGGTGTGTGTGTATGTGTTTTCTGTACTGTGTGATGTCTGTGGGGCGTGGTATGGAATGGAGTATTTGGTTATAATGTCTCTCTGGTGTTACCTTAATGGTGCGAGGTGTTGGTGCATGATTGTATATGTAGTGGCAAGGATGTTGTGGGTTAGTTGTCGCTGCTGCCATGAATTGTGTTCCCCTCATGTCTAAATGTTCCCTAACTTTCAATATTTTTGTTTCTGTGTGCAGGTGTTCTATTGGTGTTGTTTGAGTGCATCCTATAATGATACGAAGTGCGTTGTTTTGTATTGTCTGTAAGGTGTTTATGTGTGTGTCTGAGATAATGGGTGCCCAGCATGGGTTAGCATAGTCCATAACTGAGCGAATATATTGTTTGTATATGAGTGATGTTGTTTCCTGCTGGTGTCCAAAGTTTGTGCCTGTTAGTACCCCTAAGCGTGTTAAGTCTTGACGTACTGGTGAGAGAACAGAGCCTTGAGGGACCCCATTCGGAAAAAGCTTGTTTTTGGATGACTTGCCATTAAATGTGACATGTGAGTATCTTCCTGAAAGATAGTTGCTCAGCCACCTTTTGGTGTTATTGTGCATGTTTGTGTTGAGTATTTTGTTTATGAGAGAGAGGCGTGGGATAGCATCAACTGCTTTACTAATGTCTATTGTTGCTAATAGTGTACGGTGAGCTGGTCGTCTGGAGTTGATGCCATCCATGATGTGCTGCGTGAGGTTAGTGAGTAATGTCGTGGTTGGATAGTAATTGGGTTTAGTTTCAGGTTTGATACCAGTTTTTCGATCATTTTCCATATGTATAGGGTGGGGCACGGGAATCAAGTGTTTTTTGAATAGCTAGTAATCGGCCATTAGGAATGGGAGGGGCGTGCGGTAGGTAGCATTCCATTCCTGGGTTCATAGCATTTAACTTTAACTAACACTCACCTTTATCTTTCAGGTGCCATCATGGAGCAGTGGACGTTAGAACACCGCATGTTCGCGTATGATCATTTTGTTAGGAGTGGCGAGTCAGTGACAGCAGTTCAGCGTGCGTTTCGCCGCAGATTCAACATTCATCGAAATGACTCTGTTCCCGCTCGTGACACAATCTTACGTTGGGTTAACAATCTTCGAACAGGAGGCTCAATAATGAAAACAAAACCGAAGGGGCCGCAACGCACTGTGCGTACTCCAGAGAACGTTGAAAGGGTCAGACAAGCGATGTTGCAAAGCCCAGGCCGCTCTGCTCGGAGACATTCAGCTGCACTCGGAATCAGCAATCGTACTGTTAGACGGATTTTGCATGAAGAATTACATTTTCACCCATACAAGTTAGCGATGGTGCAGGAATTGAATGTAAACGATTGCCCCCAACGACTGAATTTTGCACAGGAAATGCTTGCACTTTATGAGCAGAATGAAAACATGATGGTGGTAATGAGTGATGAAGCCCATTTCCACCTTAATGGGGCCGTCAACAATCAAAACTGTCGGTATTGGGCTGCTGAAAATCCGCGACAACTCCATGAAAAACCGCTGCATAGCCCTAAGGTTACAGTTTGGTGCGCGGTGTGAAAGTTTGGCGTCATCGGTCCCTATTTCTTCGAACAAAATGGGGTTACCGTTACCATAACATCTGGGCGTTACATTGAGATGGTGAACACCTTTTTCATCCCTGAGTTACGAAGAAGGCGTATTGCTCGTCGACATTTGTGGTTTCAGCAAGATGGGGCCACGCCACACACCGCCAGAGCGTCAATGGCTGTTCTTCGCCCCCTGTTTCCCAACCATCTCATTTCGAGATTTGGTGACATTGCATGGCCCCCTCGGTCCCCTGACTTGTCCACATGTGACTTCTTTCTATGGGGGTACCTCAAGTCACGTGTCTACGAGGACAAGCCCCGTACATTAGATGCATTGAAGGAAGCGATCCGTCAACAAATCATCCAAATCAACAGAGACCTGCTGGGAAGAGTGGAGGCCAATTTTCGTAAACGCCTTCAACAATGCGTCGACGGCCAAGGACATCATATGCCAGATATAATTTTCGGTACATGATTATTATGACATGAAATGCTATATTCTTACGAATGTTGTTCTACCAATATATTTTCTTTACAAAAATAAATATCATTTTCCTGATTATTCCAAAAACACTTGGTTCCCGTGCCCCACCCTAGATTATGCTGTGCCTCTCTCTTCTTCTTTCCAGGAAGTACAGATTTAGTTTACGTAGTCTTTCCCAGTAGTTGAGTTCTTTGCAGCCATAAATTTTGGCTGTGAAATGTCTCTGCGTTTCTTCTAGTTTATTAATTTCTTCCTTTTCGTATGGGGACGTCAAAACTGAGCAGTATTCAAGTTTTGGTATGATCAGTGTTCTCAGCAGGGGAATCATTACTGTCTTGTTCCTCCTTTTGAATGTTCTTAGTACCTGTACTGTGACTCTTTTTTTCTTTGTTTATTGCTATCTGATTTTGTGTCTCGAATTTGGCATCATCGGTCATTATTACTCCCAAGTCGACTGTTTTCGTGCTTCTCTGAATTTCCTGTCTATCTGGAGCATAATATGCAGTCCGTTTAAGTTCCTCATTTCTACAATATCTCAAGAGCTGAAATTTCTCGGTGTTAAATGTCCTATTGTTGTCTTTTGACCATATGTATATTTTGTTCGTATCTCTCTGCAAGGCCTCCACCTCTTTCGCATCGCTGATTTTTCTGCTGATCTTTGTATCGTCCGCAAATGATGTTACTATACTGTTGCTGTTTACTTCACTGTGTATGTCTGTTAGCATGATAATGAACAGGAGTGGGGCTAGCACTGTACTTTGTGGTACTGAGCTGCGTACTTCTGATTCTGATGATGATATGCCTTGAATTTTGACCACCTGTAGTCGTTCTCTGAGGAAGTTGTAGATCCATTTTCCCACTTTGCGTTATACCATGATCGCATTTGTCGGAAGCTTTAGCAAAATTCGTGTACATGACATCATAGTTTTCATTGCCTTCAAGTGCATCTTGGATATTGTTATAATGCTCTAGAAGTTGTGATGAGCATGATCTTCCTGATCGGAATCCGTGATGATTTTCGTTGAATCTTTCCAATGTCTCCAAGAAGTCATGGATTTTCTCTCTGATTATTCTTTCAAATATTTTGGTGAGGTCGGACGTCAGGGACACTGGTCTATAGTTCTTTGCTTGAGATCTATCCTCGCCTTTATATAGAGGGACAATGTTTGCTCTTTTCAAGATGCTCGGTATTTCCCCAGTGTCTAGGGATCTTCTCCATATCCAATATAAGGGAGTAACTATTTCATTTTTACAGTTTTTAATTAATAGTGCTTCCATTTGTCCGGACCTGCAACTGAATGCGATTTCATTTGTCCTATAGCTCTTGCTACAACTTCTGGAGTGAAATAAAAGTCTGTTATACATTCCCTTGCAATTTCTCTTTCAAGAATGTATCTATGTCAGGTATCGTTTTGTCACTTTTTGGGGTACTGAAGACCGATTCATACTGGGCTCTCAATGTTTCAGATATTTCTTTTAGATCGTCTGTTAGTTCATTATTTCCTTTCCTTAAGGGTCCGATAGTAGCGCGTTTTTGTTTTCCTTTTTGCATAGCTGTAGAAGTATTTTGGATTTTCCGTTATTGCTTCTACCGCCTTTTTCTCTTCCCTCTTTGTATGGCCCTTTATCAGAGTTTGTATTTCCCTATCGATAGTCTCCAGTTTTTCTTGTGTTACTTTCCTGGCATTATTGTCTCCGCAATTAGCTAACTTCGTCGCTACTCTCTTTCATTTGCGGAATATTCTTCTCTTTTGCCTCTCCAACCTCTTTCTCTTTCCTTTTGGCTGTTTTCGGAGCATATTTTTCCAAAATTCTCAGCGTCTTTTCTTCCAAGGTTGTTAGCTTATTCTCTAAAACTGTTCTCCACTCTATTTGGGCCATGTGTGATCTGATTTTTTCCCAATTTATAGTCTTGGAGTTTAAGTTAAAAGTTCCAAATTTGCTTCTTCCTTCCGTATGTGTATTGGAGTTATTTTTATATTGGTAATCAAGTTCGTGTTATTTGTGAATACCAGATCTAGACAGTTATTTTTCCTGGTATTTTCTGTTATCTCCTGTGTCAGCATAAACTCGTTTGTGAGAACCATCAGCATTTTTGCTTGCTCCTGGTCCTTTCTTGTGCCCCCCCTTATCTTGCTGTATAAATATATTTCTTCCCACCTTTTTGTATTTTATAAATGCGAAATTAAACTCGCCGTAGAGTATTATATTAGGGGATGGAGAGTTTAGGGACTTCATTAGGGTTCTGATATCATCAATGGCATCCGAGAATTTTTCATTTGGAGAGTTTGGAGGTTTATAGATGACTATCAATATCACGTTTATTTTCTCTATTTTCACTGCAAGGGTTTCCACGAAGCTGTTGGATTTACTTATTACGGTCTGTCATATGCCTCTCATGTATATAAATAGCACAGCCACCTTTACGTCTACCTGTTCTGGTAGCTTCTTGCCATAAAGCGGTCCGGCTCGAGGGTTCCCAGCTGTGTCAGCTGCGTGTACTGTATAAGACTTAGCAGCCGTATTGTGTCCGAGATGTTGAAAAAATTTTGTTTGCTATTTGTGTTTTGTTTGCTATTTGGGCACATGTATATATATATATATATATATATATATATATATATATAGAGAGAGAGAGAGAGAGAGAGAGAGAGAGAGAGAGAGAGAGAGAGAGGACCGACAAGAAATAGACTAACAAGAGACAAACAAATTCTTTCTTCCACGCCATCCTCAAACATTCTTAGAAGACACACGTGGTCAAGGAATCAAAAACAATGAAGACGTCTGTTTTTTTCTCAAAAGGACCGCGAAAGCAAGCCCTTAGCAACTATAGAACGCTCAGAAGGCGTCTCAAGAAATGGCGCGAAACTCCGCGTATCAGATCAGAAGTTATATAAGCGAGGGTTCACTGATACACTCTCTCACTCACTCACACACACTCATTCTCACTCACTCACTCTCACTCACCACTTCTCGTTTTGGCCGTCACGTCACACTCTCAGCCTTCGTCAACAGCACTCGTCAAACACCCGCTCTCCGGCCTTCGCCGGAGAGCGGCCTGCTGTTCCTTCAAGGCTTTCGATCTATCGTCAAGTAAGACCTTCCGCCGTCAGCCTGCAGAAGCACTTCTTCGAAGCTCAGCGCCGTTCGACTTCAGCCGGTTTCAGTTCCTTAAGCATCATCTCAACTCACCACGAAGCGAATCAACACTTGAGGCGACCGGCGCCCGTTCAACAAGCTTCAATAGGACGGTCAACATCACCTCGGGCCTACATTCTACAAGTCAACCTGCGAGTATCTATTCCAGCCAGAGGTATTCAATATTTTGGTAAGCCGACCCCTTTTTGCCTCGTCTTAAACAATTAACGCGAAGCCTACGTAGTGTAATCGCAGAACCGCAATTTAGGCTATATCGAAGACGTCTCCATAATCGTCCAAACTAACTTTCTCTTTAAGACTGCAGTATGGGACTTATAGGATGCGTGTACCATCCTGCTATTGTGTTCATTCATGTAATCCATAAATATTTTGCATCCGTTTATTTATGTGATTTATTTAAGCATTTCATTATTGACGGCCGAATCCACTTACCGTGTACTAAACTCACGTGCATTCTTTATATCATTACTAGGCCCATTCAATGTTCCATTTATGTGTAACTCTAGCCTACCTAAATGAAGGCCTAATCCATTTACAGTGTACTAACTTATGTGCATTTCTTCCAATCATTATTAGGTAGCATCTTGTTTATGTTTCACGTTTGCATACCATTAGCCTACCATAAAATGAGTGTATTAATTAACATTTAATCTGTATAACCATTTCCTCATTTGCTAATACTCAGTCATATTTAGCATACTATAAATGCCGTTATATAATTGTTAATCACCGTAAATACCTTCATTGCCATGTTAATCACTGTGAACAAATAAATGATTTATTTTCTTAATTAAACACAAAATCATAAGGTAATTTTTCTAACCTTAACAATATTTGCTTGGGTGTAATCCAAGCTGGTGACCTCGATGCAATTTGTATCACTCAGAAGTAATTAAAGTAGACCTACTCCATTAGCCACTTTCAAACGGGTGATACCGTAGGACATCATAAATTGTTGGCCCGGCCTGTCATTAACCATCAATCATTACATCAATTATTCATTAGCACTAAATTAATCAGCATCACCTCACTCGGCTAATACGAGGCCCACTATATATATATATATATATATATATACAGGGTGGGCGGAAAGTAGCTCCCTATTTTGGATTGGTAAAAAAATACGTATATTATCAATTTATTTCAGAAGAAATAATATGAAAAGGTAGGCATACATGGTAGGTTTTCTGTAAAATTCAATGTGGGCTCCAACTCTTTCCACCAGCTTCTGGAGCCGCCCAGGAATGGCGTCCACTGACTTTAGCAGGAACTCCGGCGGGATGGAGGACATGACTTCCCGAATTCGGTCCTCCAGTTCTTCCAATGTCCTCGGTTTGGTGCGGTAGACTTCTTCCTTTACCCACCCCCAAAGAAAGAAGTCGCACGGTGTCAAGTCGGGGCTCCTGGCTGGCCATTGATGTGGACCACGACGACCCATCCAACGCCCAGGGAAGTGGGCATCCAGCCACTCACGGACAACAAGAGCGAAGTGCGGAGGGGCGCCATCTTGCATAAATATCAGATCGTCGATGTTCTCCCATGTGCTGACAACCGGCCAGACCTCGTTTCGCAACATAGCAAGGTACCGCTCAGCATTCATGGTGTTGCGCAGAAGGAACGGGCCCACAACCTGATCTGAGGTCATACCACACCACACCGTTACACTGAACCGATTCTGCCGTTTTTCAGCGGTAACCATGGGATCCTCTCCTGCCCAGTAGTGGGGGTGGGTAAAGGAAGAAGTCTACCGCACCAAACCGAGGACATTGGAAGAACTGGAGGACCGAATTCGGGAAGTCATGTCCTCCATCCCGCCGGAGTTCCTGCTAAAGTCAGTGGACGCCATTCCTGGGCGGCTCCAGAAGCTGGTGGAAAGAGTTGGAGCCCACATTGAATTTTACAGAAAACCTACCATGTATGCCTACCTTTTCATATTATTTTTTCTGAAATAAATGGATAATATACGTATTTTTTTACCAATCCAAAATAGGGAGCTACTTTCCGCCCACCCTGTACTATATATATATATATATATATATATATATATATATATATATATATATATATATATATATAAGCAAACTTTAATAAAATTTTAATGCTCTGAATATGTCTCCGACTCTACAGTTTTTAATTTACATTGAGTCATTGCGTCATCAGCCTCCAACACCTGTGACTGGCTGCAAGAATAGACACCGACCACCAAGTTACATGATTATAAAAACTATATAGGGTTATGGATGATTGCCTGTCACCCTCATCCGTTGGAAATTTCCAGCAGCTATTGGTGGAGAATTGAACGGCAAAAACCCTACGTTTCTTCGTTAAAAAGTTGTGTTGGAGGAGGTCTTCAAACGACTTTGTTTAGTAGTGGTTTTTTTTTTGTTAATGTTTAATTTATATGCCTTCGGTATTTAGCGTTGCCTAATGGTAAAGAAGGAAATTACAATACCTTATTAGTTCGTTGGGCCTCGCTTCTGGTTGTAGGGCGCGCGGCTCTCTTTTGATGTAGGCAATGGAGTTACGCTACGAGTTTATTCGGTTTAATTAATATAGGCATTCACTACACTTAAATACCTGAAGGAATAGGCCTATCCTTGTGTATTATTAGTTATATATTGTTAGATATTCACTCAGAACTTATAGGAAGATTAAGCACTTCTTCCTTGCCTAAAGCATCGCTCGAAAGTAGACAGCCCTGAGATGAGCTAATATACAGTCAAATTCCTTTTGTCTTTAATTTTTGTTGATTTTACAAAGTCCCCAGATGCTTAATTTTTGTGTTTTCATTATTTCTTCTCTCGAAGTGATTTTCATGCCTCAGCGATGGAAAATTTTGATACGAAATAATACGTTTTTCTAGTTGTTATGTCGACCCAGTGCCTACATGTTCTATTGTATGGCAATCACTTTTATTCCCAATAGGCTGTCGCCAATCTCGAGGCAATTTTGTAGTTATTTAATTCAATAAATTAATTTATATTTAATTAAGAAGTGAAGGTACTTTGAAAAAACTATATAGGGCTATGGGTTGATTGCCTATTACCTCTCATCCGTTGGAAATTTGCAACAGATTACAGTGGAGAGTTAACGACAAAACCCTCCGTTTTTTCGTTAGAGAGTTATGCATATGTAGGTCTTCAAAGGACCTCTTTATGTTTATTTGCCTTCGGTATTTGCGCTGCCTAATGGTAAACAAAGAAATTACCTCACCTTATTATTTTGTTGGGCCTCACTTTTGTTCGTAGGGCGCGACGATCTCTTTCGATTTATTTGCTATAGGCATTCACTACACTTAAATACCTGAAGGAATAGGCCTATCCTTTTTATAGTTATTAGGTTTTATATTATGAGAATTTCACTCAGAACTTATAGGAAGATAAAGTACATCTTCCTTGCTTAAAGCATCGCTGTAACATAAGCAGCTCAGAGTGCCGCCAGTATAAATCGTTAAGAATCCGCTGATTCTTCAAAGTTCGTTGACTCTCTTGATGTAATTTTCATGAGTCAGCAATGGAAAATGTTGAATACGAAATAATAAATTTGGTTTTCTTGTTGTCATGCAGGCCCAATGCCGTTCACTAGGTCTTGAATTACAAACAATATTAAACCGAAGGATACAATGATCACCTGAACCTAGTGTTTCTGAAACTGAGATATCCTGGAAGGTATCTGGATTATTTGCTAGAATTAAATCTAGAATGGCATTGGCCCTGGTTGGCTCCTTTACTAACTGGGTTAAACCGTTCTCAATTATACAGTCTAAGAATCTCTCATTACTTTCTGGTGTTTGTAATATTTCCCAGTCTATATGCCTATAATTGAAATCTCCAACCATAATAATATTGCTTGTCATTGCTTTATTTATTTCATCAATAAGTTTATTTTCTACATACTTATTTTCTTTACTTTTGGGGATTCCTCCAACTGAACATCCCTCAGGTGGTCTATAGATACCCCCTATCCTGATTTTCCTGGCATTTTTATGCCCAATATCTATCCATACAGATTCAATTCTTTCCTCTTTACCGGAGGTAACTTCAACTGGATTCAGATTTGTCTTGGCATAAATAAATACTCCGCCACCCTCTGAATATTTACGTTAATAATAAAAAAGTTCACAGCCATCAATTTCATAAGTAATGGTATTATCTCTTTCACTAAATGGACTCTTTGGTATCGTACTGAATTTTGTCCAAGTTTCAGTGACAATCATAACATCAGGATTTTCAATACTTATGTATGCCTTGAATTCATTTATTTTATCTCGGATACTTCTTGCATTTACATAGAAAAATGACAAAGAACCCTTGGAATATTTTGCTTGTAATTTAGTCTGGTTCTTGTTCTGTGATGGTATATTATTTGCATCTCTTTTACTTTCTTTGTTGACCTTTTTCTTTTGAGTTTTAATTATATTTTGTATTAGTTTATTGTTATCAAGAGTATTGGTATTTGTACTAATTTGGCCTATTCCTTTGGTTTTTAGTCAATTATATGATACAATCTTTGATAGTAAATCAGTCCCTTTACTATTAAGATAAATTCCATCTCTGTTATAGAACTCTCTTTTTTTTGTAAAATTTATTCCACAGTTCGATATATGTAATTTCCATGCTCTGACATAGTGTCTTAAGCCTACTATTTATATATATAGTGCTTGTGAGTACCACTTATTATTCTCATGTATCCTGGGAATTATACCTGTGATAGATGTTTTAAGGTTAGGTCTCCGTTCCTTTAACTTCGTTAATAGCTGTTTATATGACTCCATGATTTCTTCGGAGTGCTTACCCTTTATATCATTTCCACCTACATGTATAACCATATTCTTTGGTGCAGTTAGGTCAATACCAGATCCTTTTTCTATAATTTTATTACTAATTCTATTTATCCCTGCACCTGGATAACAGTAAGCTATGCTACCTCTAGGTAATTTAGATCCTAGTCCCCTCACTTGAGAGTCACCTATAACGGATGCTTGTTCAAACACACCTATAGCTTTAGAGTGCCTGGGTTTATATGAGTCTGGATTATTATTGCTAACATTTTGTTTTATAGACCTACTTTCTTCAGCTTTCTCATCTTTATCCTGGACCAGCGAGAAAGCATGAAACTGATTGGTTAGTTCTATAAGGACACTTTTCCTTGGCTTTTGAATTCTAGCTTTCCAGATTTTCCTAGGTTTAGTCCACTCATCATTTTCAGAAATTGTCTGAGGATTGACATATAAGGAAAGGCTGGCGTATCTAAGCATGTTCTCATTAAAAAGGAGGAGGTTAAGGGGTGATATGATCAGTGGTGGGCACCGTTAACCAAAAAGTTAACTTCGATAACGATAATCCGTTAACCCCAATTTTTAACTCCGATAACGATAATCCGATAATTTTACTACAAAGTTAACGGAAGTTAACGATAATCCGTTAACGATAACTATTTCTTTACTAACATTTAAAAAAATCAAGGAAAAAAGCTTTAAAACCCATAGAAAGTGTTTATTTATGCAAAATCCAACAATAAATAAGTATTTAACTGTATTTTTATCAAATTTTGCAACTTTTTTGCTTAATAACTTTTTTTTTATTTTTAATAAAAAATGTACTGATTACATGTTTTGAAACCCTTGTAACCACTAACCATTAACTAAATTTTAATTTACCAGAGAATTATTATGGCGGGAACTGAAAGGTAAAATTAAATTTTAGGCACATTTATTAAAGACTATGACACAATGTGCTGGTTGCCCTTCAGAAAGACCAACTTCTCAAAGTTAGGCCCAACTGCCAGTCTTGACCTCTTGGGCCTCAGGATGTCCTTGCCGTTAATAGTCCGTTAAAAAAGTTAACTTCGTTAATTAACTGTTATCGGATTAACGCTTTAGTGCCCAACACTGGATATGATAGAGGTGTATAAAATGATAAAAGGGTTGGATAAGATAGATTTTGAGTCTCTTTTCATTAAAGATCACAATAACCAGACTAGAGGTCATAGTATGAAATTATTTAAGTCAAGATGTAGAACAAATTTAAGAAAACATAGTTTTACAAACAGAGTAATTAAGTTTTGGAACAGTCTGACAGAAGAAGTGATGACTTCAGATACACTTGATTCTTTCAAAAGAAGGTTGGATAGTTTGATGTCTGCAAGGGACATCTGGTGATGGTGTTTAAGCCCATTTTTATTGCATGAATGGTACTAGTTTATTTCCTATATATTATGTGCATTTGGGTGATAGATCTCACAGCTCAACACAGGTGTTGTGGGATATAGGGAGGCAGCATCTTGGGTTAGGGGATACTCTCTGTCCTTACACACCCTATTTAAAGAGATTCCTCTGCCGAGCGGTGCCCCCCATAGTACTGTGAGATATTGAAAAACTCATGATCTTCACTTGCCCCATAAACACCTTTAAATGGGAGACCCAAAATGGGTGCACACACATTTCTACATTACTGTACAGTCCTTTACAGCCACACCTACACTTTTCCTCTTAAGTATATTATTGTAATGTATATGGATGTAAATTGTGACTTGGTCCGCAATTGATATGGACTGTGACTTATTTTTTGGTTGGCATGGTACTGGTATTGATGGGTACCATAATGAAATTGACTGGATTCTTTGGATCTGATATATTTGCATGTCAGTTATAATAGATATAGTGTGTAACATATTTGTGGATAGTAGCCTATTATGACTTTGATCCTCTGGATCCAGAGATTCTATCTTTAGTTTTAAATTGATAATTAATTAGTTTTGTAAAAATTGGTCATTGCCAATGTACAGGCAGTTTTTACATAGTGGAGCCACCTCGATGGGCCGAAGTGGCCCCTAGTGTGCCCACTATAAAAATTTCTTATGTTCTTTCTTATCTCTATAAGTTGGTCTGGCCTCTCCCTCACTAATAGACCCTCTGGACTTATTAAAAATTTTTATCACAGTCAGTGGCGGTTCCTCATATGGGCAATATGGGCAGCCGCACAGGGCGGCATTTGTGGAGGGGCGGCATGAGCGCCTGCAAAAAAAATAAAAATAAAAATAAAATAAGAATAAATAATAAAGAAATAAATAAAAATAAAAATAAAATAATAATAAATATCAATAAATATATTTTTATTAATAAAAACCATCTATTGCATTTTCCATAAACCTTCCCATAAAAGACCTAAACAATGCAAAATGCTTCCAGATTAATATTATTGGGAATAAAGGCCCATACTTTAACATATGTAATGTTATTTTTCTGGGTTTGGTTAAATAGTGAAATGTATATTATTTATTACAGAACGAATCTTCACACTAAGCCACTAAGGTCTGTCAAATAACCGCAAATGGATAAGAAGAGGTCAAAGCTATCAGGTGCTCAGTTTAGAAAAAAGAGGAAAGAAGAAGAGGAGAAACGAGCAAAAGATAAAGGTATAGAGCTATGTCATCTACTCTTCACTGCTATATTGCACTGCTATTTTGTGATATAGCTTTCTGAGTCATTTGAAGTGTACTATTATGTATATAATTAGCCATTAACCAAGGAGGTTGTATTATTCATTTGTTTCCTATTCTAAAAGTTTAATAAATTGTGCTTAATAACATGTTAAATTAATTGTACTAGCCTATTCATGCATTGGTCTGTTATGTTCTATTTTACTATTTGCAGGGGCACTTTTGAAATATTTTGGAACACCCTCTGCCACTAGCCAGGATGAGAAGCCGTCTACTTCTGCCATTATTGAGGCTGAGGAGCCATCTACCTCCTCAGCCTCACATATGTCTCCACAAATGCAGTCTGATCCTGAGGATGAAGACCCATTTGCTTCTACTTCTCCCCGGCAGGACTCTTCAGGTGAGTTTGTGTGCACATATGTCTGTGAGTGTGTGCGTGTGTGTGTATGTGTATGTGTGTGCATCCCTGCAAAGCATTTTGCAAACAGTTATAAATTATAATGTTATTATCACTGGGTCTGGGTTACTGGGTATGTGTGGTGTTTCACCACCATAATTCCATAACACCACCACCATAACAAAGTGCTGTGAATAATGTGTTATCTAACTTAGGTGTGTATACTAATGAGTAATGCTCTTGTTCTTTCTATTAGAAAGGCCTGGAGCAGAATCGCCTCCTGAGGATGAGTCTCTGTCCACCGACCCTGCTAACTGGCCTTCAGTTCTGACTGAGAGAATTCGGACACAACTGGTTTCCAGGGGACCAAGTCAAGTACCATCTGACTTTGTATTCCCTAGAAACGACAGTGACGGAAGAAGTTTCCACCATCAATACTTCAGGAAGTCATTGGTTAGTGGGGAAAATATAACCAGAAGTTGGTTGGTCTATTCCTTAAAAAACAACAGCCTTTTCTGTTTCTGTTGTACATTATTTTCCAAGAGGAAAATAAATTTAACAAGTTTGGGACTCTCGGACTGGAAGCATGCAAGCTCATTGCTCACATCACATGACAACAGTTCAGAACACCTAAATTCTATGAAAATCTGGAAAGAACTGGCAGTGAGGATGAGAAAGGGGGAGACCATTGACAAGCAGGAGATGGCACTTCTGGAGGCTGAGAAGTTGAGATGGAGAGCGGTGCTGACACGTCTCACTGCTATTGTGCATTCTCTGGCAGTTAGGAATTTGGCACTAAGGGGACATACAGAAAAATTGTTCTCACCATCAAATGGCAATTTTCTGAAAGAAGTTGAACTGATGGCACAATTTGATCCTATAATGCAAGAGCACATTAACCGTGTCCAAAAAGGGACCTCCAGTCACACCAGCTACCTCGGCCACACATACAAAACGAACTCATTGATTTGTCGCGCAGCAAGACCATTTCAGCAATGGTGAGCGACATCAAACAATCAAAGTTTTTTTCAATAATTCTAGATTGCACTCCAGATATCAGCCACACTGAACAGTTGTCAGTTGTGATTCGGGTTGTGTCACTGGAGGGGAAGCCCCATATAAAGGAACATTTCATGGGGTTTTTGGAGGCAGAGGAGTCCACTGGTCAACATTTGGCATCTCTGATTCTGAAGAGACTGGAGGAGCTAAAAGTTCCTTTCATGGACTGTAGAGGACAATCATACGACAACGGGGCCAACATGAGGGGAAAAAACAAGGGTGTTCAATCCAGGCTCCTAGAAATTAATCCCAGAGCTCTGTTTGTTCCATGTGGGGCTCATTCTCTGAATTTGCTTGTGGCCGATGCTGCTAAGGGATCTATTGATGCCACAAGTTACTTTGGCATCTTGCAGAAGCTTTACAACTTGTTTTCAGCCTCCACACAACGATGGGCCATTTTGAAAAAACATGTGAACATCACATTGAAGATGTGGTCTGATACAAGGTGGGAAAGCAAGATCAAGAGTGTGGAGCCCCTGAGATATCAGGCAGCTGCAGTGAGAGATGCACTGATCGAGGTGAGGGACTGTTATGAAAAGGCCAATGAATTCAACGTTAAGAGGCTTTATTCAACTAATTCAAACATAATTCATAATCGAGATTACATCTGAAACAGAACAGAAATAATAATTAAACACAATGAAAACATAATAGCAGTTAGCAAAAGTAAGTAAAGTTAAATTTACAACATTCACCCCTCCCAAAAGGCAAAACATAAATTTTCTCAAAAATTAATATGAGACGAATTACATTACAGTACACATCTTACAAATCTAAAATATGAGACGAATTACATTACAGTACATAATCTTACAAATCTAAAATATCCGGCGCTTTCCTGCGGCGCTGAGATCGACGTAACGGGATGTCTCCAGCATTGACTGGAACATCAATTGATGGACTACTGTTTTTGGTGATGTGTCGTTGCTCATCTTCCATACCTTTCTCCACATCCATGTGTACAGGGGAGTTCGGGCTTTTAGTTGACGGTAGATCCGGGGGATCGTTCTTTGTCAAAGTTTCTTGCCTTTGTTCATTGGATGTAGAGATCACAGGTTCTGCATCTGCATCCAAACGGACATTTTCTTGCGGGGCTGGTGCTAAATGCCTGACGGAAACCGTGGTTTCCCGTCCATCCTGTAGACGTACGTGCGCATATTGTGGATTAGCATCTAATATCTCTACTTCGTCGACCAATGGGTCGTCTTTATGATGACGTACGTGTCTTTTGAGGAGAGCCTTCCCCGGTGAGACCAACCATGTTGGTATAGCACTGCCATAGGATGATCGACGAGGAAATCCAAAGAATCGTTCGTGAGGTGTCATATTAGTGGCAGTTGAGAGCAAGGATCGAACAGAATGTAAGGCGTCCGGGAGTACAGCTTCCCATTGAGAGCTATCCAAATCTCGGGATTTCACAGCTAAAGATACGGCCTTCCAAATAATGCTATTATAGCGCTCGACTTGACCATTACCCTGTGGGTTGTATGGAGTGGTACGGCTGGTAGCCACTCTCCTCTCATGGAGGAATTTCCGTAGTTCATGTGACATAAAGGAAGACCCCCGGTCACTATGCACGAATGCTGGCATGCCAAAAATGGAGAACAATTGGCATAAGGACTTGATGACCGAAGATGAAGATAGATCGGGGGAAGGGAAAGCAAAAGGAAACCGTGAGAATTCGTCAATGATTACGAGAAGGTACTTGTTACCAGTTGAAGAAGGCAGAGGACCTTTGAAATCAATATTGAGCCTCTCGAATGGTTGAGTTGCTTTAATTAGATGATCTGCTGGTGGTTTATAAAATCGAGGCTTGAGTTGCGCACATAGAGAGCAAGAAGCTGTCATTTTCTTTATATCATCCATTGAGTAAGGAAGATTGCGGCAACGGATGAAATGGGCCATCCTAGTTACTCCAGGGTGACAGAGAGAATCGTGCAATTGATATAATAGATCAGTTCCCGTAGCCGAACAATGACTGCGTGACAGTGCATCCGCGGCTACATTATCTCTACCAGGTCGGTAAACGATGTCGTAGCAGTAGGATGACAGTTCCAAGCGCCATCTCATTATCTTTTCATTCTTTATCTTTCCAGTCTCTCTGTTGTTGAACATAAATGCCACTGATTTTTGATCTGTAACGAGCTGAAAGTGATGCCCAAGGAGATAGTGCTTCCATTTCCGCAATGCCTCAACAATGGCATAAGCTTCTTTTTCTATGGCAGAGTGATGTTGCTCTGATTTTGAGAGCGTTCTGGAGAAGAATGCGACAGGCCGTCCCATTTGATTTAGAGTAGCGGCTATCGCATGTTCAGACGCATCAGTCTCAACAACGAATGGAGAAGTAGAGTCTATAGCCATCACCACTGCATTCTGTATGTCTTGCTTCAATGACTGAAATGCAGCATTTGCATCACTGGAAAGAGGGAATTCTGTAGATCGAGTGAGAGGATGAATCTTTTCCGAGAAATGAGGGATCCACTGTGAGTAGTAAGAGAACATGCCTAATGCTCGACGGAGCGACGGAAGGTCTGATGGGAGCGGTAGCTCCAGCAATGGTTTTATTCGTTCAGGATCTGGCTTCATAGTGCCCTTGCTAACACAATAACCAAGAAGATTGATTGATTGGGCAGAGAACACGCTTTTATCTGTATTAAATGTAAGGTTGTATTTCTTGGAAGCAGCGAGAAAACAATCAAGATTCCTGTCGTGCTCCTGCTGAGTACGGCCACAAATAGTGACGTTATCAATATAGGCATAGGTAGCTCTTAGGTTTTCCTTAGCAATAACGCCATCAATAACACGCTGAAAACTCGCAACGCCATTGGTGACTCCAAAAGGTATTCTACGAAACTGGTACAGTCTTTGATTCGCTTCAAATGCAGTGTATATTCTCTCTTCTTCTTTGAGAGCTATCTGATGGTACGCACTTTTCAGGTCTAGAGTGCTGTAGAATCCATATTGAGAGATCTCTTTAACCATCTCATCAATGCGGGGCAATGGATAGGCATCGAGAAGAGTAAATCTGTTTATCGTCCGAGAATAATCGACAACCATTCTCTTTTTGTGTCGTTCGTTCGCTGTGACGAGAACCTGGGAACGCCATGGAGAAATGCTGGGTTCGATGATACCCTCCTTGAGAAGACGAGAGATTTCAGAATCTATGAATTTTGAATCTGATAGCGAATATCGTCGAGATTTATCTGCGATTGGTCGGCAGTCAGGCGTGAGGTAGGAAAATAGAGAGGGTGGAGGCACCGACGCGGCAGCAAGACTACATAATTTGAGTGGAGGATGTGCACCATTGAACGCTATTTCCACTCGTTCATGCTCACCCAAAACATCATGCCCCAGTATTACATTAGCGCATAGATGCTTTAAAGCAGTGAATTTGACGTCTTGAAAAACATGAGTATCGTACTCAAGTTGTGCATGACACACACCAGCGGCCCTCGCTGAAAATGCTGTAGAAGCCATGGAAATGCTACTGGAGCAGGGAAGCAATTGCAAAGAATTGCGCAAACAAAACTCTGTGCAAATGAAACTTTCCGAGCTTCCAGTGTCGACGAGAGCGTCGGCCGTTATGCCATTAATCTTTACTCGTAGGAGAGCTTTCGATAAACTGCCAGGAACTGATGCAGAAATGGTAGCCAAATATGGAGCTGCCGCAGAGGTAGGTTTAGCAGCAGCAGATCGGCAGACTTTAGCGAAGTGTCCTTTTTTAGTGCACCGGCCACAAACAGCCTCTCGAGCAGGGCATTTGTTCCGAGGGTGTCGAGGAAATCCGCAGAAGTAGCACTTCTGCACTACAGCAGCTGACATGGCAGAATCTTCAGGAGCGTCCGACTCAATTGGACTGTATTCTGATCGGTTAGATAAAGGCGTTTTTGGCTTGTTTTCTGATTCGGCCATGGCAACAACAGATGAATGATAAGTGGGGTATGATTCGGCCTGTAGCTGTGCAGCGTCCAAGGCCCGAGCCTGATCGTAGGCAGTTTGAAGATCTAAAGTTCTGTTTTCCAACAATCGCTGGCGAATCGCTGAGGATCGAAGTCCACTGATGAAGGAGTCACGAATGGAGTCATCACGACATTGCACTGCAGTACTGTCGCGAAAGTTGCAGTCACGACTGAGTTGTTTCAGTGCTTGGAGAAATGTATCGAGTGACTCCCCAGTCTCCTGTTTGCGGACTGCAAGCAAATGTCTAGCATAGATTTCATTCTGAGGCTTTACGTAAATTCCTTCGAGGATAGCTATAGCGTCTTCATAGGTATTGCAGTCACCTATAAATTCATAGACAGTAGGTGTAACATAGTTCACCAGAAGAGCCAATTTGTCCACAGTATTGTCAGCTAATGATGAGAGGAAGTTATTGAATGTGCGGAACCAGTGATTCCATTCCTTAGCTGCGTTAGCACAGTTGGAGTCTGTATTAAATCTTTCAGGCCTCAGAAATTTTTCCATGATATGAATGAGTTGAATAAATTGTTATGAAAAGGCCAATGAATTCAACGTTAGAGGCTTTATTCAACTAATTCAAACATAATTCATAATCGAGATTACATCTGAAACAGAACAGAAATAATAATTAAACACAATGAAAACATAATAGCAGTTAGCAAAAGTAAGTAAAGTTAAATTTACAACAGGGACCACACCAAAGACTCTGTAATAAAGGTCGAGGCTCAATCTCTGTCAGAGGAGGTTGGGTCATACCGCTTCGCCATTTGTTCAGTGGTGTGGCATGACCTGTTGTGCCAAATTCAGCATGTGAGCAAGCAGATGCAGTCTCCTAGCATGCACGTTGATGTTGCAGTAAATCTCCTAAAAAAAACAGAGAGAGGTCTCCGCAATTACAGGGCAACAGGTTTTGTGGCTGCACAAATGGCAGCCACAGATATCTGTGAACAAATGAATGTGGAGGCTGTGTTAAAACAAAAACGGCTGAGGTCCACAAAGCGGTACTTCTCCTATGAAGCATCTGATGAGCCCTTGATTGATGCTTTGAAGAAGCTGGAGGTGACATTTTTTAATGCAGTGGTTGATGCTGCAACATCAGCCATTCAGGAAAGATTTTCCACGTTGGAAATTGTGGGAGAGAAGTTTGGAGTGCTGACACATTTCCAAAATCTCACATTTGAGGAGCTGACAGAACAATGTGTGAACCTTAGTACTACACTACACTTTAAGGGACAATCTGACTTGGATGGCAGAGAGCTTGCACAGGAGCTGAAGAACTTGCCTGACTTGCCATCAAAGACCATATCCTTGCTTGAACTGCTGACATTTATCCATGAAAGGGAGCTCTCTGAAATATATCCAAATTTGTGGACTGCTCTCAGAATTGGTCTTACTCTTCCAGTCACTGTTGCTGAAGCAGAGAGGAGCTTTTCAAAGCTGAAGCTCATCAAATCCTACCTGAGGTCAACTATGTCACAGGAACGCCTTACCGGTCTGGCCATCATCAGTATAAATCATACAATTGCTGAGCAGATTTCATATGATGATTTAATTCATGACTTTGCATCAAGGAAGGTAAGAAGAGTCAGGCTTTAGATGGCAGTTGTGCTGTGGTGCAATTTATTTTGTTTCTTGTTCAAAGTGTAGCATAATAATTACCCTCTCTTAAGTGTCTTATTCTATTTATGTGATAGAGCATTTGTACAATTTAGAAATTTGATTCTCTAGTTTATTTATGGCAGTTGTGCAATTTAATTTGTATTTTTCCTGTTCATAGTATCATAATTACATTCTCTTAAGTGAGTTATTCTATTTACGTGATGAAGGATTTGTAAAATTCAGAAATTTGAGTCTTTGTTTTGGTTCTGAAGTTCCAACAATTAGTCCAATAAAAAGTTATTTTGTGAAAGAGTTATGTCTGTCCTTTATTTTGGGGGGATTCGAATGTGTGTGTGTTGGCGAACAGGGGGGGGGGGCGCTGAAGGTGAGGTTCGCCCAGGGCGTCATGTAAGCTAGGACCGCCACTGATCACAGTACTACACTTGTCACAAAACCACATCAAGTTTACATTAAGCTTAGAAGCAGCATTTATACCTTTATATATATACTGTATATTAGGGTGGAGCGAAAAATACTTTTTTTCTAGTATGAAGTTCTAATAGTGACTAAAAGTTGCATTTAGTGGACAAAATATGACTGCCAAAATATGAGTTCATTTGTTTAAAATTTTCAGCTGCCACCAGTGGGCTAAATTTAACACAATTTTGTGTAAAAAGGAAAAAAATGCTTCTATTTTAGGTTTGTCAAACTACATATTATAAACTTTTAGCTTAGAATTATCTAATAGTTTGATTAAGATTCCTAGATGATATGAATTCGTTTTGTAAAAATGCCTTTTCATATGCTTAATATCTTCAGCTGCCACAAGAGAGCTGAAGTTAACACAATTTAGAGTAACTGAGTCATGTTGAGACTACCTACACTGAATGTTGTAGGGGAGGGTTTGGGGAGGGTTTTGGTGTGAAGGAATTTCTTTCTGTGAGTCATTAGAACAGTGTGTTAACAATTGTCTTCTTAGGTAGTAGGCCTAGTCGCTCAGTTGATCGGAGAGTTTTTTAATATGATCGGAATATTATAAAACTTTATTTTAAAGTGATTTATATAGAGATAATATTGATTTTATTATAAAATGCTTGTTATAATGTATTATATAATTTTAGTTTATTTATATATATATATATATATATATATATTATATATTATATAATATATATTTATATAATATATTATATATACTTATAAAATATATATATATATTAATTATATAATGTTTTGATGTTACAGGATATTTTGTGATTGTGAATTTTTCTTAAAAATATTATGGCATCAAATATTAAATATAAACATTTCACTAGAGAACATATGAAGTGTGCCATATTTGAAGTACCTTGTGAGATGAGTGATATGCAACTACCAACTTATAACTGCATTATGAAAGATTACCTGTTCACAAAACATTTAGTGAAGGAGCAGATGAAACAAGGAGCCTTCATTTTCTGAAATAGCAGAGGCAGTTTCCAAAAAGGTAGAAAATATTTGGAAGAAGGCCTCTTTGCCAATAGTTTCACATACACGCGTTTTACAGATGATGCGAGTGTACCATGATAAATACAGGTCCTTATTAAAGCCATACAAGTCACGCAAGGATCAGCCTAAGTACAAAAATCAGCTTGAAGAATTTGAAAACTCTTCAAAATGCACTTTGTTTGACATCTGCACCTGCAAATGTAAGGAGTTTAGGAGATGCTCATGTGAAAAGAGTAAGAAAGTCCCTCCAAAAGAGCAGGATTTTTTAAATGACCAACGAACACGCAGAATAATGGTGATAGGAAGCATTGACATAGCACACACAAGACGATTACAAGCAAGAGAACATCGAAAGAAAATGGAAAAAGCACGTCTGGAATCCTCACAAACAACTAGTGCTGCTATAACCAATACGTCCAACTTACAAATCGAAACAGAGACAAGTGAACTTCAACAACTAGAAGAGATATCTGAAGATAATGAGGAAGATACAACCTCGACTCAATATGTAATATCAGAACAACAGATGCGTGAGCCACTGCCTTCATTAGCAATTACTTGTGATAGATTTAAAATGTCGGACAGAGCTGGGGCTGCTATTGCTTCTGCAGTATTGGCAGATCTTAAAATTGTTACTCCCGAAGACAAAGGGAATATTATAGGGAGAAGTAAGCTAAGACGTGAAAGACAAAAACAGAGAAAGGAACTACAACAGATAGGAGAGCCAAAAACCATGCGGGGATTATACTTTGATGGCAGAAAGGATAAAACAATGATTCAAGTCCAGGAGAGTGATGGCTCTAACCACCAAAGAACCAAACGCGAAGAGCATATCAGCATAATATCTGAACCACACTCTCTGTACTTTGCACATGTGACACCTTCCAGTGGCAAAGCTAAATACATTTGCACAGCGCTAGTGAATTGCTTGAAAGAAAGGAATGTTGATATAGGGAACATCGTTGCAGTTGGCTGTGATTCGACAGTGGTTAACACTGGTAGTATTGGAGGCACAATAAGATTACTGGAAGAAGCCTTTAATAAGCCATTGCAGTGGCTGATATGCCTTTTACACCTTAATGAACTTCCATTGCGCCATCTGTTTCATCACTTGGATGGTACCACTACTGGACCAAGAGCATTTTCAGAAGAAATTGGCCGAGCACTTTCAGACTGTAAAAAGCTTCCCATAGTTAACTTCAAACCCATTGAAATTCAAGAGGACATGTGTGAAGTTGATGTAGATGACATAAGTACTGACCAGAAATACCTTCTTGAAATTCACAAGGCTATATCAAGTGGAACATTCTCAAAGAGTCTTAGTCATAAGAGTCCAGGCAATATATCACATTCAAGGTGGCTCACCACAGCAAACAGGACTCTGCGGTTATATGCAAGCACAGAGAATCCTTCAGGCAATTTACAAGAATTAGCTACTTTAATTGTTAGGGTATACGCACCAATGTGGTTTCAGATAAAGCGTAAACCATTATGCCAATATGGTGCTAAACATATGTGGCATAGAGAGTACATGACTCAGTCATTCAGCGAAATGCATATTACGCAAATCAAGAAAACATTCTCATTGCAATGATAGCTGATGAAAGGGAGCATGTGCGTCAGTTGGGATTTAGGCGTATCATAAAAGCAAGGGCATGCATTCAAGCAACAGATGTTATCAGGTATTTTAAGGTGCCAGAAATAAATTTTTATGCCAAAGACTATACAGATCTCATTATGTGGCAAGATTTTCAGATAGCAGAACCACCGATAACCAAAGGAGTTTCTCTTGATGATATTGAATCATGCATCAAACATGGTACTACTCTTCATTCAGAATTATTTCAGTTTCCATGTCATACACAAGCCGTAGAGAAATGCGTCAAGCTCGTTACAGACGCTGCTGGATCAGTCTGCGGACCTACAAACAGAGACGGTTGGATTCGTGCTACATTAGAATCAGGGAAAAAAAGCCAAAATTTGACACAAAAGCAAATTACTAAATAGTCTTCAGCAAGAACCCTTTCTAGAGGGAGGTTGGTTGGGGAAAGGGTGGTAACTCCGCTAAGGCACGAAATAACGTTTCTTAACTGTCTCAGGCCAGTATAAAGGAGGAGAGACATCCTAATTTATTACTGTTCCCTTTTTCAAGTAAATACAGAATCATACTTAATTGTCATTTTTAAGTTAACTTCAGCCCTCTTGTGGCAGCTGAAGATATTAAGCATATGAAAAGGCATTTTTACAAAACGAATTCTTATCATTTAAGAATCTTAATCAAACTATTAGATAATTCTAAGATAAAATTTTATAATAGTTTGATAAACCTAAAATAGAAGCATTTTTTTCCTTTTTACACAAAATTGTGTTAACTTTAGCCCCCTGGTGGCAGCTGAAAATAATAAACAAATGAACTCACATTTTGGCAGGTATATATCGTCCACTAAATGCAACTTTTAATCACTATTAGAACTTCATACTAGAAAAAAAGTAGTTTTCGCTCCACCCTACAGTGTATATATCATTTGTAAGGCCTTTGCAGCTTACGTGATACCAGTCATCACAGCTATCACATGCAATAGCTCTATCTCTACTCTTAACTTCCTTTTTACAAACTCTACAGTCACTGTCAAAACCCATTTTTGTAGGGCAGGCTATGTTGCTAATTTAGGTCCTAGGCTTAAAAATTTTGTTGACTCACCAACTTTGATACTATCAAGTTATATCAAAATAGTTACTCAGGTTAGGTCAAGTGGGAGTCTTACCTTGTGGTTAGGCTAGGCTATCAGAATATGCTAAGCTAGGCCTGTACAAACAAGTGGCCCCTAGTGTGCCCACTATAAAAATTTCTTATGTTCTTATCTTATACCAGTCAAAAAACAATTCCAAAATGCAGGATCAATCTCAACTGCAGCCCTGGAAAAATTTTTCAACACCACACTCCTGGTTTCAGTAATAAATAATTTGAACTTTTTTGTTAACAAGCAATTCTAGGCACGTGACGCCTAGGTACGTCCTATTACCAATAGGTAGAGTGTGGTCACCTATGAGGGTGCACTCAAAATCTAAGTGGGTCTAACCTTAGCCTCTCTAGCCTAGATCAGACTTTAAACTTTACATGTAACTAGTACAGTTCCCGCCGCTTCGCTGACGGTTAGACAGGCTAAACTACAAAAAAAGAACCCAGCCGTGAAAATTTTGAGCTTCACATTGTGTCAACATTTCTGAATCTGGTATCTCCCAAAACCTCCTCACCCCCATTCATGCAACTTGGGGGCTAACCCCCTCCCCATTACCACACCCATCCCCCATTACCCCCACCCCCACCCTTCCCCCATTGCTAAACTACAGAAAAGAACACAGTCATGAAAATCTTGAGCTTCACATTGCCGCCCGTAATACAATTTCTGAATTTTTTTCTCACAATTTTTTCTCACAATTTCTGAAAGTGTGACGGACAGACGGGCAGCTCTCTTATTATATTATATAGATTATATAGATTGAGGTGGTAAACTCGGTGATCAATACACTTAAATACGAAATATCGTATGAATTTGTACAAGCGTGGCTTGACTAGATATATGTTGGTTTGGATACATAGTAAATTTCAACGAACTTATTTTTCAAAACAGATCGAAGAGAGTTGGTAGCCCTGATTCGGTACATTTTCTATTATGGCTTCCTAAATACTGGTTCGTCTGCTTAAGTACGATAAGATAATGTTCAATCATTTTACTTATTCTATTAATAATATTGTTAAAAATTATTTTTAAACATTTGTGAAGTATGTTAGTGCAAGAGCCAATTCAGGTATAATAAACAATTTACTTGTAATGACTTAAGGTCACTAAGTATGAAAATCTTGGAAAGTTTGGGCTAACAGGGCCTAGTACCCTAACTCGAATGTAGACTAGGGCCTAGGGTAGCCTAACTTCTACCAAGACCTTGGCGATCCCACTTACAAATTACCTACTGGTAAGACTAAGTGGAAATAGAGGTAATTCACTTCATTTCTTGTGCAAAATTGCCAAAACCTAACCTAACCTAACCTAAATGGCAATATCCTATTTTGGCATCCCAAATTATTCAACCAACCAAAAATAAATGGCACTCCAACACTTTCAAATTACTTATGTTAATTAGGCTAATTGACTGCCTGGTTAGGTCAACTGTATGCCCGTGATAATTGGTTAGACTTAGTCTTGATATTTTTGTTAGTTTAAACAAAAATATAATGACAACCTAACCAATTGTCAAGAGCATGCAGTTGACTGAAGTGGTTGGTTGAATAATTTGGGACACCAAAATAGGATATTGCCACCTAAGTTTGCAAAAGAAATGAAGGTCAGATTTGAACAAAATACTAAATTATACAAGAAAAGTATACATTTGACTATTATCTTGAGTCATGGGTAATTATTCATTTTACCCCCGCAGGTTTATTTTGATATGAGAATAGGTTTTTCTGGTGTATTTTGGGTGTGTTTTATTCAAATCTGACCTTCATTTCCTGTGCAAATGAGCAAATTTTGAAAAATTAGTTAATTGAATCCCCTGTTAGGTCAACTGTATGCAGTTGATAATTGATTAGGTTAAGTTATGATATTTTTATTAAAACTAAATCTTAAACATTTACCTTAATATTAATTTCCTTGACAATTGGTTACGTTAAGTTGATATTTTTGCTAGTTTTAATGAAAATATCACGACGTACTAACTGTATGCTCTTGATAGTTAGTTAGGTAAGGTTATGATATTTTCATTAAAACTAATGAAAATATCATAACTTAACCTCACCAATTGTCAATGGCAATCAGTTGACCTAACTTGGCATTCAATTAACCTTGTAATTTTTCAAAATGCACTTATTTGTGTAAGAAATGAAGGTCAGATTTGAATAAAACACTCCAAAATACACCAGAAAAACTTCTCATATCAAAATTGCGTTGAAATACAATAACTCATAACCAGAGTATAAACTGGGTTTTATTTTGAATATCACTGATTAGCACAGAATAAATCAATGCATGTACAAAATGGTTCCTATCATCTGCGCATGTGCTGAACATGTTATGTCATAGCAGACACAGATGACAGGGATTTCCACGCGTACCAGTGAACACATCATGCAATTGAAAGTAGTGTTACCTTTGAGAGTAAATAATGAAAAACTAAGAATTTGCATAAGAAATGGCTATTATATGTGGAATCAGTATAAAAAACTGATTATTTATATGATACACAAATAGTTGAAGGCTCCTACAGAGCCTCAGAGATAAATTGAATATTAACTGAGTTGCCTATTTGGTATCTATTTTACTGTGTATTAACTGTAATTAAGCAGTACGATATATGAATTAAGATTCTAGTCAAATCTATATTTTTCTTGTATAATTTAGTATATAGAAAAGTATAGATTTGACTATTACCGTAGATCATGTATTTTATTGCATATTAACTGTAATAATTATACACTAAAATATATGAACCAAGATTCTAGTCAAATTTATATTTTTGCAGTGTAATTTAGTGTGTTTTGTTCGAGTATGCCTTTAATTTCTTCTGCAGAATTACCACAATTGCCAAAACAACCTAATCTAACCTAAGTTAAGTTCACACAGGAAATGAAAGTCAAATTTGAACAAAATACACTAAATTATAAAGCATCTAGCTTTTTCTTAAAACTATCTAAGGAGCTACTATTTATGCATCATATGGCAAGTCATTCCAAAAATTTACTAGTCTGTAACTAAAAAAGTATTTTCTTAGATCCAGTCTATGAGTCTCCTAATTTTCTTCTTGTGCCAATAAGTTTTTCTATCAGACTAATAAGAAAAAGTTAATATCTAAATTGTCCAAACCTAAAAACATTTTGAACATCTGTATTGTAAAAAAATTTATCTCCTCTCAAACAGTGTCTTTCAAAACTAAACATATTCAGTTCTTTTAATCTTTCCTGTATTCAGTTCTTTTAATCTTTCCTGTATTCCAAACTTTTTACATTAGGGATAAGCTTGTTGCCCAACATTCCACACCTTCAAACCTATCGGTATCATGTCTAAGGTGAGGGGATCAAGCTTGATTGTAGTAGTCTAAGTGAGCCCTAACATTATTATTGAATGTTGTATTTACATTGTTCTAACATTTCTATCTAATACCAGTAAGTTTATATTCATTTATAACATTTATAGTTTTGTATCTTATGGCGAGTGAGTTTTGAGAAAAATTTGATTTAGAATTGTATTTTATGATTATCAGAATCCTACACACTGTAGACAGTAACACTGCCAGGATGATGAATATAAAACCAGGACAAAATATGTGCCCAGAGTGCAACAAGTGCCCCACACAATATGAAGAACAATGCCTACAGCCTCTACTGGATGATGGAGTAGGTACCAGTAGGTCTTGTGGATCAGTTGAAGATTTTCAGCCAGAAGTAGTTCTTTGTCAGGAACTGAACACAAGTGCTAGTGTCCTGGACTGTTCTCTAAAATTTGAGAGTGACAAGGACAAAGTTCTTAACCACTGTGACCATAGGCACTGGTGATGATGATGCAGATCTCACAGATCAAAATGTTGGCAAATATGTAGCATGTGTTTTTCATAGAAACTGGTATGTGGGTAATATAAAAGATCATTCTGATAAACATTCTGACATTTTAGTCACTTTTATGAAAAGATCACACGAAAGTGTTTTGTCTTGGCCAGCAATATCAAGAACAGATGAATGCTGGGTGCCATTCCAGCATGTTATCTGTGTAGTAAGTTCACCAACTGTCTAGGGAAGAGGTGCTCATCATTATACCCTAAACCTAAGTGACCTTAAAATTCAAACACTATTTCCTACATTTCTTTAGTGTGCTATAAGTATGAGATGAATGTTGAGTAATCAAGTAATTCATTCATAGGAACTTCACTTTTAACACATGTTTAAGCAGTACATATTTACTAAATTGAGGACATGGTGAATTTAACAAATGGAATATTTAAGTTGGAATCTTGATTTCAGAAATATTTTTCAGTTTCAGGTCCCTTATTAAATGACAGAAGGATATAAAGTTGTATCTGTAATTCTCGAATGTTTCAGATGATCATTTTTCATGATATATGTATGTGTAATGCTGAAATATATTCATGTTATTCTGATATTTTTACTTTGCATTTTTGTGTAAATTATGGTAATTTTGAAAAAAAAATTAAATTGAAGGAAGCTGATAACCAAACTGACTGTAGTTTGCCTAAATGTATATGAACATATGATAAAAATATGAAAGTGATGGCTAACTGTCCTGATAGGGTAATAATGGCATGAATATAGGCTTCTTTTTGCAAAAATAAAATTTTCCAATTTTTTTTATTATTTATTGTTTCCAATTCTATAGATAATAGAGAGCTTTTGAAAGCATTTGACTACAAATACATTACAACAAACTGTAAAATTAATTTCAGCTCTCAAGTATGGATAGGTTTTATCAGTACCAGTGAAAAGAAGGTAACCATTAGTGAAATTTTAAGCTTTCTTTGATTTTTGAAGCCTTGTAAATGGCAAACTATGAGAAGAGAGGTAGGTTTGATTTGACATCAAATATGGATTGTATGACTACTGTTTACCATATATACCACATATCAGTTTTGTGAAGGGATAAACAAAAAAGATGTGGTTGCCTAAAGTTGGACATTCATGTGATTTTGCCAATGATGCCAAAAAATAAGGGAAAAAAAGCATAATTTCAAATTGTTGTATCTCAAAAATTATAAGTAATATTGACCTAAAATTTGGGATTTGAGAGGGTAACCTGGGAAGTTGTTAAAAATTTGGGTGATTTCATATGGAATTGACCACCAAACATTTTATTTGCTTTATTTCTAGCTTCTAAGTACTACTTAGAAAATTTTAGATCACTACTAACTGATGCCAAGATCTTTTTCCTGTCTTAACATCTAACCAGTTTCATTGCATCTCATAACTAAAGTATTTCTACCAAAATGGGTGACTGCATTTTTGAACATTGAATTCCATCTACCATTTATATACTAGCCCAGGCAACTAATCTGTTAAGATCTTTTTGCAGTTTATAAGAATTTTCAGTACTATCCTGTTATCTTCCCACCAAATTTGCTATAGTGCATATAACAGGATATAATTATTAGGTAAAAGTTGCTTAAAATTAATCAAAAGATAGAAGAAAATTATTGAATGCCCAGTTAATTGAGTGCCTGGGTAGGTCAACTGTACACCCTTGATGACTGGTTTGGTTAAGTTGTGATATTTTTATTAAAACTAATGAAAATATCATCACTTAACCTAACCAATCATCAAGGGCATACAGTTGACTGAATCAGGTATTCAGTTAACCTAACCAGGCATTCAATAATTTTCATGCATTTCAATTAATTTTAAGCAATGTTTACCTAATAATTATATCCTGTTATATGTGCTATAGCAAATTTGGTGGGGAGATAACAGGATAGTACTGAATTTTCTATATTTGTAACTGGGGCAACTACTTTTGCATCATCTGCAAATTTAGAAACTTTACTACCAACTCCCAATAAAATTGCAGTTTAGCACCCAACTGGTAACCCCTTTTTTTATTTTTTTATTTTTTATTTTTTTATTTTTTTTTATGGTTTGTAGAGTTTGGCAATTTCCAAGAGGAAGTCATGAAGCACTGTCCTTTTGTCAGGATGAGCTGCTCTAAACAAGTACCGTACCTGGTGAAATATTGTTCATAATACACAGCAAGATTTCCAGGCCTTAGAACCCAGGATTTGATGTCTTTCCAAAGCCTCTCTGTGTTTTGTGTATGGATTTCTATATTGCTGGGATCTACAAAGTGCTATGATTAACACTGTGATGTATATATCTGCATATTTAGCATACCATATGCATACCAACAATTGGAATGGAAAATCATGCTTGGAGGAATGTATTTCTTGATAAGGGGCACCAATGTTTTTGCAGAAGTCTTTCACAGGCACAATGATTTTCTTCTTGGTCACTCTTTCAATCCCTCTAAAAACCCAAATCCCCCCCAATTTCCCTTCCTCTATTATATTTTGATTTATTGAATTTTGACTCCTCTATTTCCATGATAACATTTAACCCACCTATTGGTTCTTGATTTTTCAACCAATTTTGGCAAACTTTTGCACAAAAACTTTGCCAATCAACAGTAGTATGATTACCCACTTGTAAATTCCCAGAGGTGAATTTATGAACAAATTGCTTTCTCAAATATTCATTAATAAGAAGATTCTTATGTGGAATTAAATGGGGGTGCCTCTAACCACATGCCCTTAAACCTACTTTCACTGAAGTCACATGTGGGTCATTCTCTGTCAGATCAACCAAAAAAAATTGAAATTAACACCCTCATCTCTCATATTTTGCTGAAATTTGGTTTATAGGGAGTTTGTGAGCCCTGAATCCATTTCTGAAATTATAAGGTCAATCCGACCAACGGTTCAAGAGATATGACCTCGGGCAATTTGAGGTCACTCGCGAGGTTACTAACATTTGGCGAGCCATAACTTGGGTAATAATTGTCATAATTATATAAAAGACCTCTGGGGTATCAAATGAGAATTTTTTTTTCAAATGTAAAAAATGAAGGCATAGGCATTGGCTATTAGAATCAGCAAAAAAAAGTTTGTTTATGTTAGTATTTTTCATGTAACTAACATATAAGTGAACACCATATTCATAAGTTGTGCGTCAATTCTACCTATTTTTTCACATTTAAGCTCATAATTTGACCTATAGAAATTAAAATTACATTTTTTATAGATATAAAAAACAAAGTCGAGTTCTTGACTAATAGAAACAATCATAAAAGTTTGTTTATGTTGGTACTTTTCATGTAACTAACTTATAAGTGACACCATATTTATAAATTGCTTGTCATTTCAAGGAATTTTTATATCTTAGCTATCAATTTGACCTCAAGCTCCAAGAATTTAATAAAAATTGTATTTCACTGCTAATCTACACTGGCAATAATAGTTATAATAGTGAAAGGGAAGACTAAGCTCACATGTAGCCTAAACAAACCTGTTTGAAACATGTTGCTACTTGTCTAAGTGCAGAATCAACACAGATAGTTGCAAAATTCCTTGTCTACAGGTTAGTACAGTTCCAGCCAGCACTGTGGGTGGCTGGTGGGTATGGTGTTTTAATGAGCCTCAGAGACTATCAAGGCCTAAAATATTAAGTGTGTATAGCTATATATTTTCTAAAAATATATATTACCTAATTGTAAAATCCTATATCTTTACAGATCAAAATACAATGGTTCGGCACTTGAATACTACTGCCAGGACCCTATTCAAAACACAAGAAACGCATAACAATCAATCTTAGAAAGTGACTGATGTACTTGTTGAAAATGTCTGGATGAAAAAGACTCATTGTTGTGTGTGAACTGCTGGACACTGATAATGAAAAACCCCCTATACTTAGTACCACTGAAAACAACGAGTCTGAGCAGGATTCAAATGAATCATCTACTATCAGTGGCTTGAGTAACATCTCTTCAATTCAAGATCTGGACAATGACAGTGATTGCTTGATAAAGGAAAATCCTTCAACTTCAGTTGAACCAGTTCTAGCATTTCTGGACCAAACACCAGTTAAAAAAAGTAAGTAATAAATTAATATAATAACTTATACTTACTACAAGGTCTGTTTGATCTACTATATAGCCAATTATATAGCATTTAAGGTACTATAATTAATATTTAATTACTAATATTCAGGTGTGTGAAACCTTTTTTTCTGTTCTTTCAGAAGGGCTGTCATTAAGCCAGAAAAAGCGCAAGGCTCGTGGTAAGCTATCATCTGCTCAGAAACACCTGAAGGAGAGGCTAGAACTCAGTTATGGTGTTCAAATTACCGAGGAGGTAAGTGATACTTCAAAACTGAAACTAATCTGAAAAACATCTAGACAAATTAATGAATGAATTGAAATAGTCATTCCTGGAGAGCAAATGTCACCATCACAAACTACAATATTGCACTCTCACATACACAATTGAAAAAACAGCTAGTTTCTTTCAAACTACAACATACATGGTGAAAAGAAGCCGTTCACTTAAATCAGAACATGGAATCCTTCCGAAGATTCCACTAATGAGCAAAGGAAAAGTGATATCTGAAGAACACAAAGATATAGTTAGAAGATTCTATGAGTCAGAAGAGGTTAGTCGTATGTGTCCTGGCCAAAAGGATTGCGTGAAAGTTATCAGTGCTGAAGGTGCAAAAATGATTGGTCCTCGGGAATTTAAGAGAGATGTTTGAACTATATAAAAATGATGAAAAGAATCCCAAAATAGGATTTTCCACATTTGCAAAATTACGGCCATCATATTGTGTGCTTGCCGGTAGTGGTGGGACTCATTCTGTCTGTGTCTGCACATACCATCAAATCCAAAATTGCAGCTGGCTGCATTGGGAGAAAGAGGTCTTTCATACAAGGATCTTATGGATTACAGTGTCTGCAGTACAGAAGAGAGACTTGCATGATGCAACTTTGCAATGATTGCCCAAGAGAAGAGGGTGTCCTGTTTTCTTGAGTTACTTGACAGTGTGAAATCAGCTCCAAATGAAATATCTTACAAGCAATGGGTGACTGTTGACCGTTGTACAATGGTTGATAAGGTGGAGCCACTTCATGAATACTTATCATCCCTAAGCATGAAAATATCCCGCATGGTTCGTCATCACTTTGTTGCTCAGCAACAATCACAGTACTTCAAGCAGTTGAAAGAAACACTACCACCTCAGAGCGAGGTAGTTATAGTAGGTGATTTCTCTGAGAATTATTCTTTCATTGTCCAGGATGCTGCCCAAGGGTTTCACTGGGACAATTCACAGTGTACAGTTCACCCTTTTCATCTATTATAGATCATCTGCAGACCAGGAACTTAGCCATTTTAGTGTCTGTTTCTTATCTGCATCACTAAAACACAACACTATAATGGTTTACTCATTCATATTGAAGCTTATGACATATGTTAAATTCAGATGCCCACAATTGAAGAAGGTGCACTATTTCTCAGATGGATGTGCTGGCCAATATAAGAACAGATACAACTTCACAAATCTCTGTTACATGAAGAGGATTTTGGTCTGTCTTGTGAATGGCACTTCTTTGCTACATCCCATGGCAAAAATGCATGTGATGGGATTGGAGGAACAGTGAAAAGAGCTACTGCTCGTGCCAGTTTGCAGAGAACTACAGAGAGGCAAATTCTTACACCAAACACATGTTTCAGTTTTGTGAAGAAAACTTGAGCAAGAAGATAAATTTTTTCTTTGTAACTACAGCTGATTTGAAAGATGCAGAAGAACGGTTGGAACATCGATTCAAGGATAGTAGGGCTATTCCTGGAACTCAGAAATATCATAGATTTGTTCCCCTAAACAAGGAAGAACTGATGGTGTATCCCATTTCAAGTGGCATTGAAGAAAAGAATAAGGAAAAGTCATTTTACTAATGAACCTGCAATGCTTGGTAACCTAAAATGTGTCAAACCAGGAGAGTATGTTGGCTGCATTTATGACATGCAAGTTTGGTATGGAATTGTGGAGGAATATTGTGAAGAGTTTGATGATTTCACTGTGAACTTTCTACATCCCTCTGGGTCATCAGGATCAAGTGCATATTATTATCCATCAAACAAGGATTCATGTGCAGTGCCAGGACATCATATATTAACTGTAATGAGTTGTCTTACCCTAAGAGGAGGCAGCAGAATTCAATACATTTTTCCACAAAAAGAAATTGATGAGAGCATCGAGCATGCAAAAATTGTATTAGGCTAGCACATGAATCCTCTAAGTAGGTCTTCCCCTTTCACTATTATAACTATTATTGCCAGTGTAGATTAGCAGTGAAATACAATTTTACATTTTTTGCCTTTGTTTTTATATCTATAAAAAAATGTAATTTTAATTTCTATAGGTCAAATTATGAGCTTAAGTGTGAAAAAATAGGTAGAATTGACACATAACTTATGAATATGTTCACTTATATGTTAGTTACATGAAAAATACTAACAAACAAACTTTTTTTTGCTGATTCTAATAGCCAATGCCTATGCCTTCATTTTTTACATTTAAAAAAAAAATTCTCATTTGATACCCCAGAGGTCAAATCGTGACCTCAATTTTGGTTACAGTGTAACTTTTTTATTTTTCAACCTAGAGTTCTAAAACTTGCATATCTGGATTTCTTGTCGTTTTCTGATTCTAAATATATATACTTTTATATAATTGTGACCATTATTACCCAAGTTATGGGTCGCCAAATGTTAGTGACCTCGCAAGTGACCTCAAATTTCCCGAGGTCATATCTCTTGAACCGTTGGTCGGATTGACCTTATAATTTCAGAAATGGATTCAGGGCCCACAAACTCCCTATAAACCAAATTTCAGCAAAATCTGAGAGATGAGGGTGTTAGGCACTGGTTGATCTGACAGAGAATGACCCATGTTCTAAATTGCTCTTTTTTTTTTAATATTTAATTTGCCTTTTACACCTAAAAATCTGCTGATCACTTCATAATTCACATTGTTGGTTACATGTGAGACACCCTTTACTGTCAGTGTTATGCTGTGTTGAGCAAATATTTCTAGAGCACATTTATCATTAAGTACAAGAATACCCCGCATAGTACGGTTAATGCGTGCATGGAAAGTACCGTGCTATGTGAATCCGTACTGAATGGGGAATGTAATCAATACAAAATAAAGTAATTCGTTCTCAGACATCAATAACATTATAAAAGTCAGGCTTTTGCACTAACTTAAACTAGTTTTAATTGTGAAATAACTACAAAGGTTAATAAATGCTTTCGCTTATCTAAATTTCATTTAAATATGTATGTAATAAAGTGCATTGCAAAAAAAAATATTTTTTTTTTGAAAAATACTTCAACTGATGTTTGAACACTTTTATTTTTCTCCTTATTGGCATACAATTCTCTGTAGCAGCGAATTGCATTTTCTAAGTCTCTTCGCACTTTCATGCTACGCTCGATGTTTAATAAGATCTCCAGCCATAATTTTTTTCTTTAAGATCTTCAGACACCCGAAACATTTTTTCAAGTTCATCTATGGAGAACTCCTTTGATGATTCCTGATCTTCAATTTCTTCGCTTTTGTCCTTTTCTTCTTCGAGGTCACGCTGTTCTTCTAAATTGATGAGGTGGTTATTGCTAAGCTCTTCTGAATGCGATTCAAGCAACTCTCGAACATCTCTGGAACCTAACTCGTCACCTATTTACATTAGCTTTCGTGCTAGGAAGAAAATATTTGTTTACAAAACTGAAAAACCATACTGGAGTGAATCAGCACCAGTACTGAACTGGGGTTTGGAGTTAAATTGTAATCCGTACTATGCGGGGTATTCCTGTACTTATTGAATTGACTCGTAGTAAGATGCACCACAACCGTCACATGCCATGATTCATGATACACTGGACGCTGGTGTTCACAACACTGTCAATCCTAAAAACTAATGCAACAATGCTGCTGGGTGCAAAATTTTTATTTGTGACAAATTTGGAAAGAGGAGACAACTGCACTAGAAACCAAAAAATAATGGGGTCACCAGTTGGGTGCTAAACTGCAAATTAACCCCAACTCCCTTCTCTAAATCATTTAGATATAAAATAGAGTAATGGATCTAAAGCTGATCCCTGTGGTACTGCACTTTTCACTTCTGCCACCCAGATTCATGACCATTTAAAATTACCCTCTTCTCTCTCCATTTTTCTACCCAATTTATAACTGACCCCACTGTCTCATGAGATTTTAATTTACATAGAAGTCTTCTATCTGGAACCTTGTCAAATGCCTTACTAAAATCCAAATAAATAAAATCTATATCAGACATGGGGTAATAGTAATAGACTATTACAGGATTTTTCAAGTAATAGTAATAGATCATAATTTTTTGGTTGTAATAGTAATAGAAGGTAAAGTAATAGATAAAAGTCTATTATTTTTCTCTTACAGTGGCAATGGACATATTGTGTGAACAAAGAACTGAAGAAATGAACTAAATCTACTCTAAATTAAAATAAACACGTATGTGAAATAATATTGTGGCAAATGTTTCCTTCAATAAAGTAAAATTTATCAAGACCTACAGTCTCTGATATTGTAATGATTTGGTTGAAACAAATATTTGTTAACACACTGCTTCTAATTGCATTTAAATTGACATAAAGATCCTTTTCAAATGAGTGAAGTACAAAAAATAATGGTAATAGATGACCAAGTAATAGTAATAGACAAAAAATAAAGTAATAGTAATAGAAGAAATCAAAAGTAATAGTAATAGAAACACAGTAATAGACCCCATGTCTGATCTATATGTAGAGATAGGGGGTAGAGGGGGGTCTGAGGGTCATTTGCTCAGATTTGAGTGATCATAGGCTCAAATAACAGCTTTTCATGCCAATAACATGATTCAAGCAAAAAAAATTGGTTTTGGCTTATATACAAAAATTGCACTCAAATTTACTTGAAAACCACCATTTTTTAGTATGTTTGCAATTTTATAGCTAAACCGCTTCAAAACTAAGTCTTATAACATAAAAACTTATTTAATAACATATTATTGAATGTTCTGCTGCTCTTCACATGAGATATTAACCTTTGTACATTTCTATATTTCAGATAATTTACATATTTATTCTATATTTTTTGGTTTAGAATACAGAAATTGGTGATTGTTTTACTTTTAGCACTTTTTGTGAAATAATGTGATAAAAGTTTGGAAAGCAACGCTTTAAAATCAGCTGATCAGTAGCAACCACGCCTAGCAATGGCACAAAAGCTAGTGTTCATTTTTGGTGACAAGTTACCTACTTGGTATGATGCAGCAATCGCAATATTTTCAGAGGTGACACAACCAAAAAGCTCAAAAATGTAAGTTTTTGAAGTCTATATGGTCTTACAACGTAAGTGCAATATTGATATGTTAATAACTAAAGCTCATGACTGTCTTTTTTATTGTAGGAGTGCAACAATTCATGCATGCATTGTAGCTCTACGACAAATCTGGATCAAGTCATTTGGTGAAGAACATGTTCTGACTATAAATTCTATTAAAAGAAAACTGACAAAATTGGTTGAGATTTATCACTCAAGTCTACATCCGAGGTACATTCTATTTTCCTTTCTTATGTTTCGCTGGTAATAAAGTAGGATCACTTCATCACTATATTATTATTAATTATTATTTATTTTTATAGCCCATCGCAAAAATGGGAAGAAGAAAAATCTGGGTCCAAGTGAACCTAAATCCTTGCGACAACTAAATAAAGCGTGGAGAAGTTTCACACCTAAAGCAGGATCTGGTGAGAAATTTAACAATGTGCAGTAAATAAGCCTAGCTTATCTATTTCTATACAAACATACATACACCATTCTATTTTGCAGGGATATGTCCAGATAGCCTTTTGGACATTGGAAAACAAACTGAAGAACTTACTGGTGATGAAAAAGCATTCTATGAAGATCAAAAATCCACTCGAATAGCACGAATCAGTGAAGAAATTGACATTGAATACATACAGGAAAAGGCTCAATTACACATGGCACAATTAGAACAAGAACAACCTGAAGAGTTAATGCAAACTCTTCAGATGAGGCCAAGTCAAGCAGAATTTATAGTGAAAACTGAGATGGCATACTATTCACACACCCACAAGAGTGACAAACTGCAGCACCCAGAATTATATTGTCAAAACAGTATATCTCACGATGAAAAACTTGAGAACCTCCTCATATTGCTGAGTGAAGATGACTCGAATGCCAATGAGGTATCAACTGCTACAGTTGCAAACTTGGCATCTAACTGCCAAACGCTGGAACTTATTTCAAAGTCTTCATCCACCACCCCTGCCACCAACAAAATCATGTGCTTGGAGGTGAATCAGCTATGTGCTGTCATTTGGCAAGATGAAGAGAAAAATGGAGAGTATAACTGGTTCATTGCCTATAACAAGTTCATTGCAGACAAGTCAATGACTTTGGACCACTTATGCCATGAGAAGAAGGGCATGAACAAGTGGTGGCGGTACCCAGCACAAGAAGACGTTCAGACAGTTCAGCACGAACAAATTCTTGATGTCGTCGTTGAAGGTGAATGGAAGTTTGATTCCTGTATCAACCGATTCGCCTTGACTAACATTAATGATATTGTGACAGCTTTCAAGCATGCAGTGCAAAAAATGAAATAGAAAATCAGTCATAAGAACGGTGTGCTTTTAATTTGCATTTTCTGTCAATAAATGATTGGAAAACCACAAAATGTCTGGATTTTGAGCTCGAACAGGCCAATTTTTCTCCAAAATCACTCAAGCGTGACTAAAATTCTAGCATAAATTTATCAAAAATATAATACAAATGACAATTCTATTTGCTACCAAAGATATATATCAAGAACTCTAATCATTCCCAAGCACACAGTGAGTATTTCCAAAAATCATAATTTTGACCCCCTTTATGCTGTTTTGACGCTAAAAATCAGTAAATTGTGGTGCAATTTTTGTATACACAATTTTTAGCAAAAAACCTTTTCAAAACTTCATATTCATGTATTTTCACACAAAATGAGGCTATGATCACTTGTTTTTGACAACATGCCATTTTACCCCCTACCTCTACTATATGGGTAAATCCAGGATAAATAGACAGGTAGAAGTGCTGATATAACACTAATACGAGGGTGCTATTCCTGAAGGATAAAGAAATTTAATCAAATAATTGTCATATTCTGCATCATACGACTTGACCAGTCTTAACCACAATTCTTTTTCGTACACACAACCGACAAAAGAGCCTACTTCTATTTCTTTATTGCTTAACTCTCCTTCGATATCACTGGCTTCTCCATCATGATCTACTTCTCCACTAACAGTTTTTCTTATTTCTTCTGACTGAAGACTATTAGATAACGAATATACTTTTAAAGTGTTTGCTGACAAAGGGATAAATCTATGTAATTTTTGGGTACCTTTAATTGGGATAATCGGTAAATTGAGATGCTCTTGTAGGGAATTTTATGTTTCTGTAACTTCATTTTTGGATACATAAAAAAAAATTATTGTGGAATCTAAATTAGTTCAGCAAAATTCAAAAAAGTCTTTGGGAGTTAAAATTTGATTAATTACACTGGGGAACAAATTTCAACTTTTTGTCTATTGAATTAGATTTGACAGTTAGTTCTAGGTAATTTGGGTGCGCTGAGCACGAATTTTTACTCGGTTTTTGCTCTATCAGGTCCTGATTTTGCTCAACACCCCTCCTCTTTCGTCGTATTCATAAAAGGTTTTTTCTCAATACTCGCTAAGTCTTTTTGCAGTTACACATTATGCAACTAGGTTTTTATCTAGGTATTTGTACCTATTGTTATGGTATTGTTTGTATTATGTATATTTTTATATGTAACACCCTAAAAATTTTTTAATTTTGTCATTTTTAACCCTTTTAATATTAGTAAATTAAGCTAAAAATATCATAGAATTCTAAAATTTTCTCGAGCGTTCCTGTTCTCTCTAGTATTCTAGAGGGACAACTAAAATATATAAAAGCGACTCGTTTCCAGAGTTAATCAGTCAATTCAATCAGTCAGTCATTCAGTCATCAGTTGAGTTAGTTAATTAAGTTTGGGCATTAACATAATTTTGAATTGGCATATGATTTAGTGAGTATTTTGTCATCGTGATTTATATAGTTGATTTAATTAGACGTATTTATATTGTACCTACTCATCCGTGTTTCTAGTTTAATTTCATAGATTGTAAGTACCTATTTCATAATAAGTACCTATTTAAACTAATTTTTGTGTTTATATTTCAGATTTTCTTAAATTTATATGATTAAGGGCTTTAAATACCTTTACAAATTGGCAGAACAATCAGCAATATGTCTCAAGCACTAGAAAGTTCAAATGCAAAACAACCCTGATTCCTTCTGTTATATATGTGGGAATTTTACACTTCCACATCAACGAGCAAATATAACTGACTTCGTAAAAAGCTTACTTAGCTTATTTTGGCATAAACCTGGGGACCAAGATAAATCGTGGCTCCACATAAGCCTGCACTATATGCATTGAAAGACTGCGACATTGGACGAAGGGTTCGGATTCAAATACCTTTTGGAGTTCCGATGGTAAGTTTATGATTTCATAAAACTACTAATTTAATCACTAGTATACTGTAACTTACCTAAATGTAATTGTAACTTAGGTACATAAACAAAATTTACAGAAAATGTTTATAAGAATCTCAAATATTGCATAAGGTTGAAACACATAGAAATGTTAAATGTTTGGGTGATAACTTTTGATAAAATTCATAAAACAGTCTCTCGTCGCTTTTGTTAACGCTTTACAATTTTTTTCCATATCAGGTGTGGCGAGAGCCTACTAACCACGAGACCGATTGCTACCTTTGCTTTGTCAAGACTTCGGGCTTCACTAAGAAAAATAAACATTGTATCGAGTACCCAAATTTCGACACCGCGATACGACCTGTGCTACATTCAAATGAGATCCCCATTCCAAAATTTAAGGGTCTGCCAACTCAAGAATTAGTTGAAGATGTTCCTGAAAATATTGTTATGCACTTTGAGAGTCAGACACCGATTTTGACCCCAGCGTATTGAAAGTCAAACGATCCGCAAAAGTTTAACCAGGCCGAGTTGAATGATCTTGTAAGGGATCTAAATTTGCCAAAAAGGCTGCGGAAATTTTTAGCTTCAAGACTTAAAGAGAAAAACTTGCTTACTTCAAACACATACATTTCATTTACAGAAAGAGAGAGAACTTGTTAAATATTTTAGAACAGAGGATAGTTTAGTATATTGCTGCGACATAGTTGGTTTGTTAAGAAGATGGGGGTTGAGTCTTAACGATGCAAATGATTGGCGCTTGTTTTTTGATAGTTCGAAAGAAGTCTTAAGTTGTGTTGTTGTTGCATAATGGCAATCTATACGGCTCGTACCGATTGGGCACTCAACAAAATTAAAAGAAAAGTATGAACATATAGAAAAGGTTTTAATCTTATCAAATATAGGGAGCACGAGTGGATCATATGTGTTGACTTAAAATGGTTAATTTTCTGCTAGGACAACAAGGAGGGTATACTAAATATCCCTGCTTCCTTTGCTTATGGGACAGCAGAGCCAAGGAAGAACATTATTTCAAACAAATCTGGCCAGCACGAACATCACTTACTGTCGGAGAAAAAAACGTAATTAATCCACCTTTAGTGAGCAAAGATAAATCATATTTCCTCCTCTGCATATAAAACTAGGCCTCATTAACATATGTAAAAGCTTAGATACGAACGGCGAGTGTTTCAAATACATAACTTCAAAATTTCCAAGTTTAAGTTATGAAAAAATCAAGGCGGAATTTTCGACGGTCCACAATATAAACAATGATTAAAGACAGCAATTTTCCTAATGTCATGAATGAACGCGAAAAAATGGCTGGTTCTCATTCGTGGACTTGATAGAAAACTTTTAGGCAATTATAGGGCAGATAACTACGAAGAAATCGTAAAAAACTTTTAAGGGACTACAAAGAGTTAGGTTGCAATATGAGCATAAAAATGCATTTTTTGAATAGCCATCTTGACCAATTTCCAAGTAATTTAGGTGATGTAAGTGACGAACAAGGGAGAGATTCCCCAAGATATCAAAATTATGGAGGAACGGTACCAAGGCCGCTGGGATTCCCACATGATGGCTGATTACTGCTGGTGCTTGAAAAGAGACCTGCCATCAACAAGCAAATACGCTAGAAAGTCTTACAAAAGAAAATTTTTGCCACAGTGAAAGCTTCATATCTGTTTGTTTTTTTATTTTAAGTCATTTCTATCGTTATAATGTAATTTTACTGTAGTTTGAACTGCTTGTATTCATGAAACTTGAAAAAAAAATTTAACACATGACTTAATTTTTTAGTCCTAATTTGAAAAATCTGGAAAATGGCACATAGGCTGTCGACAAGAATCAGGACCTGATAGAGCCAAACCGAGTTGAAATTCGTATTCAGCGCACCCAAATTACCTAGAATCAAGTGTCAGATATCATTCAATAAAATACGTGTTGCCCAGTGTTATCAATTGGTCATTGTAAACTGGCTTTTGCTACTGATCTTTTCACAGTGCCACCTATTCCGTCGCACACGCTCTTTCTGTAGCAATGCATAATAAACCTTTTGCCTTTTTTAAATCATCCCAACAACCCTTTTTGGACGGGCCAGCAACAGTGTCTTCCTGGATAGAAGTCCTGTAGGTGGATTCTATACTACTACTAACTTTTCCTGATGTTGCCTGAAATTTTGAAGTGGCTTTTTTTTGTTTTTGCTGTGACATTAATCCAGCTGTAAAGAATTACATAAAATTACAATTGATATACAAATATTATTAAATTGTATATGTAATGTATGTTAGTTGTCTAACTGAGACTTAGTTTATTAATTAGATAAAAATTTAATATATGTTTATTGAAAGATTTCATTAATTATATAAAAAATAAATATATGGTTATTTAAATTTAGGTATTTACCTGTATTTATGGGGCTCTCATCTAAATATGGTAATATTTCATCGCTAAGTATATCCTTATGATGATGTGGATCTTCCAAAAAAATTTCCTCAACAGGTGGAGCTGTAGAAATATTTGTAGATGAGCTACTACCGTACTGCGCTCAAAGGATTCTTCATTTGCTGGTCAAGGACACAATTCTTGTAGTGGTACAGCCTCTTCTGCTGGTGCTGGTACAGATTCCAGTATTCCAGGTTGACTTCTTATTATGGTGTAGCAATTGCTACACAATAGCTGATCCTTTTGAAGAATTCCATAACTTACAGAAGCCATAAGTTCCGTAACTTTTTTAATATTATTGAAATTTTTTTTTTTTTTTTTTTTTTTTTATTTTAAGGATCACAACAATATAATTTATTTTCTGGCATTTTTTTGAAGTTTTTTAGGTAGATATTTAGGTACACCTGTATCTTTCAATATATATTGTAGTTATTAAAATCTGAATATAAAAAAATAAAAAATGAAGACAGTCGGCATTAATAAAATTAAGTTTTAAGCTATATATGTAATGGCCTATAAGGTAACTTTTTATTGCTGATTATGGTAGATCTTTGCTCAGGCAATATTTTTTCTTCAATAAAATTTTTTTAAAAATTGATCCCTTCAATGTTAAATCCTGAAATTTTTTTGTTTTCAAAATTGTTTTTTTTATTAAATTATCCAAATGAAAGTACCATTTTTGGAAACGAGCTCATTCTGCTTCAATCCATATAAAGTTTATTAACCTATGACAATTAGAAGCCAAGATATAGGGATTTTAAAAATTCTTAGGTCACGATTTGGCTAAAATTTGACCTGACCCTAAATTTTGACCTATTTGACTGATTTTAAAAAAAATTTGGGAATTTGTTTTTTTTCACTAAAAAATGTCCCCAGACCAAGTTTTATGCAAATTGAAGACATGACTGTGTTGTTTATCTGTCTATTTAACCTGAATTTACCCATATACATCATTTCCATTATCTACCTAATCAGTTACCAAGTAGAGATGTACTGATCGCAAATTATGGCCAACTAGTCAACTTTCAAAAGTTGGCTGACTATAAGAACTCATTCTTTCTTTGGTTTGCAGACAAAAGTATTTTAATTTCATGGCTGTTACACACTTATTAATTTCTATTTAAATACAGGGTGTACATAAAGTCAGGATCTATTTTTGTGAAGCACTTGGAAATTATATGAAATTTTATCATAAAATGATAAAGTGGTAACATTTATTAAATAATTAAGAGTAGGATTTGACGTGATGCCCATCAGTATCCCTGCATAGCTCAAATCATTCCGCAGCATTTCTAAACACATTCTGGAGCATTTGCGGGGTTATGTTATCTGCAGCAGTTCGTATACGTGTATGTAAGTTTTCAAGACTCGTAATCTTCGTCTGATAGATGTGCGATTTGATAAAGCCCCATGCAAAGAAATCTAAAGGGGTTAAATCTGGTGATCTCGCTGGCCAAGGTCTGTTGCTTCCGCGTCTGATCCAGCTATTGGAAAATGTCCATTTAGATAATCCTGAACAATTTTGGCATAGTGACAAGGAGCACCATCATGTTGATAGACGATGGTACTAACAATCTTATCCCCATTGTCTATCAACATGATGGTGCTCCTTGTCACTATGCCAAAATTGTTCAGGATTATCTAAATGGACATTTTCCAAATCGCTGGATCGGACGCGGAAGCAACAGACCTTGGCCAGCGAGATCACCAGATTTAACCCCTTTAGATTTCTTTGCATGGGGCTTTATCAAATCGCACATCTATCAGACGAAGATTACGAGTTGAAAACTTACATACACGTATACGAACTGCTGCAGATAACATAACCCCGCAAATGCTCCAGAATGTGTTTAGAAATGCTGCGGAACGATTTGAGCTATGCAGGGATACTGATGGGCATCACGTCAAATCCTACTCTTAATTATTTAATAAATGTTACCACTTTATCATTTTATGATTGAATTACATATAATTTCCAAGTGCTTCACAAAAATAGATCCTGACTTTATGTACACCCTGTATATCTGTGATGCATATGTAATTTAGAGCTCTTGGTATACGTTTTATATAAATTTAATGCATGCCTAAATGGCAATATCAGTCATTTCACCAAAATATTTAAATATCCAAGTGTTGATAATAAAATACATTGTGTTCACCCTTGGTTGAAAGACTGATGCAGTGATTCAAAGTCAAAATCAGAGTTGGATATCAAGGAAAAGGAAACTTAAATAAAATGGGTTATGTTTTGTACTTGTACTGATGATATGATAAATTAGATATTTAGCAAACATTTAGCAATTAAGCTGACTACTCATTCAGTAATAGCTAATTACAAATACTTGGCTGAATAGGCTTACTGTGCCAGTACCAGCTATTTACTGACTAGTTGGTACATCTCTAGTTACAAACTCTAAAAAGTCCAAGAGATTAGACAAACAAGTCTTCCTGATCTAAATCCATGTTGAAAACTTGAAATAAGATAAATTTCCAAATGATCCGCGATATTATTATTAATTATTATTCTTTCTACAGGGTGTCCCATAAGTCTGGACCCATAGGGATTTATAATATATTTTTTTATTATGTTGCAGGTAAACCATGTCACTGACTAGAGAGGAGAGAGTTCAAGTTATTTTGCTGGTCGGGACCCGCAGTCACCGGGAAGTGGCCGAAGAATTCAACAATATGCATCCAGACTGCGCACCAATCACACACAGATGTGTTGGCAAGTTGATAGCCAAATTTAAGGAAACTGGATCCGTAGCTGACAAGCCTTGCAGAGGACCTTCAAGGACTGTTACGGAAGATGAAACCAGTACCAATGTGTTGGCTAGCTTTGCTGTCAGTCCCAAGAAGTCACTTCGACGCATGTCCAGCGAAACTGGGATCTCCAAGAGCAGCATCCACCGCATCTTGAAACTTCATCACTGGCATCCATACAAACTGCAACTCCATCAGCGTTTAAGTGAAGATGATCCTGATAGGCGAGTTCAGTTTTGCGAATGGGCAGAAGAACAATGCGTGAGTGATGAAACGTTCCCATCAAAAATTCTGTTCTCTGATGAAGCGAACTTTTATGTTTCTGGGGAAGTCAACTGTCAGAACACTCGATACTGGTCACCAACAAATCCAAGGTGCCCAATGCCTCATGGTTTGGTGTGGGATATGGAAAGACAGAATTGTTGGTCCCTTCTTCTTTGATGTGATGGTAACTGGTGACACGTAAAGAAAGATGTTGCAGGAGGAAGCATTTCCAAGCATGTTGAACCCAGCAGGCGACTACCCGGAGTGGTTTCAGCAGGATGGCGCCCCTCTGCATTACGCCACGACGGTTAGAAATTACCTTACCACACAGTTTCCAGAACACTGGATTGGACGATGAGGACATGTTGAGTTTCCACCAAGGAGCCCTGATCTTACTCCGCTGGATTTTTATTTGTGGGGCCACTTGAAAGCCAAAGTGTACGAGGTCAAAATTCAGAACATTTTCCACCTTAAAGCACGCACTGTGGAGGCGTGTCAAGAAATTTCTGCGACTGTGATTCAGAAAGTGCTGTCGCAGTGGAGATTGTGTCTTGAACTGTGTGTGTGACACAACGGCGGACACTTTGAACAGATTATGTAATAAATTTTTGGACTATTTTGTAATTTTATTAATTTTGCCCTATGGGTCCAGACTTATGGGACACCCTGTAGGTAGTATCTTACCTAGCAGTGATGTTAAACTAAGAGGCCTATAGCTTCTTTTTTTTACTATCCTTTTTGTAAATGGGTACTACATTTGCTTTTTTCAATTCATCTGGTACCTCAGCATAATTAACAGACCCAGTAAACAAAATAGTTGGTGCCTCAGATAAGCTAACCTCTCCTTCTCCGAGAATCCTAGCACATATACTATTATTAGGTCCAGCAACTTTATTTGATTTTATTGTATGAATCACTTGCCTAACATCATCCTGTCCTTTGACTTATCAAGAATGTCTGAGTTTACAGACTAAAGAATTAATATCAAAGTTATTCAATTTTTCTCAGTAAAAAGTTAAAAACAGAGCTAAAATTATCATTAAAAATACCAACAATATCCTGATCATTTTCAAATATCCTATAATCATGTTCTATTGGGCTCATCCTATCATGCTCTTTATTAAATTGTGTTTATAAAAACTAAAGAATTTCTTTGAATCTTTTTATTATACATGGTACCTATTATTTCTAGCTAGATTTATTTCACCATGCCTCTCGCAATTCCGAATCAATTTAGATTACTGGTATTTTTTACTTGCCTATAAATAATTATTCAAGTTCACAAGGGTATTATTTCAATATCTTCTTATCACTTCATTATTATTATTATAATATTTTACATTTTAGTGAAATAAGCCCATAGAGTACACATTATAGACCTAGTTACATACTGTACTTAAATGAAAAGGATCATGTTAAGAATAGCAAACCCATAGGGTGTTGGGTTCGCTATTCTTGACATGGATAATTTTGGGTTCCCTATTCTTGACATGAGGTAAATGGGTTTGCTATTCTTAACCTGATCCTAATGTAATATTGAGTACTTGTAGGTTATCTCCCCCCCACCAATTTTGACAGAATATTTTCATTAAAACTAACGAAAATATCACGACTTAACGTTGTTGCGGGGTAAGCGGATGAACTTAACTAGACTACCATAACTTGGCTACTTCTTGATGACGGGAAACGAGAAGGTCCTGGGCAGTGAAGTTTTTCTCACCTCCACTGACTGTCACTGAGGGGCAAACGAGACTCCCACACGGCTGAACCAAGAAATGGACTCGACCCGCTAGCTATTCCAAAGATTAACCCTGTGTCTGAGTCGGGTCCACTTGAAAACCTGGAAAGCCCTGGCTTCAGGAAAGGTGGGTGCAATGTGCACCCAGCAATACTTGAGGACTTCACATTCTACTGGGCCATTCTCGATCTCCAAACTCGAGCAACCTGCCCCTATTGGTTCTGAATCCAAGTCTCTCTCATACAAAGAATTTAAACAAGTCAAGAAGACGGGACAAGACTTGAAAACCTGGAAAGCCCTGGCTTCAGGAAAGGTGGGTGCAATGTGCACCCAGCAATACTTGAGGACTTCAACTGAATATGGGCCTACGCAACCAACAAGCACGATTTTTGCAAACTGGCTGTGGAGTAAACCAAATGTGACTGGACGAGAAAAGCAGATATTACCCTCTGAATTGTAAGTCCTTGAAAATGACAACCCCAGTCTATAAGGACAAAGGCTGAAAAAAACTAGTTGGTAGAATTCTAAGGGTTTATTAGCAATCAACTCGAATTATTTACAAGAACTAGAATGGGTTATGAGCTTGCGTCTAAACATGGCTTAAGGTCAAGAAATGGAAATCCAACTTGAATTATTTACAATTACAATGACAAAAAAATATTGGACAACAAAAACGGAACTTCTATTAACAGAAAAAAAACTTTAAGCTATACCAGAATGGTACAATTAGAAAACACGAGTGACCTCCCTGGACCTAACATCCTTAAGCTAGAATTGAGGTCAATCCAATCATACCTATCTATTATAGTGAAGCCATGGAGAAACTAAACCTGAAGCTAGAAATACCTTAACCTGCACACCGTTATGCACAGGCAATGTCCATTATCACAAGGCACTCTGTTTTTTTTTCTTGAACTGTTCGTATTCCTCTATTTGGTTGGCAGGCTAGAACTTCCACAAGCGGAAGCCAACTATGAATTGAATATTTAAGGCAAAGTTTTCTGACCAGAATGGAACTAAACCAGACTACTGAGCTAGTCAGGCATTAATCAAGACTAACTCCGCCCATATGGGGGTTGCACCCTGAAAAAGAGAAAAGATGTTATTCAAGAGAACCCCACTACACTCCCCCCTTCGAGCGGTGAGTACCACCACTCAAACAGTGAGTGCAGCGAAGCCCTCTCCCACATCCATTCTTTCAGGGAATTGCCACCTCCCCATCCTGACACCAAGCTCCAAGTTTTCCTTTCTCCATGGCTACTAAACACTAGACAATTATATATACATACATGAATCAATGATAATAAGGTTCTATCACCTTCAAAACCCTACCTAGTTACAATATAACTGGATACAATTTTTTTTTCTTAAGAGGCTAATCACAATCCTCCTTGCTTGAAACTGAAGCCACCTGCACAATTAATGTCCTTGATTAACATCCTCACTAGCCCAGCACTATCAATGTACCTTGGCCCTGGTCCACCCATCCATACCTCCTGATTGGTAGACATCCCTACCAAAGGTGGGGTCCGCTTGCTCCAGGCTAGAGGTAACTGCGTGGGCTGGCCATGCCCCTCTTGATGAGCAGTCCTCCAGAACCCCCCTCCTATAGACAAGAATGGTGGTGCATACTGGAGCAAGGCCTGGAAGACCCCCCTCAAGCTGATTCTTGAAGAGTGGAAGAGCCAATAATGGCTCCCTCCCTGAAAACACCTCCCATGAAGTCGGAAAGCGTAATTTGGGGTGATTGGGGGGTGACTGGAGGCAGGTAAGGACAGGGACATGCACCGGAAGCTGTATGCATGACACTCAAAGCAAGTACAAAGTGGGTGACAAGTGAGGGCATGTGCATGAGTCAGGCAGAGGCATGCAAACCAAAAATTACCGCACTTAACCAAGCTCAAGGTATGGTATTCAGTATCACTATGTGCAGTCACTTTGTTCAAAAAAAAAATTTACACTAGCTTCCTCCATGGCTTTACTAGCTAGGCCCTACCTATACATTACGGTACAGCAAGATATACCTATTTTCATATATATCTTAACCAAGGCTCCGTAAAGCCATTACAAAAACTAGATACACTATGACATTAAACCTAGAAATACTTATTTTAACATCGAAAATATAATCATAGTACCATCACTTAAATACAATACATAATCCTATATACATATATACATAATTAGACAAGGTCGAAAAAAATCACTTTTGTTAATTAAATTAATCATGAACATATTCCAGAGGCCTAGAGGGTACTAATGGTAGCTCCCTTCCAGGACTTCTGGAATGAGTTTATGGAGGAGAATCACCAGCCAACTCTTGAATTACTCCCAACCCCCTCCCAACAGACTGGAGTCATTCATGAGCTAGTTTACTGTTAGCTCGTAATAAAGCCCTAGTTTCTGAACAGATATTTTTGACTGAGGATAAGCTTAATCTATTGGGAGTCCTTGAACCAGTTACCGGGCTAAATTGCCACTCTTGAGAACTAATTGCTGGCCTAACAGCTGGTAAATCTGCTCCTCATCATCCTGCCCATTTTCTAAAGTGTTCTCCAGAGCTTCCACCAAGGAAGAAAGTTCTGGAGGATCACTAGTGGGTTAAGGTTCATTTGGGACATGGAAAACTCTGTCTTGGACCTATTGAACCATCACCTTCTGGATCTAGACTCCCAGGAAATTCCTCAGGATCTATCACACCTTAACAGACAGCACTTGAAGGAGCACTATGAGGAATAGGGGACAGATCCTTGATTTCCTCCACTGGGGAACAAGCTTCCTTCTCAGAATCACTACCAAGGTAGTCTTGACCCTTTCCAAAGTGACATTTTTTTGTTGAGAATGAGGCCTAGTCAGAGGTTTGGGTGAGCTAGACAGGATACCTGGAGGATTCACTTTGGATGGCACCTCATCCGGGAATCCAGAAAAGTCAAGTTCATCCGGGAATCCAGAAAAGTCAAGGTCAAAAGAACTTGAAGTGCATTCAGAAGAATCTGAAGAACTTGAACTTTCACTCAGATCAGCAAGCCATGGTCTAGATTTAACCCTATTCTGATCTGGAACTCCTAGAAACCCGCTCGAATCACTACTAGAATCAAAGAGATCGGTCTCATCTTCTGACGAACTGTCCCACAAACCAGAAAAGCCTGGGGGACAAACTGGAACACTTGGGGTTTCAAACCCTAGAAAACTCTCATCCTTCTCCTCCTCCATGCTAGCCCAGGGAACCTGAACTAACCTGGAATAACTAGGATGATTCTTCAAGAAATCGGGAGCCTCCTTCCAGCTCCTCAACTGAGAATGATGAACTCGACTCATGGATAAGTGTGGCTGCTGATCTGGATAAGCTGGTGAAATGACATAGGTCACACCATTCTCTGCCGCTCGATCAACTTGAAACGGCCCACAGTACTTGGGCAGAAACTTGTTAGAAACTAGATTACCTCTTGGAACAACCTTTCGAATGACAAGTTGCCCCTTGGTAAAGGGACAAAAACCAGGATGCCCTGGATACCACTGTTCTTGAACTGGAGTGGGAATAGAAACTGGAATAGGATCTGGATGAGCGGATGATAACAAGAACTGGGCTGGAGACATAGTCAACTCGGAATGAATCGTACCATTGTAGGTCATAATGGCCATTGGGAGATTCAAATCCCACGAGCTAGAATCTTGAACAAGATTCCGTAGAAGCTCACCAATGGTACGGTTGACCCTCTCAACTGCACCATTGCTCTCTGGATGGTTTGGGGTCGTGCAAACGTGAGTGATCCCGTATCGAGATAACATCTGCTCGAACTCCTGACCCTTAAATTCTGGACCATTATCAGTTAACAACCGACAAGGCCGGCGCAAAAGAGTGGGCAACACTCGAAACTCGAACAGACGGGCAATGGTACTGGAAGTTTGTTGGAAAATGGAACAGCCACTACCCACTTGGAGTAGTGGTCCACCACCATTAAACATCCTAGATTTCCCCGAGGTGTCCTGGGGAACAATACTAGATCCACAGCCACCAGCTCAAATGGTGCCTGGGTCACGATCTTCAGGGTAGGTGGAGCCCTGATCTGGCTGGAAGCCTTATTGAGCTGGCACTGGGAACAAGATGTGACCACCTCTTGCACAACTTGATATAACTGAGGATGAAACACTTCCCCAGATAAAACATCTAAGACCTTGTTTCGGCCTATGTGTGCCATTTCTAGATGGATAGTAATAGCCAGCTCAATCAGGAAATTAAAAGGTACTAGAACTTGGGGAAACCTTTCTGGTTCCTCGTACTTAACTAGAAGACCATTCTCAAAGTAGATATCTTTAAGATAACGACGATATCTCACTAGAGCTTTAGGACAATACCCAAAACCACCCTTATCTAGATAGGACTTAAGTTGTCTCAACACCCGATCACTTTTTTGAAGAACCTCAAGGTTAACTTCATCTAGAAATGAACATGGACGCAAATTTCCAACTACCAGCGGTTCTTGATGACTGGAGGGTTCCTCCAACTCTGCCAGGAAAGTAGCGAGAATCTCACCCTCCTTCATGACCCTGTCAGTGGACAAATCCAGGTCAATCCCGGCGGCAGACAAGAAATTTGCACCCAGGAGAAAACAACAAGGAATAGCTTGATCTTCAACAAGAGCAAATGGGTGATCATTAATAGTTACGTTAGAGCCAAGTGACACAGTAAGTTGTACATAGTTATAAACTACCACCTGCTTTTCAGCCACACCTTGAATGTTAACCAGAATATCTTGTGAATAATCCCTCGAATTTCCTAAAATTTCACGCCAGGCTACTCGAGATATGAGGGAGATCTCAGCTCCAGAATCCAATAAAGCACAGTAGGTTTCGTCTTGACAAGCAAGTGGGACAACTGCTCTAAAGGCACCTGAATGTGGACAAGCAATATCCACCTCAAGGGTGGGAAAATTGACTTCACATTCTACTGGGCCCTTCTCGATCTCCAAACTCGAGCAACCTGCCCCTATTGGTTCTGAATCCAAGTCTCTCTCATACAAAGAATTTAAACAAGTCAAGAAGACGGGACAAGACTGAACATATTTATTGGATTCACTCAATAAATTGAAATGAACACCACCTAGACACTGGACATGCACCCTATCAAGAAGTTCTGAGGGTTCTGTTACACGCTGATTCTTGACTTCAGGGTGGTAAATTAGAGGGTTTTCAGCACCAAAGTGCAATACAACATCCACTTGATACATCTCACAGAAAACTTTCAAGATCTCTGGTGATGCTGGCTGCCCTGGAATTGTCATAAGTCGAAGATGTTGCTTCTGCTTGCTATTCAACTTGATTCCGTACGTTGTAGGATGACTTAGCAGCTCTTCCACCAACTGCTTTCGCAGAAATACTGGACTCTCTGGAACTTCACGATCTAAGTCATGAACAAGAACATACCACAAACACTCGATCAAGGAATCACCTCCCCCCTCCGGCTTAAATCTTACAAGTAAGCCCTTGGGGAGTTCTGCCGAAATTGCTGGGGTGCCCTCTTCATGCTCAACCTGGAAGTGTCTGGATAACGCATCTGCAGCTTGATTGTCTTTGCCTGGAACATAACGAAGCTCAAAATCAAACTCAGCAAGATCTTCAACTGTTCGAGCAAGCCTGTCATTGACTAATCTCATATTATGGAGATAGAACAATGCTTGATGGTCCGTGTTCAGAATGAATGGTATTCCGTACAGGAAGGCTCTGAAGGTCTTGACTCCCCAGCGCATCGCTGCTAGTTCACGCTCTGTAACCGAATATTTCTTCTGAGGACTAGAAAATGTCATTGATGCGTGAGCAATGATTCGAACTTGACCATCCTGAACTTGAGTAAGACAAGCACCTGCACCAATGGCTGATGCATCCACCCACAAGTTCAATTTCTCTGCTGTTTCCCGATAATCAGGAAAAGCCAGTTCTACCTCATTTTGCATCTCTGCCTTGAGCGTCTGGAAGGATTCTTCCAGCTCTGGTGTCCACTGGATAACTGAATTCCTTGATCTTCCTGTAAGTTCTGATAAGGGTTTGCAACTGCTGAACACTGTGGCAACTTCCTTTGGAAATTCACCAAGCCCAGAAATTCTCGAAGTTCCTTGATGTTCTTGGGCCTTGGGAAGTTCTTCACCTTTTCCATATACTCTGGCGATTTTGACAATCCACTGGAACTGACTATATGACCTAGAAATGGAACTGTCGACTGGAACCATCTACACTTTGGTGGTTTGATCTTGATATCATGTTCTTCTAAAACCTTGAGGACTTTTTCAACTAGCTGGAGATGGGCCTCGAATGACTTTTCCATAATTAAAATGTCGTCAATATACACCAGAACCTTCTTCCTTGAAAATCCCTTCAGCACACCTTGCATTTCTCTCTGGAAGGCTGAAGGCGCGTTCTTCAATCCAAAACTGAGTTTCTTGAATCTCCAGTGTCCATGAGGGGTCGAGAAAGCTGTATAATCTCGACTCTTCTCCTCGATTGGCATTTGATAATAACCCCGGACTAAATCCAGGGTGGTAAAGAACTTGACACCATGTAGACTGTAGACAGAGTCTGTCAAGTTTGCCATCGGGAATCTATCAGGCTTGGTTACCTTGTTCAGTTTACGGTAATCCACACACAAACGTATGGATCCATCTGGTTTCCTAATTGGTACCACTGGAGCACTCCAAGGAGATGTTGTAGGCTCGATAATTCCTAGCTGATGAAGTTCTTGACACTGATCATCGATGACTTGATCAATCGGTTCTGGAAATCTCCTTGGTCGCTGAAATATTGGTGTGTCATCGTATAACTCAATACGGTGTGGAGTCATCTGAGCAGTCCCCACATCGAATCTCCCCGACTAAGAACGGCTTTTCTGGAATTAAGCAAGTTATAAACTTGAGATTTCTGGTGGGAATCCAGCTCAGGTAAGTCAATTTCTGAAGTTAGACGTTCTGGTGTCCATTCCAGAAAAGATGAGACCAACTCATCATCATTTTCTGATTCCATACCTACACAATGTACTTGATGTGTCACTGTATCATTAGTGTCTTCTGGATTTGGTGTAGGATCGAGTTCAACTAGAGTGTAAATGTGTCCCATCATGTCTCCTACCTTGATTCTACCAATAGGTTTCCCTGTAGTGTAGACTAGAATGGAAGGGCAATCAATTTACAATCCCTGGAACACCTACCACTTTCTCTCCAAGATGCACGCTTGAAACCGTCCCATCATAGAACCATTCACCCGAATTTCTTGAACATGGACATGTACCATCATCATTTACTCCTTGAGGTTCCCACTGAATTTTTACTTCTACAGGTCCACAATCATTCACCTGCACACCTTCTACAGCCCAACACCTAACCTGTAACAAATCCTTTTGCACTCCTCTCCATTCGTACCTAGATAAATTTCCCACGTAGAACCATCAGTGTTCTTCCCTGAAACCCGTCTACGTGCTAGACTAATCTGTAATTTGTTAGCCCGCAGAAAATCTAAACCTAGAAATATGGGATATTTAAAATCCAACGTGGGAAGGATGTGAAACTTGAAAGGGGACATTACAATACCATGCAAAGAAACTGCGAGTAGGACTGAACCCATAGTTTCCCTTGAAGCATCGGGACCTACACCTCGAATTCTGGAAATATCTGTAGTATCTATTGGAATCCCAAGTTGTTGTGCCAGTTCACTGGAAATTAAGCTAACTTGTGCTCCCGTGTCAATTAACCCTGAGATGTTAGTGTCTTGAAGGGTAACATCAATGGTTAACACTTCTGCAGGTTCAAGTTCGGCAAACCGGACACCTCGAAAATGACCTCCTGGAATATCTGGACCATGAACCGCCTCATCTGCAGTGTTACACCTAGGTATTTGGGCTCGAGGTGCTGGTTTAGGTGTCCATGAAGATGCTAGAGGATTCAGTTCATTTCCAGTGGTTTTTGGATACTGCTGTTCCGAACTGGGTAATTCTGGATGTCCAGGGGTGGCATCATCACCCACCTCAGACGCTAAATCCATGGTCTGGTTGGTATTCATCTGGAGAGGTCTTCTGTCATCTTTGACTGGGATCTCATGATGATAATCGGGTTCTTGAAGATCATATCTTGAAGATTGGACTTCAGCTTCCAATGAGCCCCTGATCTCATTGGAACTGATTAGTTTCCCGACTGTTGTTGATTGTGGTGGGTGGTTTCATTATTTTGTTTCCTTGAGACAAATTTTCTTGACCTTGTCTTCTAGAAGGGCAGAACATTCCTGGATGAGGTCCTTGACACAAAGGACAGTGGTAGGAAGGTGATGTCCCGGAGCTTGATTGCCGTGGCTGCTGATTGCGAGGGCAATCTTGAACCATATGATCCAGACTACCGCACATAAAACATGCTCCTTTCCATCTTCTGCAGTCCTGTTGAAGGTGTCCCTTCCTTGCACACCACTGACATACCTTGACCTCTGTATCTTCTTGGGATCTTGACTGACTGGAGTTTCTTTCACGCTCCTGAGAACGTTGTTGTTCTCCCTGCTGATTCCGATCTTGAGATTTTCGACGATCCCTTCCTTGACGTTGACCTGGGGACTTCTGATTCCATTTTATTCCCAGAATGGAAGAGCGAGTTCCATTCCATTGTCCTTTTTCATAACCTTGGTTGTTTCGATATTGTTGGTTAGGTGTCTCGTGTCTGGATGACTCTCTGGAAGGCTTGGGAGATGGAGGGATCTGCAACGGGAAAACCTCAATGGTTTCTTGCCTTGGAAGGGATGGTCCATCACTTGAATGCATGGCCACCAAATCCTGAATGTTGGACCAAGTCACCTTCTTGTTATGCAAGGTCTTGTTCTCATTGATGATCCGGGTCAGCTGTTGTGACAGCCCAGCTGGAACTGTCTCCAAGAGCTTCCTCCTCAACTCCTTGCTGGTCTCGAGTGCTTTATTTGGGAAGGCCTGGTGAGCCAGAGTCTCGAGTCTTGCAGCATATACATCTGGTGTCTCTCCAGGCTTCATTGTCGCATTCTTGAATTCTGACACCTTGCCAGTTGTGAAGGTTTTCTTCATTCTCTTGTAGCATGCCAACAATCTAGCCTTCATCTCATCATATGCCATGCTGCAACCCCCATAAGCATTATACAAATCCCTGAACTTTCCCCTTAGATGTTTTCCAAGTGTTCCAGTCCAGTCTCTCCGTTCACAGTAAACTTGGCTGAGCAATGACGTTCAAAGGCTTCTAGATATTCAGGAAAAGATCTTCCACTTGACACATCAAATTCATCAAGATCTGGAGCACTGGTAGGATAAACTCCTGGTGCCATCCTTGAACCGTTGTTACTCTTGAAAGTGGAGGAACGCATAGTACGTTTAACCCTCCTCTCAGCATCTGGAAGACTGGAGGTCTTATCTGAAGAACTGGAACTGGAGCTGGTTGATCTATTGCGTTGTGTCTTGATGGGTTTAGGAGATGCCAGCTTTGTCTTTTCTTTCTTGAAAGTTTGTTCCTCTGCTGGTACCTTCTTCCCTGTTCGAGACATTTCTACATCATCCAGATTCTCAAGTTCAGGCATTGAGTCATAAGAATCTCTCTCTAGATTCAGCCTATCCTTCTGCTGCTGTCTCCTCATCAGTTGGTCCACCTGTTGCTGCCAATATGAATTCTGAAGTTTCAATTCAGTGTTTTCCCTTGATAATTGGTCATACTTAGTCCTTAATCCTATGTCTACGTCCTCGAGTTGTTTCCACTTATGTTCCCATGCTTGCTTTGACTCTTCCATGGTCTTCTGCTGCTGGGTCATGAGAGCCATAAGCTGACTGATCTGGTCTTGCAATTCTTGATACTCGGCCATCTCGGGTATCTCGCTGGGTGCCTCAGTAAACTAGTCGGCGTAATATTCCCGGGTCTGGGCACCAAATATGTTGCGGGGTAAGCGGATGAACTTAACTAGACTACCATAACTTGGCTACTTCTTGATGACGGGAAACGAGAAGGTCCCGGGCGGTGAAGTTTTTCTCACCTCCACTGACTGTCACTGAGGGGCAAACGAGACTCCCACACGGCTGAACCAAGAAATGGACTCGACCCGCTAGCTATTCCAAAGATTAACCCTGTGTCTGAGTCGGGTCCACTTGAAAACCTGGAAAGCCCTGGCTTCAGGAAAGGTGTGTGCAATGTGCACCCAGCAATACTTGAGGACTTCAACTGAATATGGGCCTACGCAACCAACAAGCACGATTTTTGCAAACTGGCTGTGGAGTAAACCAAATGTGACTGGACGAGAAAAGCAGATATTACCCTCTGAATTGTAAGTCCTTGAAAATGACAACCCCAGTCTATAAGGACAAAGGCTGAAAAAAAACTAGTTGGTAGAATTCTAAGGGTTTATTAGCAATCAACTCGAATTATTTACAAGAACTAGAATGGGTTATGAGCTTGCGTCTAAACATGGCTTAAGGTCAAGAAATGGAAATCCAACTTGAATTATTTACAATTACAATGACAAAAAAATATGGACAACAAAAACGGAACTTCTATTAACAGAAAAAAAACTTTAACTATACCAGAATGGTACAATTAGAAAACACGATGACCTCCCTGGACCTAACATCCTTAAGCTAGAATTGAGGTCAATCCAATCATACCTATCTATTATAGTGAAGCCATGGAGAAACTAAACCTGAAGCTAGAAATACCTTAACCTGCACACCGTTATGCACAGGCAATGTCCATTATCACAAGGCACTCTGTTTTTTTTCTTGAACTGTTCGTATTCCTATTTGGTTGGCAGGCTAGAACTTCCACAAGCGGAAGCCAACTATGAATTGAATATTTAAGGCAAAGTTTTCTGACCAGAATGGAACTAAACCAGACTACTGAGCTAGTCAGGCATTAATCAAGACTAACTCCGCCCATATGGGGGTTGCATCCTGAAAAAAGAGAAAAGATGTTATTCAAGAGAACCCCACTACAACGTAACCAATTATCAAGGGCGTACAGTTGATCTATTAGTAAATAGTAAATACTATTCAGTTGAATTTTGGGTTTGCTATTCTTAACATTGAATTTTGGGTTTGCTATTCTTAACGTTGAATTTTGGGTTCGCTATTCTTAACATGCTTAATTTTGGGTTCGCCATTCTTAACATGAGGTAAATGGGTTTGCTATTCTTAACCTGATCCAATAAAAATTACTCGGGGTACACTGACACTTTCAAATAATTTGTCAAAAAAAAAGAAATAGCTTCCCTATCTGAAAATGATGGTTAACCAACTGGTCAGCTGATCTACAGATCTACAGAAGCTAAGGCTAACAAAGACCCTAAGATCCACTCTAAGGTTAGCCTGAGAGAAAGGAAAGAGTAGGGGTTAAGAGAAGAGAATAAGGAGTTAAGTAAGTAGCAACACCTATCACTTGTGGATTAACATTCATTCAGAAAAAGAGAAAAAAGACGCACCATCATCATCCGCTGGCCACTGCCAACAAGTCAGAAAAATAGTCGGAGAGAATAGGAAAGATTGCAGAATGGTCCTCAACTCCATAGGGAGGTAGAGCCCACTCTGCCGGAAAAAGATGAAAAGAAGTAAAATAAGAATGCTGAAAAACCATGCAATATGTTCTTAACTCAAGAACAACACATTCTTCCAGCTGTTGCAGATCGATCCTCCACTCTATAGGGAGGTAGAGGATGCAGCCTACTAGGCTGGAAAGGTGTGAAAGATGAAAAGAAGTAAAATAAATGCATTACAACACATTATTAACTCAAACACTATCATACCATGCAAACTACAGACATGCAATTAAAGAGAGAGGGAAAAAAGTATAAAGAATAGCAAAAAGTGGGTTAATTTACTCAATAAGCTACAACTAAGTTCGTGTTAGTCAAATTTTTTATTTTTTTTGCTAGCATGTCACAAGCTGGCATCAGACGTCAACAGACTCATCCCCAATTACGACCCCAAGAGCTTCTGTTGCCAATTGTTTTATTATTTTAAACAACATTAATATTTTTAAAATGCCTATCTAGACTGTTTTTAAACACATTAACGCTGGTAGAGTTCACGGCGGGCGCGGGAAGATTATTCCATTTATCAATTACTTTAAACGTAAAGAAGTTTTAAGCGATATTAATAATGAAACATCTGCCACGCAACTTAAATCCGTTATTACAAGTATTGCTATTATCAAAAGTGAAGAGTTTGTCAAAATTTACATTATCTTGTTATTAATGATTTTGAAAACTTCAATAAGCTTCCCCCTTAATCTCCTAGTTTCGAGTGAATGCAAGTCTAACTCTTTAATCATATCTTCATAAGGCTTGTTGTGCAATGATGGAATTAGTTTTGTGGCACGATGCTGAACCCTTTCTAACCTATCAATATCCTCATGCAAATACAGGCACCAAAACTAAATGGCATATTCTAAATGAGGCCTGACTCAGGACTTGTAAAGGGGCAATATAATATCCTTTGATTTAAATTTGAAATTATGTGCTATGAAACCTAACATCCTATTAGCTTTTGCGCAAGACTCCAGGCACTGGTTCCTAACTTTTAAATCCTTAGATACGCGTATGCCTAAATCTACTTCCTTGTCATCACTCACTAACTCTCTATTATCCATTGTGTACGTGTAATTATTGTTATGAGAACCTATATGCAAAACTTTACATTTGTCTACATTAAATCGCATCTGCCACTTATCCATCCACTCCATAATCCTCTTTACATCGTCTTGAAGCCTATTTCAATCATCCTCATTAACAACCTTACTGGCTATTTTAGTATCATCTGCAAATTTTGACACGTTACTAGTCAATCCTACATCTATGTCGTTAATGTAAATTACAAATAGCAATGGGCCTAACACTGAACCCTGTGGGACACCGCTACCTACATCCAACCACCCTAATTCACTACTATTAAAAATGACCCTCTGTCTCCTAGCACGAAGCCATTCCTCTAACCAGTTAGCTACCTGACTGCGTATACCGTGCACTTTAACCTTCGCAATTAATCTTCTATGCGGAACTGTATCGAATGCCTTTTCAAAATCTAAATAAATAACATCAGCTGCTCTATGCCTATCGTATTTGTGCACTATTTCGTTATAAAATTCTAACAAATTAGCTAAACAAGACGTATGGCATCAAAACCCATGCTGACTACTATTAATCAAATCTCTACTTTCTAAGTGATCGATGATGCGATCCCTAACTACGGATTCCAATAGTTTACCGACAATTGACGTTAAGCTAATGGGCCTATAATTGGTAGCTATGGTGTGATTGCCTTTTTTAAAAATGGGTGTGACATTAGCTAATTTGAAGTCTTCAGGAATAATCCTTGTTTCGAGTGACTGATTAAAAATCTTTGTTAAGGGGCTTACAATAATGTCTTTCAAATCTTTCAAATGTCTGGGATAAAAAGTGTCAGGGCCTGGAGCCTTGCTAACTTTTAGCCTATTGATATAATGAAAATGAAAAGGTTTATTGGCAGACTATAGTCCATATGACAAATATTATTAATACAATGACAGTTCATATACTAAGGATAGAAATATATACAATTGATTAGAAATAATACTGTAATGTCGAAGTTAAGTGGAGCTACAGACAGACGTTTTTGTACCAAGAAGTCCACAGCTTAGAGGATAAATGGCAGGACTCATGGATAGCTTGGATGATCGGGTTGGTTGATTTTTTAATTCTTTGCATTAGACTGTATTGAGCATGCCTTGTTACCTCCAGGAAGCTCGGGACATTGTGGGTAGCAAACATTTGCGAAGCTGAGCATCTTGGGGGTAATTTATGTAAGAGTCTAAAAGACCTGTTGTACAGCAAATTTAGGGTTCTACCAGAACCTTTTTTATAATTCACCCAGAGTAGTTGTTCGTATATATTACTGCAGAAAGTACGAAAGAGAGTCTAGCTTCACTTGTACAGAATTGAAAATTCCGTATGGTCATATTCACTTTAGCACACAGGCTTCAAGATTATTTTATTATATCTGAGTCATCACTCAAGGAGCTGGTAATAGTTTGACCCAAATACTTAAACTCTTGTACTTCCTCAATTACTTCACCATTCATTTTAAAACTTATATCAGCTGGCTGATTACAGCTTTGAGGATGAAATTGCATAACCTTAGTTTTTGTAACATTAAAAAGAATATCATGTTTCTGTGAACTCTTCACAGACTTTTAGTAGCCCATCCAGACCTTTAACAGAGGGACTGATTAACACCATATCATCAGCATAAACTAAGTATTTATCCTTGTGTTATATATACAACATCCCACTGTTGCCTCGTTAAGTGAAGCAATTAATCCGTCAATATACACATTAAACAGTATAGGGGAGAGCAAGGAGCCTTGTTTCACCACACAAGAGGAGCCCAAACACTCGGATAGTACATTACCCTACTTAACAGTGAAAGATTGGTGGGAATACCAAAATTTCAATAAATTTAATATGTACATGAGAACCTTCCTGTCTTCTAGTTTTGCAAATAAAATATTGTGGTTCACCCTATCATATGCCTTACTTATATCTAGGAAACAGCTATAAATAGTTGAATTACTGTCAATGTATTTAGATAGTTTCTTTAAGTACATAGATACACAGGACAGTTGAGTGGGACCTTTTAAAGCCAAACTGATTAGGAGATGTCCATAGGAAATCATTTAATTGGAGTAACAAGAGTTTTTCTAGTAGTTTAGAGAAGCAGGAAGCGACAGCAATAGGCCTGTAATTATTGCTGGACAGAATGTCTCCGTACTTATTTTTGACCAGGGGCAAGATATAGACCCTCATGAACTCTGTAGGGATATAGCTATGAGCAAGCATGGCTGATAGGAGCAATGATATATACAGACATACTATGTCATTTGCATATTTTAAGTGCTCATTTGATAAGTCATCTACCCCTGATGCAGAACCAGTCTTTAACTCTTTAATTAACCTCTCTACTTCAGAAAATGATATCAAAGTATTTTCCCTTGTCCCTCCCACAATCGTTTCGTTGCAATCTATCTTGAGATTATCTCTACTCACACTGTTAAGAATGTTAGAATAGTGGTTTTTCCACAGCTTTGCAATTTCATCCTCCCCCGACACCACATTGATTGTCAGGGAGGACATTTTTGACACCTGTTTGATTCTTAACAAATTTCCAAAATTTGTTGTCATTATTTATGAGAGCTTCACACGCTTTTGATGCTTGAATAGACTCCTCCTCTTGTTTACATCGCCTTATGGCTGCCTTATACTGACCCCTACTTCTACACATATTCATGTCTACTGGTCCTAATCTGGGTCTACCATGAAAGCACCACAAAGCAGGCGTCTTTTGATTCCCTCTTCAGGGGGGGGCAATAAAATAATTCCATCCAGGAATAATCTTAGTATGATAGTTGTAAGATTTAATCAGGGTATGAAAATAAAAACCCACTCTAATAGACAGAGTTTATTTCCACGACAATATGTCCCAGGAATCTAATTTGGTTTCGTTATGTAGATGATATTTTCTCATTTTGGCCTGACCACTGGAACAACTTTGACACTTTCTTTCAGTCATTAAATAGTCTTGTTCCCTCTATTAAATTTAAATATGAATGGGAGAATGACAAACAATTACCTTTTCTAGATGTTTTGGTCATTAATGAAAGTGGAAAGCCCAATTTCACGGTCTATAGAAAACTTACTCATTGTAATTCGTACATTCATTATTTTTCATATGATGAAGGGGTTAAAAGCTCAATTATTTCTTCCATGTTTCTAAGAGCACTCAGGATTTGTAGCCCCCAATTAAAATAGTTTCCCTCTCATTCACGTCCCTTTCCAAATGGGCGAAAGGGGGTCAAAACCTTGATAGGGAGGGCATTCCTATCACCTAACGTACGTGGCCTAGCTCCACCCTTAACTTCTCTAAATCCCTCCCCATCTACTAATCTTGGACGAACCTTAACCCCTTCCTCAACTCTATCCAACCTTTCCGATAAGCTACCTAAACTAGAAACTAGGTTATGCACCTCACCCTTCAAATTACTGTCTTCAATGTTAGTATTGGTTCGGCTTTCATCAGCTATAGCCCTACTCCTGCCCTCATCAAGCATTGCAAGTCTTTGCATTACCTCACGTACACTGCGTTTTATGTCAACTATTTTCTCCCTTAACTCGCTTTTAAAAGAAACAAACTGATCTCTCAGTAATTGCCATAGGGCTGCCATTATAATCTTTAAAATCTGAATACCACAGGTTTACTCCACACCTAACACACGATGCTTTCTGCGATGGCACTGTGCAGTTAAAATTAGTTTATAACTGTCACAAGTTTAAGTTAAATTAAGCTGGCATGCTATGAAAACTTCTAAATTGCTAAAAACCACTAATATTCAATTACTTAACTATAACAATGTGAATATAAACACAAGTATATAAAATTCAAAACTTTCCAAAAGTAAAATTACACTAGGGAACAATATTTTTGTTTCTTGAAAACTATTTGGTGTTTCTTATATAACTTTTGATGCTGATTCCAAATATGGCTTCAGAATGTTTCTATCACCCATAGTTTTCGAGAAAATAATATTTCCATTTACTCAGTTTTCCCAAAATATTAGTTAAAATTAAGTGTACTAATTTAATTTTACTTTCTTTTTTTTCTAGGTTAACTATATTTAATAGCTATATTTTTTTAATGCAAAAAATACTATTTAAACAAACAGATTTTTAATAAAAAGAAAGAAATTTTTGTCAAGTTTTGCTCAAATTTTAAAATTTTTCCTAGAAAAAATTGGTTTTTCATTCCAAAAAGTTTTCTGTGATTTCAATAATTTTCCGCCAGCATGAATTGAAACTGTATTAATCCCAGAGATACATTTTGCTACGTATGTGGAGAACTAACCATAATGGCACAGAGGAAGACGATGACCCCACTTGTGAAGAAGGCTTACAAACTTTATTTTGGATGTAAGGTAGGCGACCAAGACAAATCCTGGGCACCTCATATCTCATGCATTTCCTGTGCCGTCACTCTTATGCCATTTGCCATACCAATGATTTGGAGAGAGCCCAAGGATCACCTAACGGATTGCTATTTTTGTATGACTAACATTTCAGGATTCTCTGCCAAAAATAAACACAAAATTCAATACCCAAATCTTGCATCTGCCATGAGACCAGTACTACATGATGATGATAACCCAATTCCAACTCCCCCAAAGTCATGGACACTGGATGAAGAGTCTGAAGTGAAACAATGGAAATTGATGACACTAAAGATACAGACTTTCAGCAACCTGAATCAAATAAACCACATATGATAACGCAGGTTATGCTGAATGATCTCGTGAGAGATTTGGACCTTCCGAAAAAGAAAGTGGAATTATTGGGCTCCAGGTTACGTGAATGGAATTTGCTGGCAAAAGATACAAGCATATCGGCGTTCCGCACTCACCAAAAAGATCTGATGCAGTATTTCTCCTCATCAGGTGGTTTATGCTACTGTAATAATGTAAATGGACTGCTGTTAGCTCTCAGTCATGAGCACAAATCTGAAGATTGGCGTTTATTTATTGACTCTTCGAAGCTAAGCCTCAAGGTTGTACTACTTCATAATGGAAATAAATACCCTTCCATTCCTGTAGGGCACGCTGTCCACATGAAGGAATCTTACGAAAATATGAAACTCATCCTTCAGCAGATTAATTATGACCAGTTTCGTTGGTATATATGTGGGGATTTAAAAGTCGTCGCGCTTCTTCTGGGAATGCAGCTCGGTTATACGAAGTTCTGCTGCTTCCTTTGTGAATGGGACAGCAGAGCCAGAGATTCACATTATTTTGTAAAGGATTGGCCACTTAGTCAAAAATGTATCCCAGGACTGAAGAATGTGTCTCATGAACCCTTAGTTGACCCCAAGAAAATATACTTACTGCCACTTCACATCAAATTTGGCATCATGAAAAATTTTGTCAAAGCAATGAACAAGGAAGATGAGGCATTCAAATATTTGAAGAAAAAGTTTTCATGACTTAGCGATGCAAAGATAAAAGAAGGGATCTTTGTTGGTCCCCAAATCAGAGAGCTCATGAAAGATCAAAAGTTTGATGATGCCTTGAGAGGAAAAGAAAAAGTGGCATGGGAGGCCATGAAGAATGTTGTCACAAATTGTCTAGGGAACATCAAAGCCTCTAACTATGAAAAAATAGTGCAGGACATGATTGAAGCATATAGGTTATTGGGATGTAATATGTCACTAAAAATCCATTTCTTGCACTCCCATTTAGATTTCTTCCCTGAAAACCTTGGTGACGTAAGTGATGAGCATGGAGAAAGGTTCCACCAAGATATAGCTACTATGGAGAAACGCTACCAAGGGAGGTGGGATCCGGCAATGTTAGCTGATTACTGCTGGACATTGATGCGAGAAGCTCCTAATGAAAACTACAAGAGAAAATCAGTGACAAAGAAGTTTTAAGAAGAATATTTTAAATGCCAATCTGCCACTAATATAATTTTTATGAAGTATTTTTACTAACTTCTATACATTTTTTGAATAAATATTAAAATACAAATTTCTCAGTAACCTTGGGTGATAGAGAAATTCTACAGCTGTATTTGGAATCAGCGGAAAAAATCCTGTAAGACCGACCTGTTCACATCCAAGAAACAAAAAAAAAAGTTAAAATTTGTTCCCTAGTGTTATTAGCAACATACAAAAGTAGATGCAATATCAGAGAGCTCAGGAAATGCATCCGTTCAGTACAGAGTCTGGCTGATGATCTATACCACTAAATTTATTTAGATTCTGGATGTGGAGAAAGCAAATTAGTAGCTGATTTAAAAGTCATCCCTCATTTTGCGTGCATAAAACATAAAGATGCAAAATGAAAATAATTTTCTCATAGAAAGCGAGCAATAATTAAGTATGCACTTACTTACTTACTTCATAGCCCCTGGGTTCTCTTATGCGAACCCAGCGGCACTCAGGTATCCCGCGACCACCGTGGGATGTATCCATAGGTCTCGTAGAGAGGTAATGCTGAAGTTGTCTCTTTGTTGAGAGACAACACTTGTGGCAGTGTAAGAGTAGGTATTCTGTGTCCTCCTCAGGGTGGAGGTAGCATTTTTGACAGTGGAGGTGTCAGCTAGGTGGAGTCTGTGTTATTGGAGGGAGGGGTGGTGACCTGAACGGAGCCTGGCCAGAGTAACTCTTGTTTTCCTTGGGAGGGTTTGTTCGCTCTGATGGACTACAGGGGGAGTATCATGAAGGACAGTGTTGTGTGGTTGGTCGAGTAGGTATTTCCGGGTGAATTCTGTGTGGAGATGTTTAATGGGGTTGATGTTTAGGGGAGGAGGGGGGATATTGTTCAGTAGCTGCGAATAGTGAGCAGCAGGAGTATGTTTTTTGTTGCAGGGTGGGGGATTGTGTAATGTGAGATGGTGACAGGGGTGGTCTAGGGCCAGTGCTCTAGAGAAGAATTGAGTCCCTGTCATGTTCATGTGGTGTTTGATAGGGAGTATTTTTGTATGCATGTAGATGTGGATGGGTGTGGTTCGGAGGCAGCCAGTAATGCTTCTGAGACCTCTGGTTTGTGTGGGAGATGGACGGGGACCAGGCGGGGGCAGCGTAAGTTAGGGTAGTACGTACAAACTGTTTGTATAGGATACTAAGGGATTCCTTCTGCTGACTGAATGTTGTGGAGGTGAGTGTTCTGAGAGCGTTGAGTTTTTTTGTTGCTTTGGAGCAAATGTTTGATATGTGAGGGGAAAAGGACATGTGTGTGTCTAGAGTGAGGCCAAGGATTGTTAGGGTTTTGTTTAGAGGTAGGGGATGTCCCATGAGGGTGACTCTCGGGTGTGCTTGGGATTCATGGCAGTCTGAGGTTAGGAGGGTGATGGAGGATTTTTGAGGGGATGCTGACATCCTATTATTAGTCAGCCAGAGTTCCAGATTGGTAATGTACTGCTGGATCAGGCGTGTGGCGGTGTTACAGTTATGGTGTTGTGCTGTTATGGTCAGGTCATCTGCATAGGAGGAAACGTGGACATGGGGGGAGAGAGGTTGTGGAAGGTCATGCATGAAGAGGGTTGGAGAGAGTATGGAGCCCTGTGGGATGCCATTGTATAGTCTAGGTTTTGAATGAGTGTTGTTTGTGTATGACTTTGCCAAGTCTGCCTGCAATGAAATTAGTAAGCCATTTCTTGTCATTAGTGGGGATGTGGAGATCAATAATCTTTTGTGTCGAAAGCTTTGTTGATGTCGATGGCAACAAGGACTGTGCGGGCAGGGGGGGATAGTTGGTTGAAGCCATCTAAGATGTGTTGGGTTAGGTTTGTGAGAAGCGTTGTGGTGGAGTGGGCGGACCTGAAGCCATGTTGGGTTTGTGAAAGTGTAATGTGTGGTTGTATGCATCTTAGTATCAGTTTTTTGAGGACTTTGGAAATGGTTGAGAGAAGGGAGATTGGCCAGTATGAAGCAGGTAGGTTTGGGGGTTTATTGGGTTTCAGTATCGGGATGATCTGTGCCAGCTTCCAGGTGGAGAGTATGACATTGTGAATCCAGGAGTAATTGAATATGTTTGTGAGGGCTGCAAGAGCAATTGAACCAAGGTGTTTGAGATGTATGTTTGAAATGTGGTCTGGGCCTTTGGCATGAGAGTTTTTAAGGGATTTTATGGCTGCAGTGCCTTGGAGTGTAAATGGATGTGGTTGTTGTTGGTTGGCTGAAAGTTTCTGTATGTTTTTGAGGATTTTTCTATTATTGGGAACAGTGATTTTATGGCTAATTTTTGAGTAGTGGTGCATGAGTAGGTTGCATTAAGTATGCATTCTTGGATATAGAAACTCATAATATATATAAACCATTTTATTACAAAATATGAAAAATAAACATAAAATCACATAAATTCAAAGAATTTGTACAATAATAAGGTATACAAAATACTGTCCAGTGATCCCCTCACCTGCACAAATTCAGAGATAGGACAAGGACATTTTACTACCCTTTTTTAAATCTGCATGAGCTAAGATTCAAAGATCAGTACAAATTTTTAAAAATTGTGGTAAATAGTAAAAAATGACTTAACACTCTTTTGCGTACGGTACATAGTATGATACGTTCGATACAATATGGTCTTGCACGTAGGATATATGATACTTACAATTCCTAAAAAATGTGGAATCATTTCCAATGATTATGATTACATGATGTCTGGTGCAGTTGGTAGTTAATACTTTTTGTGATGCTCCTTCATATCCAGAGTCACAAAATATTGATTTATAATACATGAGGTTTATACTCTTATAATTGAGTGCTCTCCTCTTTATAGCTTTGCTCAGTTTTCCTTTCCAACTTATTAGTTGTTCATAATTTTGTCCAACCTCTCAAATTATTTAAGTGCAAAATTACTTCACAGGCATAATTACTAAGTCTATCATATTTATCTATCTGAAAGGATTAGTCACCATTCATTGCCTCTGGAGCTATTCTTTCCATTCATGTTTTCATCTTATTATTATTATTAGGTATACAGTATATACTGCAAAAATAAAACCTGTTTGAAGGCAGAATCTATTTCAAAGTGTGTCATTTAATTTCATCACTTTTCTTGACAATGTAGGTATTTTAGTCTGGAATCTGTAGATGCAGGAATAAACTGGTATTTTCATTAGTAAAAATAAATGCTCCTTTAGATTTGAGTCAACAGTTGTTTTCCAATCTACCCCAACTGTTTCATATAACATGTAAGTAAGGTGTGCTTAAAAGGAAAGAAGACTGATTAGAGTGTTAGTATCTTGCTGCTTGGGACTATGTGCTTCTAGTGATAGATTAATTGCGTGCATGTCTGCTTAATAGTTAAAGCTGTATATGTGGCATTTCTATAAAAAAGTATGATAAACCTTTTTCATGCAGACTGGACAACTTTAGTACCATACTGTAACAAATATTAGGGATGTACTGATTAGTGATTTTTATTGTTGTTTTTGTTTTTTTTAATAATTAATATAGATATTGCCAATTTAATTATAAGGTATACTTTTGCAATGATATATATTATAAAAATAAATAAATAAATAATAAAATAGGCCATATGGTACTAGTATAGAATGTCCTTTTCAGCCTATTTACAGAAAAAACTGGCCTCTTGCACTGAAAGTCTTGTATCTTGAGATCTGTTAAACTTGCGAGAACACTGGCTGGGAGCTGACTACCCATTGTCCAACCTTTCCAGGACTCTCCCATCCATGCCTCGGATTTTGAATCTCCCACTTAACTATCCTTTAGACCCGTGATGACATATTTTCCCCCCGAGACCATCCATATATATACATACACATACACCCATATACATATATACCAATATATACATAAATACTTATATATACATATTTATATATATTGTATACCCCATACACATGCATACATCCAGAATTCCAGATACATACGCATGCATACTCACATATATACCTACACAAACTCATACACCTCTATTTCGCCCTTTCATTACCTCCGAGATCATTTAGCACATACAGTAATATCCATACAGCCAAAAGAAACCGATTAAGCACAGACAGAGCAGCAAAGCTAGTATTTAATATTTATATCCCAAAATGCAAAATTCCAAGAAAGTGAAGTAAAACATGGTGCTACATTGGCTTTGTCAACATCCAAATCTGCAATAAATACCAGTACCTGTGATATTGAAACTATTTGCTTTAATCAATCTAGTGATAATGATTCTTCAATGGAAATAGAATCAGATAATGAAAGTTAAACAGCATTAGGTTAACACAAAGGTTAACCACTTAACAAACTTATTTATTTCCAAGAAAGTGGACAATATATATCTATTTTTTTTAATAGAATATTTTATTCTTTTTATTGTGCTAAAGAGGAAAATAATCGACATTTTATTATTTTTTTTATTTTTAAGAAGTTATAAAGAATTACATGTCCTTTGAAAAATTTGCCCGAGTTTATACGTTCATTTTTTAAAACGAGAAATACATGTTTTTTTGAATAAAAATAATAATAAATGTTAAGCAAATTCCTTTCAAAACAACTCTGAACTAAATAAAAACTATGTAAAAGAAAATTGGCATATTACTTTTAAGAGAAATCATACTTCGAGTGATAATCACGAAAGCACGGAGAAACGCATAGGCCTACATCGCAATCTCTGCAGTAATATCTTGACTCACGGCGAATTTTTTTTCCCCTTTCGGTTTTCTTTTGTGTACAAACTGCACATATCCTTGTTGGGTTCGTTTTTTTCTCAGTTGCTGGAATAATATCTGGAAAGTGGCGCCCTGACATTTGAAGTGGTGTGGCATTGGTGCTTGGTCGACCCCTTGAAGCTACGAAAGATACTTTGTATTTTGCAACCATCATGTCGATCAGCTCCATTCTGTAGTCTAATGGTTTCTTGCTTTGTCCCGTTTGTTTGAAAAGAATGAAAGAATTCCATACAGCTAATTCTAAAAGATGAAAAAACAACTTCCGGTAATACTTCTTTCCCCGTTTCCCCATGATTGGGTAGCTTGAAAGTGTTTGATCAACCTGATCAACTCCTCCCATGGTGTTGTTGTAATCCTTCACAATCTGAGGCACACGGACAACACCTCGCCTTCTTACACATTCTGTCATTTCTGAAGAATGAACAGTTGATAGAAGAGTGACATCCCTTTTGTCTTTCCATTTCATAGCCAAAACTTTTCGACGCCTAAATGCAATACTTTCCCCCTTTTTCAGTTTTTTGTTTTTTATTTGCGCAGGTATCCCTTTCCTTGTTTGTTTTACAGTCCCATAAGTGTCTGTACGATGTTCAACCAATAAGTTAGCCAGCTCCGGTGAAGTATAAAAGTTGTCTGTAGTCAGGCAATGACCTTTCCCCAATAATGGCTCCATCAATGACATCACAATTTGGATAGATACTGGAAGATCTTTATAAACCTGACTCACTTGAGTACCTTTTCCAGTGTATATGATTGTTGACCAAACATAGCCTGACTTTGATTCGCAAAGCATGTATAATTTTATGCCAAAGCGAGCTCTCTTCAGAGGCATATACTGCACCCACCCAAGACGTCCTTTATACATCATAAGGCTCATCAATTGTCACATCACGATCTAGGTTGTATAGAGAATTGAATTTGTCACTAAGGTATTTGTAAACTGGATAAATTTTGTTCAGTTTCTGGTATGGGTGGGTATTTGGGTCATAATCTTCATTATTTGCAAAATGTAAATTACTTTTCAAAAGCTGAAATCTTTTGAGAGTCATGCACTGTCTAAAAAATGGTGTATCCATGATAGGCTTTTTTGTCCAATAAAGCCAATAGTTAGGCTTTGGAATTAGGCCTTGCAGCATTGTTATTGCTAAAAACACTCTTATCTCATTACTGTCTGTAGCTCTCCAAGCACTGTTCCCGTGTTGCATTGCATACCGATTCGTCTCAGTTACAATAATATCGATGAGTTCATCAGTAAAATATAAATTGAAAAAATCTAATGGATTACCTTCAACGGGAACATTCATATTTGCATTACTCTTTGTGAAGTCAAATCTTGGAGGAGCTACCGTAGGCTGAGTCTCTTCAAACCACGATTGACGAAATTGCTCAAATGTTTCATCTGATTCACCCTCCGAAAAGTCTTCTGAGCAAGAGGAATCACTGTTATCATCTTCGGAAGAGCTCAGATGTATATCTTCAACATTTCCTAACAAACTTTCTTCTTCACTATCAGAATCCATCTTTATATGACTAAAATTACCATATGTAAAAAATGATTTGGACAGACATACAACGCACCTCGGATGACTGTTGCGCACTGAGAAAGTACTGTATATAAACATAATTATATGTGTTATATGTCAAAAGCCAGGCTTCAAACCACGCCCAGAGGGTGGCTTTCGAGCAGTACAGCCAATTAGAGTAAATGCACGAGATATCTCGTTCAAATTTTAAACATACTTCAAATTTTTCATGCGCCCGAGTAAATTCGGGTAAATTTTTTAGAGCGAGTCTTTGATGCCTGAGTATATTCGGGCAAATTCGTTAAGTGGTTAAGGAAAGAGATGAATATTTTTATTTTTTTATTTTTCTATTTGGATATATATATATATATATATATATATATATATATATATATATATTATATTAGTGATGTAGGTCGCATCCGCGGAACATCCGCACATTTTCTCACACCCGCATCCGCACTTTGGACTGCGGATGTCGACTGTTGAGATAAAATGTCATTAATAAGCGGAAATTATCAAATTCTACTATATTAATAGAACTAGTTCATTGTGCACAAAAGTGATGCAAGCGACAAGATGAGAGGCTGTTCTTGTATGAAGTTACTCTCTTGCAACCTACTTAGATCCACGTTACAAAGCTAAGTTATTTTCACCTAGTACATTAGAACGAGTTAAATCATCACTTGGCAAAGCAGTTGAAGAGCTTCAATCTCTTGAATCTGTCGCTTCGCCACCCACCAAAAGAATAAAAGTTTCAGTGACAGAACCAACACCTTCAACAAGCAAATCTATCACAGAATCTGTGTCTCAGTTTCTTGAGTCAAGCAGCAATGATGAGACCTACGCGATGTCAAAAGATGTAGTAAAAATGACCGAGAGCTATCACCAAGAAAAACGCCTGGCTGCATGTGACAATCCTATTAGCTGGTGGAAAAATACGCAGAATATCTATCCATACTTGAGTAAACTTGCAAGGAAACATTTAGCCTGTCCTCCAACAAACGTACCAAGCGAGAGATTATTTGCAGTGCTGGATTAATATATGATGAAAAGAGAAACAGACTGGCAGCAGAAAAGGCAGAAAAATTAATGTTCCTTAAGCATAACCTTCCTATAATTAAGTTTGAACATTAAACGATGAACATCTTAGTTTACTTTATTTTAATTACTCATTTATAAATATGCCTAATAAAACTTTAAACTTAATATAAATAGTTATCAAGCTAATTAAAGATCTCTCTCTATAAGGGTGGAGGTGTTGGGGAAAGAGGTCGGTGGGGTGCATTTGAGTTGGGTTCACGTCCCGCATCCTGGTAACACAATTATGGTTTCTAATTGTGGCTGAAACTCGACAAAATATAACGAATTTATTTGCAGACGAATTCACTAATTGATTTCTATATTAGTTAGATGCTTGATATTATTTTATATGTTCAGAGAAAAGTACAGCAATTATTGTACAATTAATCAATTATACTACATTATAGCTACAGCTCTCTATATAATAACTTATTATATACGTTAAACACAACAAATCTCGAATATATCCTAAAAAATAACGAAAATGTAGACATCCGCATCTGCATCCGCGGATGTGAAAAAAATGACATCCGCTACATCACTATATATATATATATATATATATATATATATATATATATATGCACACTGGTATTCTTGCCAATCACAATTATATATATTGTTTTATACCAGTATTATGTATTTTTTATTATGTATATTATACCAGTACCTGTGATATTGAAACTAGCATATATGCTCTACCCAATCTAGTGATGATTCTTCCATGGAAATGAAGGCTAAACAACATTAGGTTAACAAAAAGATTCAAAAAAGGTGGATATTTTTTTTTCTATCTGGAATATATATACTGGTACTCTTGCCAATCACAATTATGTATATTGTTTGAAACGAGGAAGCATGTTTTATGTTCTAGTTAAAAAATATATATACATATAAAAAATGAGGGTTTGTTTTTCCTTTCTATTACTGTATATACTTTTTGTGTGATTCAGTTTTTCTAAAAGATGACTATATATACTAGGTATAACCATATAAGCATGGTAGTATAGTAAATTTTAGGTAATACTAATATACTTATTAGATTAAAGGAAGAAAAATATGGAATAAGTTTAAAACAATAAAAAACAAAAAAAAACACACTATCTTCGTTTTAAACAAAAAACAAAACAAAAAAACAACAAAAAACGACTCGCATCACTAGTACTGATATTGCTTTTTAGCTGATTTACTGATACTGATAATTAAAAACCGTATCAGCCAATAACTGATACCAATATCCAGCTAAGATTTATTAGTTTGTCATAATTTTGTAACATTCATAATTTATTTTTTGTGTTGAAACTTTGGCAACAAAGCAATAATCCTTTTCATTGAAGATGGCAGCACTGCATTAGATGTCATCGTTTTGTTTGTTATACAATTGGACAATGACAATTTTACACGAGAACTTAATCCTTGTGAAAAAATAACGAGTTATGTGAAGTGATAAAACGATAAAATATTGGACATTTCATCCTCTAAATAGTCTTTTATTCATTATTTTGGAAAAATTGTACTTTTGAAATATTGGCTGATACTGACAAAAATCTACCAATATCACTGATACTGATACCAATATATCGGTACATCCCTAACAAATATGCCAAGGGGAAAGATACACTTCAGTTTCAACTACAATATGTTAAATCTTATGGGTGGCAATGGTACAGTATCTTTGTTGGCAAATGGTGCAAGGCACATCATCAAAATTTTAAGGTTATTGCTTATTTTGCAGGAAAGCAATTAAGTGTGACAACTCAGGATTTTAGCAAATTCTGCTGTGTGCCCTTGGAAAGAGAGAAAAAGTTGACACATTATAGATGGAACATGCATTAGTCTTACACAAACAAGCTTGTAGTTCCTTGGAGTCAAAGTATCTACTGAAAACAAGTACAGTGGATACCCATTACCCACTAATTTGTACCCCCAAAATTAATTTTTTGCTTTAATCCAATTAGCATTCAGAGCATAAATTATTTGAGAAAATTTTGTACTTTTTAAAAAAAATGGAAAGTAAGTAGAAAAAGTATGAAATTGAAGTAGCAGAGAAAAGTTTGTATTTTTCTCCAAAAAATGTGAATTAAGTGTGGAAAAAGTATAAAATTGAAAGTGGAGAAAATTTTGCACGATGAATAAATTAATGCAAATATAGTATGAAAATACCATGTGGGCCCCCTCTACAAGTCCCAATTTGATGCTTTGTCCAATGCCCACCAGGTCACCTGTGCATCCTCTGACTTGTTGGGGAGTATGAAAAAGTTCAATAGGTTTTATGAAAGTGCAAATTACAGGGCACATTTCATACATTTTGGTTAATTTGTAAATCCCCTTAATTTGATGGGGATAGTCCCAAAAGCATTGAAATAGGGAGGATTCAAGCAAGAAACCTTTGTATGTGTATCTGAGAAAGATGGTCTCCCACTTTAGTTATTAGGGTGGAGTGAAAAAATCAGAAGTGCCAGGATCAAAATTGAGGGGGTCTAGATCAGAGTTTTTCAAACTTTTTGAAGCCGTGGAACCTTTATTGAAAAAAAAAAAAAATTCACAGAACCTTGACCAATGGGTAAAATTTTAATGATATAAGGCAAATGGTTAATAAAACACAATTTATGTGCTCACTGCAGTTTATTTATGAAATTTACAAATGAATTTACAATATGAATTTCACAAAAAAAAAAAAAAAAAAATACAAATTACTTTTATTGACCTATTTATTTTAAATTCCCCTCCCCACATTACTGTCAGCATAAAAGAAATTATAAGTATAAAAAATGTTTATTGTATCAGGTCATCCCGTAAATAATGTAATTTTTTACGATAGATTAAGTTTAAACTAGTCCTACTCGGTTTAAGCATAAATTTTACGAAGGTTATATCTAAGAGGAGAGCTATCGTGTTTTGCTTTATGTGAACCCCTCATAAACATGGCAGTATCAGAAGAACATATCAGGAATATAATGCTTTACAAGTTCAAAAAAGGGAATAGTGCTATTGAAGCAACACAAAACATTCAGGAAGTTTATGGCAATGATATTCTGCATGTGAGGAAATGTCAAAGATGTTTCAAAAGTTTAGGAATGGTGACTGCTGTTTGGCAGATGCAGCATGCTCTGGACACCCTGCTGAGTTTGATGATGACCTACTGTTAGCCGCACTTGAAGAAGGCTGTTCAACAAATGTTGAAGAATTGGCCCAGAAACTCAATTCATCCATGTCCACCATCCATTGACATTTGCAACAACTTATTCTGGATATCTCATCGTTTGAATTAAAATTTTCTCTCTCACCTACTCTCTCTTTGCCTATGCCTTTCAAAACAAATTGTAAATTCATCCATGATAGTTGGTATTATTTTATCTCGCCTCTCTCTCCTTCTCAGTCTCTCATGACATGCCCCATGGAACCCCTTCAAGTTCTCATGGAACACAGTTTGAAAACCCCTGGTCTAGATAGTTGTCTTTTGTTCAGGATTAAACTTTAAAACTAATTTTGGGTGGTTGCATACAAAATTGACTGCTACTGGGCAATTTATACAAATTGTATGTGTGTGTGACCAAAATTTGAACCCAGTGACCTATCTAGGGTTCTGGACATGATAGAAAGACAATTTAAAAACTGTTTATGATGTATTTTTTACCTCTGAAGCAGATTAAAACATTTGCAGAGGGCTGCAGGCTCAATAATGCATAAAAAAAAAATCCATATTTTGTCATTTTCGCTCAGAAAATGCAATTTTATGGCCCTTTTTCTCAAAATATTTTTTTTTATTTGAAATTATATTATATTTTTCTTTTCAGGTTGAATTTATAGAATTGATAAATACATGTATTTTGATAACCTTATTGCCAAAAAGTACTGCATGGGTAGGGTGTTAAGATGCAGTGACACAGTTAAAATTCTTGATGGAGGTCACAGATTTTCAAGCACAGACTCATTCCCCAATGGAAAGCCTTCTCTTGGTAAAGATGCCATCCAATGTGTAATGGCAGAAGAGAACTGGACAACCAGACAAGCAGCTGATATTGTTGCATTAAGTCTGATTGAACACTGGATTTGGTGCAATGTCTATCCAATTTTATGCCCCAGTGTCACCAGCAAGATTCAGGATTCTAGTCAAGAATTTTCAAGGTAAGACTCAAATTTTCAGTCCCTTATAAAAAGATTTAATGTGTCATACTTTTGTAAATTTTGTAGTTATATTTATTTGTTTGTGACAGTAATTTTATTAACATAATCATGTGATTCAGTGATTTGCAAATCATAAGAGTGATTAGTAATAAATTTAAGGTTTATAATTGAAATTTGCATTCATAACATTAAAGTTTTGGTAATTTTGTAGGTTTAATAGATATCCAAAAAAGAAATGATGTGACAAGTTCCGGAGTGATCTTTCTTCCTTCATTGAAAAAACTTTAAAGTTGTTTGACATCATCTGTGAGGATTCAAATTGGAGAAGAGATTTGGAACATTTGTATTAATTCAAAATGACAGAAGACAACTATGCTTTCTATGAGGAACAGAAAACAGCTAGAATAGGATGATGCGTTGGTTTTAAGGAATGCCTTATATCAGCAGACATCAGATACAAAAGGAGAGGAGTACAGCAGGAGCAAGCGAAAGAAAAGAATCAGTGAGCTTGATCTATATAAATTAAAAAGCTTTTGATTAATGACCACTGAAAATCTGGGTTTCTTGAAATGATTGTGCTACAAATTATAAAATTTTATTTTTGCATCTTTGGTAAACTATTTTGTATCATAATCATATTGTATTTTATTATCCCCAGGGAAGAGCTCAGGGTCATTCCATGACAAATCGTGCAGTGGTCAAAACCACACCCTCATAGATTTTGCTTAAATTTGGTTTATAGAATGGTCTATGCTAGTAAGTACCAAATTTCAAATATCAGCTCAATTGGCATTATGGTTCAAAAGTTATGCTACCCCATTTGGGGTGGATGAAAACTGTAAATATTCAAACCACCATAACTCAGTCCCTAATTGACATAGAACAGTGATTTAAAGTGTTTATGAAAGGTAATTGCACACATAATAAATTAGCATAAGTAGAAAAAATGGCTAAAATTAACAGAAAAAAGTTGACACTTTATTCCATTTGAAGGGGTCCTGGCCCCCCCCCCCCTAAATTATAGATTTTTTTAAAATTTTCATATATATAAAAAATGAGCTTCAACCTTATTCTATCAATATATGAAAAGAAATCTGTGTATTTGCATATAAAATAGGTAATTACAGATTTCAAAATGGCTACTTTTACTTAAACGACTAATTTTTAAAAATTCATGTAAGCTGTTAGGTAATTAATACATTGCAATTTACATGTGGTGCAATAATTCTTAATGCTAATAATCTATACCTACCTAAGCTTATATATAGTTAATTTTCAACAGATTTTTATTGTAGTTTTGGTTCCAAACTCCTACTAAGTTCTTGAACTTGCTTTGGATTGAAGGAGTAAATAATCTTAACACCAGGCTTGATATTTGGTGTCATCATGATAGAAATCATATGACTGTTTTATCCAGCAAACATCCTCTTTTATCGGAAAATAATACTGAGTGGTAGATCCTGATGAGGTGAGGAAACTGATTTTATAATCACCATATTCTTCTGAAATGTCTAAAATAATTCCAAACCAAACTTTATCATCATATTTACAGGCAACATACTGGCCAATTTGATACTCATCTTTTTCAACTAGTTGACTGTCTTTATCTGGTTCAGCCCCAGTACTTATTCTAAACAATTTACAATTATCAGAATCAGATGTCTGATAAGCTTGTATTAGGGTCATTCTCTGTCAGATCAACCAAAAAAAATTGAAATTAACACCCTCATCTCTCATAATTTGCTGAAATTTGGTTTATAGGGAGTTTGTGAGTCCTGAATCCATTTCTGAAATTATAAGGTCAATCCGACCAACGGTTCAAGAGATATTGAAACGGGGCGCGATGCCGGTAAGTGTATCTGTGTAAAGATGCGTTTGCGTTACTCACCTACCGGATACTCTGTTAGTGGGGTCATGGCAGCTGCGGCTGGTTGCGGAGATGGGAGATTTAGCTGCCAGTGAGAACCACCCAGAGGGCCTTAATAAAAATCATTTGACTCCAGCACCACCTGCACTGCTAAGAATGAGAGAAATGAGGTGAGCAAGTTACCAATTTTGGTGTGGTTGAGATTATGTCAGATAGGCAGCACCTACCAATCTGAAACTGGGTTCTCACCTTTAAGATCTCTGGGGCATAGCCAGTCTGCCTCTTTTAACGACTTACTCTTCTGCTTATGGTGGGAGGATTTAAGAAAAGTAAAATGTCCTTTGCTTAATTTAATCAACGAAACAACAATAACACTTACAAGGTTAACTGCATCAGCAGGCAAGTTTTTACAGGTAACTAAAGAAGATCTGAACAATTTTATTGATCATACACCAATGTGTTTTCAGAACCAACTAAGCACTTGAAAAAAAATTACTACTACAAAACAAAAGAAACAAACATCATTAGTCCCATACCACACACAAAAATGTCAACATAAAATAAAAACATTGAATTATTGGCCATCACCAGCCCATTACCACACAAAGGAGACAAGACTTACAGAAAAAAATAACTTACCTAACTAATGCAAAACAAACAAAGAATATTAGTTACTAGGGTAAGGTCAATGAGTGTTACCCAAATTGTATAAACCTGATAAGTCCCAGATGTGTCATTTTAAACTCCACTTTATCTCACAATCATTAAATGTATTCTTGGCTCAATCAGTACACACAAAAGCAATGTTTATAACAAAAATTTATGTGAACACTGGCTTCAGCATTTGTGCAGGCATTGGGGAAGAAAAAGCTTTGTCCAAATTCACTTCAATAAGCAAATGTCCCAGCCAAAAACAAATCCCTGATAAAGAAAAAAAAACCAACAACATTTAGAGATTATCCCCCTAGCACTGTCATCAGTGGACTCACAGGAATCCATGAGTGCAATGATGCCAGAAAAGGGAACAAAACTGACAATGATAATTAATGGTCTAAAATTTTGGGATATGTATTTGCATTAATATGTTGCTCATAAGGCAGTTAAAGGTACAATTTAGTTCACAGCCTGAGAAAGCTCAAAATCCATTGTGATGCATATTGATAACTGAAGTTAGGTTTTTCAACACGGTCTTTATAAAGGAAATCAGGCATTCAGAAATGATTATGATATTTACATGATAATTTTAAGTGATCCAAATATGTGAGACATGGTTCTTATAGCTAATGGTTAAATGTTAACCATACCATCTCAATATGACCTCGGGCAATTTGAGGTCACTCGCGAGGTTACTAACATTTGGCAAGCCATAACTTGGGTAATAATTGTCATAATTATATAAAAGTATATATATTTAGAATCAGAAAACAACAAGGAATCCAAATATGCAAGTTTTAGAACTCTAGGTTGAAAAATAAAAAAGTTACACTGTAACCAAAATTTGAGGTCATGATTTGACCTCTGGGGTATCAAATGAGAATTTTTTTTTTAAATGTAAAAAATGAAGGCATAGGCATTGGCTATTAGAATCAGCAAAAAAAAGTTTGTTTATGTTAGTATTTTTCATGTAACTAACATATAAGTGAACACCATATTCATAAGTTGTGCGTCAATTCTACCTATTTTTTCACACTTAAGCTCATAATTTGACCTATAGAAATTAAAATTACATTTTTTATAGATATAAAAAACAAAGTCAAAGTCAGAGTTCTTGACTAATAGAAACAATCATAAAAAGTTTGTTTATGTTGGTACTTTTCATGTAACTAACTTATAAGTGAACACCATATTTATAAATTGCTTGTCATTTCAAGGAATTTTTATATCTTAGCTATCAATTTGACCTCAAGCTCCAAGAATTTAATAAAAATTGTATTTCACTGCTAATCTACACTGGCAATAATAGTTATAATAGTGAAAGGGGAAGACTAAGCTCACATGTAGCCTAAACAAACCTGTTGAAACATGTTGCTACTTGTCTAAGTGCAGAATCAACACAGATAGTTGCAAAATTCCTTGTCTACAGGTTAGTACAGTTCCAGCCAGCACTATGGGTGGCTGGTGGGTATGGTGTTTTAATGAGCCTCAGAGACTATCAAGGCCTAAAATATTAAGTGTGTATAGCTATATATTTTCTAAAAAATATATATTACCTAATTGTAAATCCTATATCTTTACAGATCAAAATACAATGGTTCGGCACTTGAAATACTGCCAGGACCCTATTCAAAAACACAAGAAACGCATAACAATCAATCTTAGAAAAGTGACTGATGTACTTGCTGAAAAATGTGCTGGAAGAGTGAAAAAAGACTCATTGTTGTGTGTGAACTGCTGGACACTGATAATGAAAAACCCCACTATACTTAGTACCACTGAAAACAACGAGTCTGAGCAGGATTCAAATGAATCATCTACTATCAGTGGCTTGAGTAACATCTCTTCAATTCAAGATCTGGACAATGACAGTGATTGCTTGATAAAGGAAAATCCTTCAACTTCAGTTGAACCAGTTCTAGCATTTCTGGACCAAACACCGGTTAAAAAAAGTAAGTAATAAATTAATATAATAACTTATACTTTACTACAAGGTCTGTTTGATCTACTATATAGCCAATTATATAGCATTTAAGGTACTATAATTAATATTTAATTACTAATATTCAGGTGTGTGAAACATTTTTTTCTGTTCTTTTCAGAAGGGTTGTCATTAAGCCAGAAAAAGCGCAAGGCTCGTGGTAAGCTATCATCTGCTCAGAAACACCTGAAGGAGAGGCTAGAACTCAGTTATGGTGTTCAAATTACCGAGGAGGTAAGTGATACTTCAAAACCTGAAACTAAATCTGAAAAACATCTAGACAAATTAATGAATGAATTGAAACAGTCATTCCTGGAGAGCAAATGTCACCATCACAAACTACAAATATTGACACTCTCACCATACACAATTGAAAAAACAGCTAGTTTCTTTCAAACTACAACATACATGGTGAAAAGAAGCCGTTCACTTAAATCAGAACATGGAATCCTTCCGAAGATTCCACTAATGAGCAAAGGAAAAGTGATATCTGAAGAACACAAAGATATAGTTAGAAGATTCTATGAGTCAGAAGAGGTTAGTCGTATGTGTCCTGGCCAAAAGGATTGCGTGAAAGTTATCAGTGCTGAAGGTGCAATGAAGGTGCAAAAACGATTGGTCCTCGGGAATTTAAGAGAGATGTTTGAACTATATAAAAATGATGAAAAGAATCCCAAAATAGGATTTTCCACATTTGCAAAATTACGGCCATCATATTGTGTGCTTGCCGGTAGTGGTGGGACTCATTCTGTCTGTGTCTGCACATACCATCAAAATCCAAAATTGCAGCTGGCTGCATTGGGAGAAAGAGGTCCTTCATACAAGGATCTTATGGATTACAGTGTCTGCAGTACAGAAAGAGAGACTTGCATGATGCAACTTTGCAATGATTGCCCAAGAGAAGAGGGTGTCCTGGATTTTCTTGAGTTACTTGACAGTGTGAAATCAGCTCCAAATGAAATATCTTACAAGCAATGGGTGACTGTTGACCGTTGTACAATGGTTGATAAGGTGGAGCCACTTCATGAATACTTATCATCCCTAAGCATGAAAATATCCCGCATGGTTCGTCATCACTTTGTTGCTCAGCAACAATCACAGTACTTCAAGCAGTTGAAAGAAACACTACCACCTCAGAGTGAGGTAGTTATAGTGGGTGATTTCTCTGAGAATTATTCTTTCATTGTCCAGGATGCTGCCCAAGGGTTTCACTGGGACAATTCACAGTGTACAGTTCACCCTTTTGTCATCTACTATAGATCATCTGCAGACCAGGAACTTAGCCATTTTAGTGTCTGTTTCTTATCTGCATCACTAAAACACAACACTATAATGGTTTACTCATTCATATTGAAGCTTATGACATATGTTAAATTCAGGTGCCCACAATTGAAGAAGGTGCACTATTTCTCAGATGGATGTACTGGCCAATATAAGAACAGATACAACTTCACAAATCTCTGTTACCATGAAGAGGATTTTGGTCTGTCTTGTGAATGGCACTTCTTTGCTACATCCCATGGCAAAAATGCATGTGATGGGATTGGAGGAACAGTGAAAAGAGCTACTGCTCGTGCCAGTTTGCAGAGAACTACAGAGAGGCAAATTCTTACACCAGAACACATGTTTCAGTTTTGTGAAGAAAACTTGAGCAAGAAGATAAATTTTTTCTTTGTAACTACAGCTGATTTGAAAGATGCAGAAGAATGGTTGGAACATCGATTCAAGGATAGTAGGGCTATTCCTGGAACTCAGAAATATCATAGATTTGTTCCCCTAAACAAGGAAGAACTGATGGTGTATCCCATTTCAAGTGGCATTGGAGAAAAGAAAAGAATAAGGAAAAGTCATTTTACTAATGAACCTGCAATGCTTGGTAACCTAAAATGTGTCAAACCAGGAGAGTATGTTGGCTGCATTTATGACATGCAAGTTTGGTATGGAATTGTGGAGGAATATTGTGAAGAGTTTGATGATTTCACTGTGAACTTTCTACATCCCTCTGGGTCATCAGGATCAAGTGCATATTATTATCCATCAAACAAGGATTCATGTGCAGTGCCAGGACATCATATATTAACTGTAATGAGTTGTCCTACCCTAAGAGGAGGCAGCAGAATTCAATACATTTTTCCACAAAAAGAAATTGATGAGAGCATCGAGCATGCAAAAATTGTATTAGGCTAGCACATGAATCCTCTAAGTAGGTCTTCCCCTTTCACTATTATAACTATTATTGCCAGTGTAGATTAGCAGTGAAATACAATTTTACATTTTTTGCCTTTGTTTTTATATCTATAAAAAAATGTAATTTTAATTTCTATAGGTCAAATTATGAGCTTAAGTGTGAAAAAATAGGTAGAATTGACGCATAACTTATGAATATGGTGTTCACTTATATGTTAGTTACATGAAAAATACTAACATAAACAAACTTTATTTTGCCGATTCTAATAGCCAATGCCTATACCTTCATTTTTTACATTTAAAAAAAAAATTCTCATTTGATACCCCAGAGGTCAAATCGTGACCTCAAATTTTGGTTACAGTGTAACTTTTTTATTTTTCAACCTAGAGTTCTAAAACTTGCATATTTGGATTCCTTGTCGTTTTCTGATTCTAAATATATATACTTTTATATAATTGTGACCATTATTACCCAAGTTATGGGTCGCCAAATGTTAGTGACCTCGCAAGTGACCTCAAATTTCCCGAGGTCATATCTCTTGAACCGTTGGTCGGATTGACCTTATAATTTCAGAAATGGATTCAGGGCCCACAAACTCCCTATAAACCAAATTTCAGCAAAATCTGAGAGATGAGGGTGTTAGGCACTGGTTGATCTGACAGAGAATGACCCATTTACTGTATCTGAAGCCTCCTTTTGTGCAATGATGTGGATTTGAAGTCTTGTACAAGATTACTCATGAGGTTTTCGTACCTATAAAAAAACATAACCCCAAATTACTGTACAATATTAAGGATGTAAGTACATGATTTATATTATTCAAGAATTAAGGAAGTATTGTACTTCATGAATTTGAACATATACCAGTATATTTATTATATGGGATGTCACATTTTAGGAAATATAGCTAATGTCTACATATATATCCAAACATGACAACCTATAATACTGTACCTATATACAGGTATTTACATACATACATTAATAGTTCAAAGTCATCTCATTAATTACTTTGTTTCTTACCTCTCTAAATCTGCTTCTTTGAGATGCTGTTTACTCAGTGGCTCACCAACATCTTGAACTTCAGTGGCAAATGCATTTTCCAACTTCCTCTTGAGGAAGGTTGAAGCTTTTTTGTATTTTTGTGAAACTGCCTTTGATCTGCTTCCATTGCTCAGGGCATCTGAAAAATATTTGAAACACAATTAATTAATAAATATAAGTATGATGTATCTAGTGGCAACAATCTGAATTTCTGAAGTGAAGTATATTTTTTAGATAATTTCATATATATGTATTAGGTATAAGTAGTGATGTGAGTTTTTTTTATTGTCATTTTTTTGTTGTTTTTTTTGTGTACTGCAACAGTATCATGCTTCAGACAGTCACTGATGACGCAAAAACATTCACTTCTAATTTCATCTGAAACTTTGTGATATATTACAAAAGGATGCAGTGTTGCTTGGCTGTTGTCCCAGTGAAAACCTTGTGCTGCATCTTGTACCACAAAAGAATAGTTCTCTGCAAAATCCATTAAGATTATTGCTTCTTCAGGTTTTATTTCCTCCTTTAGGGATTTCAGGTGAGCACTTCGGTGATTTGAAACGTAATGATGACCACAAAGGAAGATAATTTTTTAAGTCAGTTCTGTGATAAAATCCTCTACTGACAACTGTTTCATAATCAAGGTGTTCCCTGTCAGTGTGAACCCATTGTTTATATTCAATCATTTCTTGTGGATCCATTTCTGCTTGTTCTGTGAAAATAGCTGAAAGGTGATTGTCTAGTGCTGGTGCTCCAGGGCACAGTTCACACCATTGTAGCATACAGTCTTTTGACTCCAAATTGCAAACACATTTTTGCATCAGCATTTTGTAATTCTCATGAATATCAGCTCCAGCCAACATCAGTTTCACATTTTGGTGAATTGTACATACATAAACACTGTGTACCCCTGCTACACCAACTGTCACACACCACTTTGGTTGAAGTTCACAGAACTTAGAGAAGCCAATTTCAGGGCCATTTCGATCTTTGTAAGCAATGTACATTTCTTTCAAATTGCTGAGCAGCAGTCTTTTTTGTTTTTGAAGCTTTTTTCCATCAATCCTGACAGACACCCAATCTTTCTTCCCTGGGCACATCTGGCTGAATTCATCATCATCATCATAAAACTTTTGAACTTTTACTACTACTTCCTCAGGCAATGTTTTTCCTTTGTTTTTTCCTGGTATGGCAAGAATACCTGACTCTGCTTTCAACTTCCTGGCTGTTTTAACCATTCGAAGAGAAACTCCAAATTCTTCTGCTGTTTGTTGTGTAGAACTGAAACTTTAATCAAATCTACCTTAACATATTTATAGTTCATACGCAAAAAATTGGCCAGTTTTTTATTTTCCTTCATAGTTTGGCAATGTATAATGTTTCCGGTTAAATGCTTAGTTCATTTTGGGAGAAAAATTATTATACCAATTAAATAATCTTTAAAAATTATCTAGACAGCCGATTTGCCTTTCATACGTAAATTAGACATTAATGATGAAGTGCATACCTCCAAACAAAATTTTAATTAGGAATTCAATTTCTAATACTACTTTATATAGATTTAAACATATGTGGGTGCAATTACCCCGTGACTGGCGCGATTACCCCATTTTACGGTATAGAAAGTAATAGTAGTAAACTGCAACAAAAGGAAAAGGAATGCAATGAGGGTTATGTACTTCTGAACTTGATGATGAGGCAAACAATGAACCGAAGGCAGCAATGGAAAAAGATTTTTTGTTTTTCATTGCTCTATTTGGGTAATGCTAGTTAAAGAAAGACAAGCTGAAGCAAGAAAAGCCCTTAGTGTGACCAGAACTAAGCAGACTGCTATTGAAAAGGGGAACCAAAGATTATCAGATGTACATCTATTGTTCAGTGTAAAAAGAATGAAAAATTATTTTTCTTAGATTACCATACTTTCAAGTATGGTACTATAGATTGTTGTTTTCACAGTACAGTAGACCCTTACTTAACATTCAATGGGGGTTACATTCCTGAAAATTATTGCAAATGTTAAATCGGTGAATGTTAAGACTAGACATATGAGAAAAGGGTTAGGTGAACTGCCCTCTATGGAGACCTAGGTGAAGGTTTATGGTCAACATGAATAAAGGTATACCGAGTGAAATAAATGTGTTATTTTTGAGAAGTAAATAAAAAAATGTGTAAACATGTTATTTATGGGGAATAAATAAATATTGTACTGTAATAACACAAAAAATCACTTTTACTCACTGATCTACAGATCTACAGAAGCTAAGGCTAACAAAGACCCTAAGATCCACTCTAAGGCTAGCCCGAGAGAAAGGAGAGAGTAGGGGGTTAAGAGAAGAGAGGAGAATAAGGGGTTAAGTAAGGAGCAACACCTATCATTCGTGGGTTAACATTCATTCAGAAAAAGAGGGAAAAAGTCTCACCATCATCATCCGCCGGCCACTGCCGACAAGTCAGAAAAATAGTCGGAGAATATAGGAGAGGGGTGAAAGATGAAAAGAAGTAAAATAAGAACGCTTACAAACCATGCAAACACAGTCTTAACTCACTGTCATACCATGCAAACTACAAACATGCAAGAAAAGAGTTAGAGACATGCAAAGTAAGGAGGATAAGAAAAAAAAAAAAAGTAGGTAAAGTTAAACAAAAAGTGGGTTAGTTTACGCTATGAGCTACATCTACATTCGTGTTAGTCTAATTTTTTTTTTTTTTTTTTTTATTGCTGGCATCACGCTGGCATGTCACAAGCTGGCATTCATCGTCAACAGACTCATCCTCGAGCACCACCACCAGAGCTCCTGTTGTTAACTTTCTTTTTTAATTTTAAACAACGTTAATATTTTTAAAATGTCTGTCAAGACGGTTCTTAAACACATTAACGCTGGTAGAATGAACGACTGACGCGGGAAGATTATTCCATTTATCAATTACTTTAAACGTAAAGAAGTTTTTAGCGATATTAGTAATGAAACGTCTGCCACGCAACTTGAATCTGTTATTGCGAGTATTACTATTATCGAAAGTGAACAATTTGTCAAAATTTACGTTATCGATGTTATTAACGATTTTGAAAACTTCAATAAGCTCCCCCCTTAATCTCCTAGTTTCGAGTGAATACAAGTCTAACACTTTAATCCTATCTTCATAAGGCTTATTGCGCAATGCCGGAATAAGTTTCGTGGCACGACGCTGAACCCTTTCTAACCTATCAATATCCTCACGCAAGTACGGGCACCAAAACTGAACGGCATATTCCAAATGAGGCCTGACTAGGGACTTGTAAAGGGGCAATATAATATCCTTCGATTTAAATTCGAAATTACGCGCTATGAAGCCTAACATCCTATTAGCTTTTGCGCAAGCTCCAGGCACTGGTTCCTAACCTTTAAATCTTTAGTTACGCGTACGCCTAAATCTACTTCCTCGTCAACGCTCGCTAAATCCCTATCATCCATCGTGTACACGTAATTATTATTGCGAGAACCTATATGCAAAACTTTACATTTATCTACGTTAAATTGCATCTGCCACTTATCCGTCCACTCCATAATCCTATCTACATCGTCTTGGATCCTATTTCTATTGTCCTCGTTAACAACCTTACCGCCTATTTTAGTATCGTCCGCGAATTTTGACACGTTACTAATCAATCCTACATCTATGATGACGATGATGATGATGACGATAATGTTGGAGGCTTGAAGTAAAAAACCAAGCGTGTTTTGGTGTGGGATACGCATGGGGGGGGGGAATAAATGATGCGCGGGTTAACACGTGAATAGTTAAAATTATATGCCACAAATGTTAGTGGTATACAGAGAAATCACCCATAAATCATTGAAACTCAGTCAAATCTGTGAATGTTAATGGTCTACTGTATTAATTTTTGTTTTCAAGTAGTTTTACTAATCTTCTATACTCTAGTCTGAGATTTTTGAGAGCTAATTTGTTCTGTTTAAGAGTTACGCAAAGAACTTGTTCTGTTTAAGGGTTATACAAATTAGCCGCATATTTTGAAGATAAATGTACACTTTTTGTTCTGTTGATGCTGGTGTAATCATAATGAAGAGAACCATTCAGTGTCAATTACTGTTTTGTTCAATGTTTTTGTATTTTTGATAATTGTGGTATTTGCGTAGAAGTGAAAACAGCTTAGTAAGATAGTTACTACAGTAGAGTTGCGATGTTTTATGATTTGTTATAACTTTTCTTTTACTTTGCAAACCTGTAAATTGCTACCTTTTTTTTTCTTTTTAAATAATTCACAAGGTTTGTTAAATTCTAGTTTGCTGGGCATGTTTAATTATGAGTAGGTTTGCGCAGTTAGTTTCTACCTACAAGCGTTTCTCTCACTTGTCATAGAGGACTCTCGTTCATACATTTGGCAAGTGAGCTGGGTGCTGAGTGCATGTTGCCAAATTGGGCACGGAGTTAGGTGGATGACCCAGAGGAGCAGGAGTCTGGGGATGAGGGGGCAGTGGGTGGTTTGTTTAAATAGCTTTTTGAAATATTTGTTGCATTTTTGTGGCATCTGGTTTTGAACCCTCGTTTAACATTGAAACCCATGTCATGATACTTCATAAAATACTTCATAAACAGTCAGTCCCTATCTCATGAAATATCACAACCCTACTGTATATGGACATCACTGTAAGCTAATCCGTGTGTTTTATAAACTTTTGATCACCAGTTTATCTAATATGCTTAAAATTATTATTAAAGAAATGTATGAAATAAAAGAAGTGGAGACAAGGGCAGCTGTAGGGTAGGCAGAGGCTGTGAAATGTTGTATATCTAAATTTTCATGAAAATTTGTGTATTTCCATACCAAAAAGTGGTTGTGACCACTGGGGCATTCCAGGATGAATCATGCAAAAATAATGAAATCTAACACCATGCTGTTACGGGTTGATCAAGTCTCTCACACTCTTATTTCTCTCGCAATTTATTTTATGCTCTATTTTTCTCCAACTGCAAAATACACTTGAGCTTAATGGGAAAGGCAAGATAACCCACTCACCTTATCCATAAACTCGATAGTGGTACACTCAAAATCCCATTAATTTGACACTTTTGGGGCGCTACCCTTGTCGAATAATCCGGAAGGTACGAATTAACTGGACAGTGTGAAATTAGTTGGATATTTCAAACTTTTGTATGATGTATCAAAGTATTTGTATACAAAATTTGTTGGGTATTTTAACATTTTATATGAATGTGTGGTGTATTTCTTAAATCTACTGTTCAGTAATGAAACTGTACTGTAGCTACTGTACAGTATATACATTATTAATCTTTAGTTTAGTTATTGGTCTTACGATGTGTCATAGTGGTGGTAACTATCTTGTGCTGAATAGCCACAAATTAATTTCAGATTCCAGGCACAACTATCCGATTATTTGTACATTGGTACCAAAAAGTTTGAAATTCCTCAGATATTTCAAAGGGTTAAAAAAAAAAATGAATTAACCTGAAGTATGAAATAATGGAGTATGAATTCATGGGGTTTGAGTATCATAACTTTATATTTTATTTTCTGGGAAACTTGGCAATATCTGAACCTTTTATATACTTAATATTTCTGATTGTGGAGTTATCTTATACAGTAGTTTCTCGTATCAATGTGGCTTACGATAATGATTATTTGATAATATGGCACCCTAAATTACACCCATAAAAATGTGTTAATGTGGTCTCAACCAGAAAAATCCAGATATTTTTTAATCTCTGATGTATAGCCTCCTGCACCAGGAGTTAGTGGCTTCCTCTTTCTGGAAATTTCCATCAATAGTAGCTGAGGTGGAGGAGGCAGGGGTTACTATTATATTTCATAATGTTTTATGCATCTGTACCATACAGTTTTTTTTTTTTTTTTTTTGAGAACCTAGATGCAAAGAAACTCCAGATGCATTTTAAACAAAAAACTTGTTCATAATGGTACAAATTGGTGAGATTAAATCTTTTATACTGTCCATGGAGATTACTAAAATAAAATTCCTATTTCCTCTGATATTCAGCCATGATTTGTGACCATGATAATGTCATTGTAAATAGATGCCCAGTAATTTCTCATAGCTATATAAGAATTTGAATTTCAGGATTACCAGTAGTTACGCGTGTCTCAGGAAGGTCTAATTTAAAAATCTTAAATAAGCATACTACTTTATCCCTTATCAACAAGCTTCAAATTGTATTTAATGTTTGAGCTTGTAATGGTATAATTATAAAAGTCATGTACAAGGCTATTTTAAGATTTATGATGGATCATAATTTAATGTTGTTTAGGGCCTTAGTTAAGTTTTTAAATTAAATATTATTAAAACTATAAAACTTTCTTTCAGGCTGCTATATGGCATTGCCTTAATCATTATGCCTATGTGGATGCCACTTTTCTAGCAGAGCGTCTTTTAGCTGAAGGTAAGCTGATTTGAATATATTTAATGAGCTGTATTACAGGCTGTCTGTGCTCGTACTCCATTGGTTCACAACAGAGACAGTACTGCCCCCCAGTAGGTGTTTGTAAAGTTTAAGGGGCATTGAGAGTAAGGGGAGGTTGCTAGGAGAAAGGACTGAATGCCATGCAAACTTAAGTATTAACTCCATGTAGCAATAATTGTAATGTAAAATTAGATTATTAGAACAATTAATATCAATGTATTCATTGTATTGTGTTTACTTTTGAAATAGTTGTATTCAGTAATAATTGTATTGTTTACTAAGTTTCAGACATGGGGTAATAGTAATAAGTAATAGACTAATAGTAATAGACTATTACAGGATTTTTCAAGTAATAGTAATAGATCATAATTTTTTGGCTGTAATAGTAATAGAAGGCAAATAATAGATAATAGTCTATTACTTTTCTATTCAGGGCTGTGGAGTCGGTGATAAAATTTGCCGACTCCAAAAATTTTAACATTCCGACTCCGACTCCAGAAATCTGACTTGTATAATTACGACTCCGATGGAATGTTAAGGCCAAATTGATTTACGATTAGCTTTATTAGGCAAATGGAGATTCATAAACAAGGCATTTCGTCACCACCACATGACTCATCAGGTTACTTAGTGGCTGTAACTATGCCTTAATGGCTTTTTTTCTCTCTATTCAAAAATTACAATAAATCCCAAAATACAAACTGATTGAAACTTAAACAAAATAAGATTATTATTGGTTTAGCAAATTAATAAGATGTTTTTGTATTATTATAAACATCCGTAACAAAATGTACTAACCTAAACTGAATTTGTTCTTAAAAAAAGGATCGCTTCCATTAAATCTTCTTTCAGTGATGCTTATCAAAATTATCAAATTGAAATCTAAAAATCTGAAAAAGATTTAGGGTTGCTAGTACAAAATTTTTAAATTTCCTTATTATTAATTATGTTAATTAATTAATTAATCCTTATTAATTATAAGCAGCTATATTTATATATTTATATATTTATAATGTTATATATTATATATTATTTATATATTATATTATATATTAAAACATTAAGTTAAATCTATTTTTTTCATAAAATTGAGCTAGGCCTAGGCCTAGGCTCCTATGGTTATAATTTGAAGGATTTGCACCAACTCCACTCAAAATTGACCGACTCCGACTCCACTCAAAATTGACCGACTCCATGACTCCACTCAAAATTGACCGACTCCATGACTCCACTCAAAATTGACCGACTCCATGACTCCACTCAAAATTGACCGACTCCACTCAAAATTGACCGACTCCACTCAAAATTGACCGACTCCACTCAAAATTGACCGACTCCACTCAAAATTGACCGACTCCACTCAAAATTGACCGACTCCACTCAAAATTGACCGACTCCACTCAAAATTGACCGACTCCACTCAAAATTGACCGACTCCACTCAAAATTGACCGACTCCACTCAAAATTGACCGACTCCACTCAAAATTGACCGACTCCACTCAAAATTGACCGACTCCACTCAAAATTGACCGACTCCACTCAAAATTGACCGACTCCACTCAAAATTGACCGACTCCACTCAAAATTGACCGACTCCACTCAAAATTGACCGACTCCACTCAAAATTGACCGACTCCACTCAAAATTGACCGACTCCACTCAAAATTGACCGACTCCACTCAAAATTGACCGACTCCACTCAAAATTGACCGACTCCACTCAAAATTGACCGACTCCACTCAAAATTGACCGACTCCACTCAAAATTGACCGACTCCACTCAAAATTGACCGACTCCACTCAAAATTGACCGACTCCACTCAAAATTGACCGACTCCACTCAAAATTGACCGACTCCACTCAAAATTGACCGACTCCACTCAAAATTGACCGACTCCACTCAAAATTGACCGACTCCACTCAAAATTGACCGACTCCACAGCCCTGTTTCTATTACAGTGAACAAAGAACTGAAAAATGAACTAAATCTACTCTAAACTGAAATAAACATGTATGTGAACTAATATTGTGGCAAATTTTTCCTTCAATGAAGTAAAATTTATCAAGACCTACAGTCTCGGAAATTGTAATTATTTAGTTGAAACAAATATTTGTTATTTGGCTGCCACTCAGCCTCATCCTGGATTCATGAGTGCAGAGCCCTCTGCTGCTCAGCCTCATCCTGGATTCATGAGTGCAGAGCCCTCTGCTGCTCAGCCTCATCCTGGATTCATGAGTGCAGAGCCCTCTGCTGCTCAGCCTCATCCTGGATTCATGAGTGCAGAGCCCTCTGCTGCTCAGCCTCATCCTGGATTCATGAGTGCAGAGCCCTCTGCTGCTCAGCCTCATCCTGGATCCATGAGTGCAGAGCCCTCTGCTGCTCAGCCTCATCCTGGATCCATGAGTGCAGAGCCCTCTGCTGCTCAGCCTCATCCTGGATCCATGAGTGCAGAGCCCTCTGGGTCATTCCATGTCAAGTCAGCCACCTAAAATACTCACCCCTTTCAATTTTGCTCATACTTGGCACAATAGCAGATATACATGCCAAACTTAAATTCCCAAATTATTAGAGCTGACTGACCTTTGGTTACTGAGTTACAAGGTCACAAAGTTGTAACATTTTGACCTTTTTTGCGTTAAATGACTATTTTCAAAATGGTGTAACTAAAAAACTATTAAAGCTAGAGCATTGATTTTGGTCTCATTTTAAAGCTTTAGTAGCCCCTTGTTTATTGTCTCTTGTTAAATATATCTACTGTGAAAAATCAAAAAATCCCTTCAAAAGTTTACCTTTGACCTTGAATAAAAAAAAAAATACCTTCTAAAAAATTCAATTTTTTTACATTAATACCTTGAGTCATGTACAACAAAATCCCAAGAAGCTGTAAGTGGCTGATAACTAGTTCAATGTATAAAAAATAATGAATTCAAGCAACATTTTGAAAAAAGTCATTTTATACAAAAATTGTCAAAAAGTCATGACTTTGTGACCTTGTATGTCAGTAACCATTTTTGTCTAAGGTCAGCTCAATCTCTTACAAATACAACCCATATCTACATACTATCTGCAGCCTTCTACAAACAAGCAAATGCTTATTTTTAAATATTTGTTCTTTACCCACCTCACCTGTATGTTGTGCATGTATGTGATGGTTTTCAGTAGTTGACAAGATTCTTGTGGGCCACCCAATTTATTGTGATTTCTAGAAGAGAAAACAATTTTTAATGTATACCTAGATAGCTACCTAATTAACAAATACAAGTAACATATTAAAATGTACATACAATATGTATAGGTATAGTGCTCATTGATTTCCATTTATCACAACTTAAAATGTATGCAGTGTATATATAGTTACATGACCATTTTAATTTTGAATTCTTACCTTTCTGTGCTGTAGATCTGCCAAAGCTTTGGATGCCTTCAAAGTAACTTCTTTGCAAATCCTGTATGTTCGTCCATTAGTAGTAGATGCCTCAACTTGTGTTAGAATATCTGAATATGGTAAGATTAATTCATCTGGTCGACCAGGATACACAAATGATGGGTTTGGGCCATGAGGATGAAGGAATGTGACTTTTACTTCTCTATTCTCTGGTATCTTTTCCAGCACATATGCCACCCACCAATGGCCATCATATGCAGCAGTAACAAAACCATGTATTTTCTCCTCAGTCACAACTTCTTCCTTTTCAGTAACTTTCTCAATATTTGAATAATCTGATAATGAATAATGTTTAACCTTAAGAGAAGTCAATGAAACTGGCTGTAAATGGTGTAATTTCTGTGTACCAGCAATAGTCCTTGCAGTTGAGTGTCTTTCTTGGAGAAGTTGGCTTTCCTCTTCATGCTCTTTATTGGTTGAAAAATGACATTTTATATTTACAATATTTTCACTTGCAAATGTATATAACTGTTCTGCAGTAAGGATCTGTTCATCATAAGGTCGTTGTAGACTAGCTTTTGCAGCTAATCTCTTAACTGTGCCTCCAACACCATCACAGGGTCCCTTTCCATGACTTGTTGCAAAAAAATTCCATTCTGCCTCAATTCCAAAATCATCTCTGTGATGGCAAAGATTCAAAAAGTTTTTGCAGTTCTTATACTGTCCTGCACACCCATCTGAAAAGTAAATTATTTTGTGGATGGAACCGATGGATGAGATATTATCTTTTAGGAATTTTATCAGATGCTTTTGAAACAAATGTACAGCAACTGTGTTATGGATGTTACACTCTGAAATAATAACAAAGCTAAGGTGAGCAATCTCATCTTCCTTTTTATAGTAAATAACAAATGGATGTAGAGTAGCCATCTCATTGTTCCAGTGAAAGCTCTGAACCTCATCTTGAAGAATAAAGGAATAATTTTCAGCAAAATCACACACAGCAAGGACCTCACCATCTTTCAAAGACATTTTTGTTTCACGGTAATAAGTTGCTTGCATCTTTGTCTTGAAGTCATGTATCTGGTATTCTTTCAGTTGGTTACAGAATTGGTCAATATATTCATCTGTATTCAGTTCTACTGATTCAAGATTTGACCGATCTGTATTGGTCCACTTTTTAAAATTTATGATATCAATGAAGTTGTTTGTAAATATGTCCAGTAGTCTGTTTTTTAAATCTGATGGATCTCCACATTGTTCACATTGTCTGAGGCAGCATTTCTGTGAGGCAGGATTGCATTCCATAAAGGCAACACAATGACGTACATTCTTAATAGGTGTGTCATCATTTGCAGTTAGTTTTTCTAATTCAGCTCCTACAAACATAAGTTTGGCATTCTGATGAATTGTACAGACACATACTGAGTGAGTTCCTGTTGCTCCAGCAATAACACACTGCTTTGGACGCAATTCTGCAAATTTACTGAATCCCACCTTAACCAAAGGATTTCTTTCTTTGAAAATATGATAGGCTTCTTTTAAATTGCAAAGTAAAAGATGCTTTTGCAAATGTATCCTTCCTCTTTCATTGTCAATGATACTACAATAGTCTTTCTTTCCTGGCATTGTTCTACTGATGTCTTCTGAAAGATAAAATGCTTTAATAGCGTCAACAGTATCCTGTTTAATTCTTTTCCCACCCTTTGGATTTGGGTCTGAAAGGACACCTTTTTCTTCAACTATTTTTTTAGCAATAGATGCTGTATGCCTTGTTGTGTTAAATTCTGAAGCAATTTTCCTAATGCTCCAACTTTTGGGCAATACAGTGAGGATTTTTATTTTATCACTTCTTTTAGTATTTTCATTTTTGAATTTTTCCTTGAGTTGATTTATTATTTCTAAACAGTCTACATCTCCAGATGGCTCCTTAAATTGTGAGTCAGAAATCTCTTTTCCTGCAACTGTTTCCATTCTCTTCTTAACTGTCTCTGTCACCTTGCTTAGTTTTTTAGCTCCATATGACTTTTGCTCTACAAGCTTTCTCTTTTTTATGGGTGATTCACCAATTGAAACAAAAGAAGCATTCAAAGTACACATCTCATGGTTTTGCTCTGAAGTTGATGCATCACTATTGTCAACATTTTCAATTTTCTCAAGATCTTCAGGTGGTTCACTACTACAAGAAGAATCATCATTTATGTCTGAATTCAAAGTGCCTATTCCTTTCTCAGGCAAGGACTCAAGATGTTCTCTACACTGCTTACAAAGTCTGTGATGTAGTGTTAAGTGCAGATCGGGAAACTTATTTACAAGTTCCTGTGGTACAATTCTCAAACTCTTCTTTCGACACTGACCTTTGTGACGCAGCAAAGGATCAGCACACTTCTGTTTCAGTTTTAAATGTTCCATGTTTGTACTCTGAAATCACAAAAGCACAAAGAAAATCCTGAAAAGAAATGAACAATTAATGAATTATTAAATAAATTTTTATACATGTATTTAGTAAAAATAAATTAACTTTAACTTGAAGTCAGGAGTCAACTCTGTAAAGTTGACAGTACTTATATACTAGTTGGGCCTTTGGATCAGCGCTACTCCAGTAGATTTGGGGCTGTCGAGGGGTTTAACCCTGGTTGTCTTTTAAAAGACTTCTTTTGGCACAGGTCACAAAAAGGTTTTTGAACTAATAATGTTAAGTTGAACTAAGTCTTCACTGACACTATATCAGAACAGAACTTTTAAATAAATGAACTGACAAAAAAAATCTAAAATTGAAGAATGATGCCAACTTCATTTATTTTTTATACATTGAACTAGTTATCAGCCACTTACAGCTTCTTGGGATTTTGTTGTACATGACTCAAGGTATTAATGTAAAAAAATTGAATTTTTTAGGAGAAGGTATTTTTTTTTTATTCAAGGTCAAAGGTCAACTTTTGAAGGGATTTTTTTATTTTTCACAGTAGAGATATTTAACAAGAGACAATAAACAAGGGGCTACTAAAGAGCTTTAAAATGAGACCAAAATCAATGCTTTAGCTTTAATAGTGTTTTAGTTACACCATTTTGAAAATAGTCATTTAACGCAAAAAAGGTCAAAATGTCACAACTTTGTGACCTTGTATCTCAGTAACCAAAGGTCAGTCAGCTCTAATAATTTGGGAATTTAAGTTTGGCATATATATCTGCTATTGTGCCAAGTATGAGCAAAATTGAAAGGGGTGAGTGCAAAAAGTGCCATTTTGTGGCTGAGTTGACATGGAATGACCCCTCTGCTGCTCAGCCTCATCCTGGATCCATGAGTGCAGAGCCCTCTGCTGCTCAGCCTCATCCTGGATCCATGAGTGCAGAGCCCTCTGCTGCTCAGCCTCATCCTGGATCCATGAGTGCAGAGCCCTCTGCTGCTCAGCCTCATCCTGGATCCATGAGTGCAGAGCCCTCTGCTGCTCAGCCTCATCCTGGATCCATGAGTGCAGAGCCCTCTGCTGCTCAGCCTCATCCTGGATCCATGAGTGCAGAGCCCTCTGCTGCTCAGCCTCATCCTGGATCCATGAGTGCAGAGCCCTCTGCTGCTCAGCCTCATCCTGGATCCATGAGTGCAGAGCCCTCTGCTGCTCAGCCTCATCCTGGATCCATGAGTGCAGAGCCCTCTGCTGCTCAGCCTCATCCTGGATCCATGAGTGCAGAGCCCTCTGCTGCTCAGCCTCATCCTGGATCCATGAGTGCAGAGCCCTCTGCTGCTCAGCCTCATCCTGGATCCATGAGTGCAGAGCCCTCTGCTGCTCAGCCTCATCCTGGATCCATGAGTGCAGAGCCCTCTGCTGCTCAGCCTCATCCTGGATCCCTACATCACCAGCTCAATACCATCTCACAGGGTATGGTACCCCTCAAGGGGCCTTGGTGAATCGGGATGCTGGGAATGCAGTCGGGGGTCATGAGGAGGTGGTATCTTGGACAATGGTGGTAAGGAGGGGCTGGAAGTGAGTGACCACTCTGAGAAATAAAACCACTGCAGTAGCTAATGGTGGTGGTCCCTCAAGGGGGTCTGGTCCCACTCATGCACCAGCTAGAGGGAGTCAGCCTGTGGCAGAGAATGGCGGTATCATAGGTGCTGCCAAAACAGATTGTATGATGGCTGTACCAACAAAGACTGCAAACATTTTCATTTTGAGATGTTGACCTGATCTTACAGCTGAGGAGCTGCAGGCATTTGTGGAAGATAAAGTGAACCTATAGAATAAATCTGTAACCTTCAGGTTACATGTAGGAAAATTAACTCCAGATGGACTACATGCAGTTCCTTTCAAGTTACAGTAGTCTGTGATGATCCAGGGACACTTATGAATCCAGCAGTATGGCTGGAATGGATATATGTATGGTGCTTCTATGAGAAGAAGGGAAGGAGAACACCTGCAGCCCCTCTTGCAAGTGCTGGAGAGGGTAATTATGGAGACATCATGTGTCATACTGCTGCGGTGGCTGTGTAGGCTGTAGTCCCCAAAGGTCTGTATCGTTGAGCCACCCAGCACCCTTTCATATTTCTGGGTTAGTGATAGTCAAGAGACTGGGCAAAGGGATAGTCTTCTCAAGGATCCAGGAATGCCTCTCTTGTCAGTTATCTCCAGAAGATTGTTCAGGTCTGACTCGCATGTTAATTGTAAAGGACTGCCCAAGCTCTATTCACAAACTCCCTCCCCCTTCTTTCCGGGAAACTATTCAGGTCCAGGTCGCATGTTAACTAAAAGATTTCCCCAAGTTTGATTTACTAAATCCTCCTCCACTGAGTGGGAGAACCAACCACTCAGAGTCCAAGAAAGGGCCGGAATTCAAAGGTAAACCTAATAGAAATACACGTTCCAAATTATTAAGCAGATTGCATTTTCTCCAATGTTTTCAAAAGTTTTTCACCGATTTCACTGGAATTTATAGCAAATAATTACTATATATAGCAGCACTGATGATATTCATTTCGATAAAATATTTTGATAATTAAAATAATTCTCTCTATTGAAAAATATGTAAAATATGATGTTCTGAATTATTAAGCAAGTATTCTATTTACAGATCTAAATGGTGAAAATGGGTAAGAAGAAGGATTTAACACTAACTGAGAAAAGAAAAATAGTCAAGTTACTCGCTGAAAATATAAAATTTATTGAAATTGTGAAGCAGCTTGGCAGAGCTTATTGAACTTGTAAACAAGTTTGTAGCGGAGGGTACCAAACTGAGGCAGCGAAGTGATAAAGAAACTTTAGGAAAAGTGACAAGGTGACAGATATCTGTAATCAAGCGCAAATTGCAAAGCATCCATTGTCCTTAAGTAAAGAGGTTTTTGAGCAGGCTGGCATATATAATGTACCAAGAACATCTTGATGTGGAATCCTCCAAGCAATTGGCAAGATGTGTAAACCTACGATTCAGTCACCATTAGCACCCAGATACAAGAAGCAGTGTGTTGAATGGGTGTGTCAATACGTGAAAACAGATTTTAATACTGTATTGTTAACTGATGAATGAAGAGCAACCCTTGAGGGATCTGATGGTTGGTGAAGAAGATGGATTGCTAAGGGTCAATCTCTACCATGGAATGAGGTTTTCTTTTAGAAAGTTTGTGTAAGACTGGGCATTCATTTTTACACCATCAGGCACTCTGTATGGGACAGCTACTTCATTGCCTGTCAATCCTGCCCAAAACATGACACTACCTCCACCTTGTTGGCGTCTTAATCTCGATGGTAGAAATTGGCTCTCAGCAATCCATCTTCTTGACCAAACATCAAGTCCCTCAAGGGTTGCTTTCATTCAGTGGTGAACAATACAGTATTAAAATCTGTTTTCATGTACTGACACGCCCATTCAACACGCTGCTTCTCATACCTGGGTGTTAATGGTGACTGAATCGTAGGTTTACACATCTTGCCAATTGCTTGGAGGATTCCACATCAAGATGTTCTTGGTACATTATGTATGCCAGCCTGCTCAAAAACCTCTTTACTTGAGGACAATGGATGCTTTGCAATTTGCGCTTGATTACAGATATCTGCCACTGTCACTTTTCTTATAGTTCCTTTATCACTTCGCTGCCTCAGTTTGGTACCCTCTGCTACAAACTTGTTTACAGTTCAGTAAGCTCTGCCAAACTGCTTTGCAATTTCAATAGATTTTATGTTTTCAGTGAGTAACTTGACTATTTTTCTTTTCTCAGTTAGTGTTAAATCCTTCTTCTTACCCATTTTCACCATTTAGATCCGTAAATAGAATACTTGCTTAATAATTTGGAACACAATATTTCACATATTTTTCAATAAAATGAGATAATTATTTTAATTATAAAAATATTTTATTGAAATGAATACCATGAATGCTGCTATATATAGTAATTATTTGCTACAAAATTTCATTGAAATCAGGGAAAAACTTTTGAAAACATTGAAGAAAATGCAATCTGCTTAATAATTTGGAAAGCAGTGTAAACTACTATATTTTTTTTTTCTCCTTTATTGCATCTGAAATAAACAACTATTCAGTAAGGTATAAAAGTATAAACATACATACATAAGAAAAAACTGGCAATGAATCACAATTAACAAAACCTCTGAAAAACAAATAACACTTAGTGAGATTCAGCAGAAATGATAGAAAGCAAGTGGGAGACAAGTACCGGAAATAACTTGTACAGAATGTGAACCCCTGTCCCAGCCCAGCTACTCTCCAAACTTGATCACCCCCTATGACCTGAGTTTTTTTGTTACACAAGGCAGTTATCTCGTTAGTAGTGTTAGGGTCACAGGCCTGATCCCAGGGCAGATAACAGTGGTTGACACAACCTCAATGGACTTCGTAGCTCCCACTGAATTGGATCCACAATCCAAGCCTGATGAGCCTGTACCATGTGAGTTGAGTTCCAACTGGTTGCCTAGACAACGCAAGATTATTAGTTACAGGCACCATTAATCGCAGTACTAAAATAACAGACGATTAATCAACAACATTAACTGGAATCATGACTTCATAATGGATCACTGGAAAACATAATTTACTCATGAAATCAAGACGCATAAATAATAAATAATCAACATAAAAAAATACATACAAACATTGACAATTATGACAAACCTATCTCATGTAAGTTAATCAACCTATAATCAGTGCCAAACAAGCATGGGCAAAACCCAAACTCTGAAATAATGTGACTTGTGTCCTATAATAACGATAGGTTCTGTAACTAGTTACATGAATGGATCACAGACAAACTGGATTTGGCTAAAGGAACTCCAGGGCTCCAGTATGCAATGCAAACTGGGCAATAAGTAAAGGTCTGGTGTCTGATTCTAACCTGGCTGAATTTATTACGCCTATCTATACTCAGTCACAATTTCAACAACATATATAGTAGACTCGCAACTTACGCTGGGGTTATGTTCCTGGGACTCGGTGTAAAGCCAAAAACTGCGTAAAGTCAGAAACAAAAACAAAAAAAATCCTCTAAATCGCCCTTAAATCACTATACTGTATATTCTAACGAGCTGTTATACGTACATATACACTATAACATACCTGTATAATTATGAATGATGAACTTATCGAGATGGGTGTTTCTGGATGTTGTTGTTTTGAGGTTATTCATCCCCTTCCCACGTCACCGTGGGGGTTGGCTTGTGTTTGGGCATTGTGAATGAGTATGAAAGAGGTTTAAGCACACTAAATTGACACACACGAGACACCTGTTACTCCGACGATACACACGCGGGAACTAAGACAGACAGAAGTGGGATGGTCGGGTGGCACTACCTATTTTTTATATTTTTAATTACTGTATATATTTATTATAGTATTATTAAAATTAAAATTTTTTATATTTTATATTTTTTATATTTTTTTATTTATATTTTTTGAAATTTGGATTTATATTTTCTGAAATTGTAAATTGTAAAATTATAACCCGCGTATAGTTGAAACCGTGTAAGAAAAATCTGCGCAAGTTGCGAGTCTACTGTATATACATGTCTACTTTTAATAATAATAATTAATAATGACATGGTGAAATACAAATGACATTACCACAATAGTGGTAGTGTTCCTTTTCTAGGAAAAAGAATTATGAACAAGTCTTTATTCCTATCGTACATTGGCCAAGGATTACAGCTAGAGCACTTAACATCATACACTTAAAGGCTTTCCAAACTCCCTTGGCTTCCAACAGGACACATTTAGCTTGAGTCACAGCCTGTCTATCTAGCAGTCTACTCTGGTTTCATAACCTTTTAATAGGCTTTGACATTCCAGGATCAAACAAGATCCAAAGTACTTACAATCTTTATTTTTACAGTTAACAGGCTGACTAACTAGACTCCTGTGGGGAGAGAAGAACCAAATCAGGGTGGGGGGTTTGTGAAAACTTTACAACCCCCCAGGGGGACTTGAAAAAATCAGGGTGGGGGTGGGGGTTTGTGTAAAACTTCACAACCCCCACAGTACTGTGGAGGAAAATTCAGCTGGGTCTAATACTGTAACTGCTGTGCCTGGTATAAGTGGAATTCAACATGTAGAGATGGCTGGCAGAACTTCTGCATCTTCCTAATTGTAACATTCAAGGTAATCTCTCGTAACTGTAGAGGCCTAAGCTTAGGCAATAACAGCAAACACAGGTGGATCGCAATTGATAAGCTGTTAGAGGATGCTGATATTATCTGTCTGCAGGAAACATGGCTATGGAAACAGGACTTAAAGCACCTGAATAGTCTATCCAGTAACTTTCATGGGGTAGGGGAGGCCACCAGAGATAAACATTAAACAAGATGGTTTTGTGGGCCACCCACCTGGTGGGGTAGCTATTCTATGGAGGTTGGGATGTGGGAAATATATTAGTGAATTAAAACTTGGTTTGAATTGGCTAACTGGAATAGAAATTTGTGTAGACCATAAAAAAATTTGTAATTCTGTGTATCTATATTCCTTTTCAGGCAGCTGATAATAATGATGATTACCTCATTAAATTGGGGCAGGTCAGCAGTATTATTGATGAATTGGATACATGTGTAGCTATTATTGGATACTTTAATGCTAATGTGCTTAATGATAAATCTTTGTTTAACAGCCAGTTAAAAGCCTTTAACTATGAAGATAATAACTTAACCCTTTCATCCATGTGTAGTATTCCTGGTGATAGCTTTACTTACGTTAGTGATAGTTGGCACACCACCTCATGGTTGGATCATTGCATTTGTATGTTCATTATACACAGTGATTCACTGGCCTACTTAGTCAGTGCTCCAGACAACTATCTCTTAATCTTCTATCCATGGACCTTTTGTATGTTTGTACCTCTTGAGTCAGAAATAGTGTTTGTTTGTTTGTTTGCTAACACACTGCTTCTAATTGCATTTAAATAGACATAAAGATCCTTTTCAAATGAATCAAGTACCCCACATACAAAAGTAATAGTAATAGATGAAAATTATAGTAATAGAAACCCAGTAATTGACCCCATGTCTGCTAAGTTTTATATTGATAAAGGGGGCATTAAAAAACAGTTCAGTGAAAGGGGGTAGTGGCTTCAGAAAGGTTGGGAACTACTACTACTACTACTCTTTCTATCCTTCAAATTTCCTACTTTTTTGACGTGCTGAAATTATTTGGCAGTTGCCATTATATTGATGATGAGCGAGTGATTTTCAGCAATATGAGATTGGACATTCCAAAGTCTTCTACTCAAGCTGACCCATAAGATCACTGAGTGTTATGTTTTCTCAGTTGTCATTTGTCTTTTTATGTTCCCCATATTTTTATTTATTTTTCTGTTTCAAAGAAATGTTTACTGGAAAGCGAACTACAGGGCATGACTCCAGATTTGAAAAAATTTACTGGAGCACAGCTCTGAATTTACTTTTTTCCCCTTACACCACTAGATAGGTTAATGATAGTAAACTCTTGAATTGATGACATACCAATTACAAATTGTTTTAGCTAAACATAATAATACAATAATGTACAGTTTATAACTCACCTTAAGTTTATTTATTCATTGCAGCAGCAACAGTGGACGATGTTAGACCTTGCATGTAGGCATTTGTTGTGAATTTACCGCCATGTATGCTTGGCCACTGATCAATGGCTTTCTGTGTGATCATTACAGCAGATCTAGTGCCTGGAGCTGGACCCTCCTTCACAATTCTGCACAGCTTAGTCAAATGAGATGGCTTAATGGATCCTTTGTGTTCAACAATGTAACCAAGAATGGAGAATGTCCCTTCAGCTAGTGCTTCACTCCAGGCAGTTGATCCATCTTTATCAAAATGCTTTAATCTCTCTGTGATTCCTTTCCACAGCTGTTCTATATATTCTGTCAGCCAATTATCACTGAGTCTTTTGTAAAACTACTTTCAGATCTGGTTCTGGATGGTCTAGCAACTTCAGCAACCTGGTAGTAATCAGAACGTTTCTTGATGTATTTGTAAACTTCATTTAGGATGTAATCCTCAGCTGTTAGTTCCTTTTGCTGCCCTGTGGTATCGTGCTTAAATTCAGAAACTACATCATTTGCATTTCCTCCATTAGCTAATTTGGAAATTGTTTCCATCACTCTTAACATAACAGTTTTCCCTCCTTTATAAAATATATTTTCTACAAATTCTGCACTAACTGTGGTTTTTTGAGCTACTTGCAACATAATCTTTGTTACATAGGAAATCAATACATAGAACTTGGCACTAATTTCTTTCTCTTGTGGATGATCAAAAAACACACAATTTTCCACAAATCTGTCAAATTGATCAAATTCGTAATTAGCCATGCGAGTATCAGATTTGAGTTTTGGTCTCTTAAAACCAATGATATTGTCAAGAACCATATTGGTATAGTCAAGGCCTGATCTCAGATTTGAAGAGTGATTCTGAATAAAGTCTAAAAGCTCACTTAGTTTACAAATTTTCTTCAATGCATCAACGTGGGCTCTATTCACAAGATGCATTAAGTCCCATCAAAATTTGAAATTTTCTCCAAACAACTTTTTCATTTCGTTTTTAAATGGCTCATTGTCCTTACAAAAAGCCCCATCTCCAACCATTCCAGATACCTTGGATTTAATTGCTTCTTCAGATAGTTTCAAGTGATTAGGAGACTTCAACACATCAAAAATTTCATTGGCCAAATAAACTCCTGATTTGCTGCGTACTAAATTTATCCCAGCAAGTTTTACAGTCTTATCTTTTCACTCATAACTAATACAACTAGCATGCTTAATCCCAAAATTGTTCCAATGTCAGCTGTTATTGTTACTGAAGTTTGTTCTAAGAACCACTTTACAGTTTGTTCTTTAAGTTGATTATCTAATAGCTCACAAATTGTCTCGCACGCATGTGTGCTATGATTCAAATTTCCAACCTCACAACCTGACCTATGTAATACAGCTAGAAGTACTGGATATAGAGCCCATGCAGTGTTTGTTTTCATTATGTACTATAAGATGTTGCCACATAAGTCTTCTATGCGTTTAGTAGTGTTCCGAGAAGATGTTTTCATCACTTCATAAACAGCAGCTCTTTGATGATGCTGAAGTTTAATTAAATGTCTCTTCGGGTGGGTTTTCAGATTTCTAAACCATCTCTCTTGATTTTTCCTTGTTTGCATACATAGGTTAAATCTTTAACATTGAAGTAACCTTTTATGTTAGAATGTTTGTCTGAAGCACATGCTTTGGGGTCTGTGCAAGCTATGCAATATAATGTAAACATTTTATCATCAGAAGCATCATCAATATCTTCTTGATTATCGTCATCTTCATCCTCAACAGCTATATCTACATCAGGCATATTAGTGTCACTATTTGCAATGTTTTCCATTATATCACTTGGTACTGAAAATGAATCATCAGCATGCCCTAGATCCTTCTTTTCCACCAATTTGTATGTAGATTTGATCAAATCATTGTTCAGGATTTCTTGTATTGATTTACACTTGCTTAAATGGGCTATGGAAATGTCAAATTTGTTGCTTTTTGCTTTATTAGATTTGGATGCAACACTTGAACTTGAAGGCATATTTTGACTCTTCTCTTTATTAACCACAACAGCTTGGTGAGTTTCTTTGTTAGGCGCAAAATTGCATTCAATGTCTTCTGGATTTGGGAATTTTCAAATTCCTCTAAAGCAGTTTTGTTAGTCTGATGCGCAGATTCCTCACTTACCTTTTGTTTCTTAGGTGGAGGAGAAGCACTTTCTTCAGTCTGTGAAACATCTAGTGAAAAAGTTTCATTTTCTAGATTAGCAGTTGATGAAGTTGGTTCATTTTTCTGAGGTCTAGCACTAGCACATTTTGTGAACAAACTAAATGACTGCTTTGCCGTATCTCTTTGCTGCACTTCATCCTGGTATTTCTTTACTGCAATATCTAAGCTGTGGGCCCAAACTCTGGGACCTCTTGTATTGTAACAAATATTTTTTTTGGAATTAAAATATTCCTCCCAGTTTTGCTTCTTTGAATATTTGTTCTTGCATTGACCACAAAAGTAACCCCTTTTAACACACTCACTTTTCTCTCCAACTTCAATATTAGGATCCATTATTGATTATTGACTACCTGAAAAAATACAAAATAAGTAAAAGTTAGTAAATATAGTATGGTAAAAGTAAGTAAATATAGTACAATGAAAGTAAGTAAAAGTAAGTGCTTTAAACTTAGTAAAAGTAAGGAAGAGTAAGTAAAAGTAAGTAAGTTAAAGTAAGTAAAAGTAAGTTTAAACTTAACTAAACTTTTCAATTCTAGAGTCATGGTGGATTACTTAAAACCGCACAAGTAATTATCTGGCCAATTTATCAAACCTGGCCGAGATCAATGGAACATAGTCCAATCCTGATAATTTTATATTAAAAAAATATACGTTTTAATAAAATTTTAATTATCAAAACATTGAAGCTTAACAAAAAATAAAAATAATTGTTAAATATGGAATTACCAACTAAACTTAAAATAACTAAATTTGTAATTTAAAAAAATTGGTTTGTACAAGAACGTATACACAAAAAAATTGCATAACGTCTAGTGGATGAACAAAACCCAAACCCAAATTTACTTTTTCTCATGGTCAAATTTACTGGAGCAATGCTCCCAAGATCCCAGGAATCTGGAGTCATGCTACAGGGTGTCCATAAATTATTCACCCCATTATAAGCCTTAATAAATTCGTTATTATAGGAGCTATCTTAAAATGGTTTGTGGCAATTAATAACACAACTCAAGAAATTTTTGTTTTAATTCAGTAAACTCCACGTGAGCCCCATTGGTAGCATGCAGAACATCAAGGCAATAGATGATTTCGTTCCAAAAATTAAGAAGCATGTCTTGCGTGATGGAAGCTAATGTCTCTTCAATCCGGTGTCTTAATTCTGTGATGTTATTAACCTTTGCATACACACTGTCCTTTGTGTAGCCCCATAAAAAGAAAATGTCTAGAAAGTCGTACACTTGTAAAATCACACTACTGTATTGAAATGAAACATTTTTAAATTTCTTTATTATATTTTGTGAATTAAAGATGAAAATATTTACAAATCATTATAATGAATGAAGCCTTTATTTATTTGTAAAATTGTACTTATCTAGACTTCGACCAGCCTTCAGTAAAGCTGTATCATTTTTTATTTTGCCAGCAAAATCGGCACAATTGTCTTTTAAATTGAAATAAATCAAAAGTTCTTACCTAAGTATTCATCTGAAGATATTCTTCAACTCATAAAAAATAGAATCACGTCAAAAACTCATGAAGCTGGTTTAATATGGCAATTTGGCAAAGCACAAAAAATATGCTAGCGGGTGATGCCTTCCTCGTTCCTCTCAGCAAGGATGGCAATGGGCAATGGGGGCAGGATTGTCAACTCTGATTTACTAGAAATCACATCTGAATATTGAATCTCACTTCTCCCGATTAACGAATTAATTAAGTTTGAAAACATCTCCGTCTCAAATTTTTAGTGATTAATAAAATTTTGAGAGTCAATTACTGAATTAAAGGACATATGGCGTCCTTTCCGAGTTTATCAAAGGACAAGGACACATGAGCTGAAATAAAGAACTGTCCTTTGAAATAAATGACACTTGGCAACCCTATCCCCAGTGTGGCGGTGCCCCATCTTGCTGAAAGAACACACGGGGCTGCATATCCTCAAGCTGAGGAGCAGCATACCATTCAAGCATATCTAGGTAATTTGTAGCCTTCACAGTGTTCTCATGGAAGAAAAATTGCTTTCTCCTTCACTGCTGCCATTGTGCCCCTAGTGGATGTTCGACAAAATAAAGAAAAAAATTTCTTGAGTTGCATTATTAATGGCCGCAAACCATTTTAAGATAGCTCCTATAATAACGAATTTATTAAGGCTTATAATGGGGTGAATAATTTATGGACACCATATATTATAGCAGTTAAAATGATGGAATAGATATCAAAGAACTTTCATCATTGAGCAGTGATTATTCATAGTCAATAAAAATGTTGTTGACAAAGGTTAGAAAGGATTGGTAGATACTGGAGCGTACAATTTGTGTATTGTTCAGAATGCATTTGTGAAAGGTATACTGTAGATTTAAAAGTTTGCTATGGGTCATTTTATTTTTTTAAGTGTTCTGCCAGGAGAGAGAACTATAATTTGATCTGAGTAGCACTTCATTTTGAGGAACATCCACTTTGAGACATTTATCTTTTCATTTCTGTACCCTGGGTCCAGCTGAGGAACTTAAAGAAAAATATAAGGAATATTTTTTTTCTCTAGTTGAGGGGAAAAAGGTACTACCAGTAAGTAGAACTTTGAAAAATTTGTAACAAAATTTAGAATTTGCTTGCTCTAGGCAGCTTTCAAATATATACTTATACAACCAAAGAATGAACTCGTCAAAACTGTATTGGTGTGGTTCATGAGCACGGATATATTAAGCAAAAACCAAGAAAGGGACCTGTATACTTCAAATTTTGATATAGAAATAAATACATTCACCTAATAACACTTACTGGAAAGAACATAAATATCTTAAAAGCCAAAACCAGAAAGTCAAAAAGTGTTTGTTAACCCTTTCACTGTGGCAAATTTTGTATTGCTATGAATCTTGTAACTATGATATATGGGCCACCCACAGCAAAAGGGCTATGGAAAAACTATACGTGCCTATTATTTAGTTTACATTACAGTTCACAACAAGGTCCATTTGACTCCAGGCCTAAACAAGCCTACAATGCAGTATTGTATATGAGGCCTTCCGCACGACAAGGGCGAGCTTGCCATGAGTCTCAAAACTCATTTTTTTTATATATCCTAATAGTGAAGCTCTTCCTCTATCATAATGGCCTGTTGTTGTGAGGCTGACTCGCCCTTATTGTATTGAATTTTTAACTTATTTACAATGCACTACAAACGACCACATCTGTTTAGACAGAAGATCATGAGTGCATATGACAAGGGTGAAAATGCCACAACTACCATCCAATCAGTGCCTCCCTCCATTGTGCCAGCCAATAAGTCTCTTGCACACAGCCTCAGTTACAGACTTGTTAGCATGTGCGTGTTATGTTTCTCAATTACGTTCCATTATTTATTACTTTTTGGTGTATAATTGCCTTCATAATGAGTAGCAGTGATAGTAATTCCCAGCTTCAACAATCTGGCTACTCAAGGAAGCATCAGAAACATGTGAAAACATGGAAAAGTGTGGAAGCAAAGAAAAAAAAGAACTCTGGTCAAGCCTACGTTAGTGTCAAAACATCAAAACATGTTGCTGCTCGCATGGTCAGACCACCATGTGCCCGTGGGTGCTTTGCTGCATTGGGTATGCAAAAAATCCAAGTAGTGTTTGATAATTTTTGGGCATTGGTGGATTATAATCAGCAAAATGCCTATCTTTCTAAGCTACTTACTAGTGAAAATGTGAAATGGTACTGCATTAAAGATAGGCCTAGCAGGACACTATGCCGCATCAAGTACACTATACATTTTGATAATATTGTGCATAATGTCTGCTCTAAAGCATTCTATAGTATTCATGGTATAACAGAGAAGCGTGTGCGGATTGTGCTTAATAAACAAACGCAAAGCGGTGCTACTGAACCAGACAAGCGTGGGAAAGCACCAGGCTGTGGAGCTGGCACCAAAATCTTAAGCTCTGGCTCCAGCTACAGCATTTTCAAATTTCTGGCTCCGGCTCCGGCTCCAGCTCCAGCATTTTTTTATGCCCAGCTCCGGCTCTGGCTCCAGCTCCTCTCACCATATATTAATGATTGATTGATAAATCTCTTGAAATTGTACCTTGCTACTCATAGGCCATAGCAGGCAGCCACACAAAACATTTCATCACCATCACATGATTCATCAGGCTACTTTTTAAAATTTAGACCAAAGCCTGTTGCAGCTATTAATCTAAATTCTAATGACTATAGCTATGCCTTTGTGGCTTTTTTTTATCATTTATTAATAATAATATTACCTACACCTTTCATGACAAAAAAAAATGTTTTACAAAAAGATAAAAAAAAAAACCTTATTCGTTTGTATTATAGAATGTTTATTTGGAAAATGTAGCCTTTTAAAAAAATTAAAATAATTTTTATTACTTTCTATACATCTTCATTACATGCCTGTCCTCAGAAATAAAATGGCTTCTGCTAAGTCATCCTTCATTGATGCTCTTAAATCAGATTTCACTATTCTCAGTGCTGAAAAGAGGCGTTCTACACTGACTTGTGTGGGTGGTAGAGCTGATACAATACTAGCTACATTCCTTATAATCTTTGGATATAAGGGTATGACATCGTCAACTGTCAGTTTAGAGGAGCAGTTGTATTTTTCTACTTCCTTTAATTCAGCATAGAATTCTTGCTTGAATTTGGTTATTTTCATCTGTGGAGGATTCTTTAATTCTACTTTGAGACGTTTTGCATTTAATCTATCTATTCTGTCCAAATATTTTGTGAAATCTTCCTCATCATTTGAAGAGGATGATTGGTTGGTAATGCTGCTATCTTCTTCACTCTGGGCATCTGGTTTTTCAGATACCAGCTTTTCCATGCGCAATGCAATGTCATAGAGGGCCTCTTTTCCTTTAGCTTTTTGATCTTCATTTAATAGAACTCTGTTCATTGGGTCTATGTAAACAGCAGCTAATACAATTGCATTTTCTAATAGTAATACCTCTCTTTTCTTCATCGAAGAAACAATTCCCTCAGCAAGTAGTCCTCCTGTTTGATTGAGACGAAATATTAATTCTTTCCATGCCAACAAGAATTCACCAGAAGTTAATTCTTCTGTTTGAAACTTTTTAGTGACAGCAAAAGGGTAACGAAGCAGAACTTCTAATTGGGTCAATTGCATCCATTCATTTTCAGTTAATGAGACATTTTGATTTGCCAGGTCTTCAAGATGTGGTTTCAGATCAAGCAAATGCTTAATCATCAAATAGGTGCTGCCCCACCGAGTATCTTGATCTAAAATAGCTCCCATACCTGAATGTTTCTTCACAATGGAGTCTATTTTTGGTGTTCTGGCTGCCATGGCTACCTGTCTGAACTTGCTGATCATAGTTGCTACATGTCGTTCTTTTAATCCATCCCTTATCGCTAACTGCAATGTATGCACAACACAGCGCATGTGTTGAATATGAGATAGCATGGTGGCTTCTTCAGCAATATCATCTAGAACTTCTTCATCTTGTTCTGTCACTATCATTTCATTTGCAGAATCAATTTCAGAAATGTCATCTTCATTTTCCATTATTTCCTTAGTAACTGTCCCTCTATTTAGTTTTTCAATAGTGCTTAGCATATTCGAAGCATTGTCAGTGACAATACATAGAACTTGTTCTTTTTTATTTTAAAATCTTGTAAGACAGTTTCGACTAACTTAGAAAGATATTCACTGGTGTGATGTGCATGTGTATTCCTTACTGACAATGTCCGAGTCACCTTTTTATTGTTGTCATCTATATATCTCACATTAATGGCAAAATAATTAACTCTATGGCGAGTGCATCCATCCATTTTGAGGAACACAAAGCGCTCCTTAAGAGTTCTTTGAAGTTCCTCCTTTTTGTGTGTGGCATCTTCAATCACAATCTAATGCTATTTCTATCCAAAGAAACTTGGAGTTTACTGGCCATTTCTCCATTAAGACCTAAAAAAGCTGGTGTTGAGAAAAAAGATAAAGGTATACTATTTTTTACCACCATCTATGATGTACTTCTTGAATTTATCTGAGGTCATATTTACAGTAACTTTATTACTAGGAAAGAAACTTGTTAATGGTGACATTTGCAATTGTCCCCCAGGACAAATTTTACTTTTAGTTGAGGTGGATGCTTGACTTGCTTCACTGTCTTTCTTATTAACAATTTCTAAAATTTTTGGATGAAATCATTGTAGATGTCTTTTTAAATTTGATGTCTTGCCAGTCTGGGTTGGTACTTTTTTATCATAGCTTGTACAAGAACTAATTTTAGTTTCACATAATTGTTCATCATTATTTTCTTTCTTACAGTGACAAATAAAATATTTTCCATCTGTAGAAACTGTGAAGTATTCAAATAATGCAGACTTTGTTTGACTTTGAGATCTAGTTGTCATTATGAAAGGGCTCAAAAAAAGAAGAATGAAACTTAATATTTTAAATTTTTAAAAATTAAGCTTACTAGTTTAAGTTTCTAAAAATTAACACATTTCCTGAAAAAAATTAAGTCCAATTAGAAATCATTCAAAATAAAAAAAAAATAGCATAAAAAAGTTTGTATCTAAATATGAACTCTTTGTATTGGGCTGGAGCCGGAGCTGACACATTTTTTATCAGCTCCAGCTCCAGCTCCAGCTCCAGCTCCAGCTCCAGCTCCAGCTCCAGCTCCAGCTTCCCAAAAATAACTGGCTCCAGCTCCAGCTCCACAGCCCTGGAAAGCACTAGAAAGTCATATTTTTAGGAAGGTGAATGATGAAAGAAAACAGACTGTTCATGATCACATAAACTGCTTTCCTAAAGCATCTGGCCACTATAGTAGAGCAAAAAGTTCTCATAGAAAATACCTGCCTACAGGTTTGAACATTAATATCCTCTACAGTATGTACTGTGAATGGATGAATGAACACCATAGAGACATAGAGCCAGTGTCCAGTAGGTACTACCGTGATGTGTTTAATAGTGACTTTAATGTGGGCTTTGAACCACCAAAGAGTGACACTTGTGCATATTGTGATAAGGTGATGAATGAAATTAAGAATTTAAGTGAAATGATTGATAGTGACAGATTAAAAAAACTGAAACGAGAAAGAATTGCACTTGAAACGTGCTAAGGTTGCACATGCTCTTCTCAAATCACTGAAAGATAATCAGGACACATTAGTGGCTGTACTTTTTGATCTGCAGCAGACATTACCTACACCCAAGCTCACAACAAGTATACAGTATTATAAGAGGAAACTTTGGACCTTTAACTTCTGTGTGCATAATGTAAAATCTAGTAGAGCTTCCATGTATTTATGGGATGAAGATGTTGCAAAGTGTGGCTCTGTGGAGATTGCAGGTTGCCTTATGCACTACATAAACAATAACATTGGCCCTGAAGTGAACAAATTAATATTATTCAGTGACAACTGTGGGGGGGGCAAAATAAAAATATTAACATTGTTCTTGCATGCCTTCAAAAAATACATGAAGGGAGGAAGTTCATTGACATAGAACATTATTTTATGGTGCCTGGTCATTCTTATCTGCCTTGTGATAGAAATTTCAGCCACATTGAGAGGAAACTAAAAGACGTGGAAGTGTACTCTGAAGACCACTATGCCATGCTCATTCGATGTTCTAGGACCACTAGGCCATTCACAGTGGTCAGAATGAACAATTCCTTGTTCTTTGACTATGGTGTCCTACAGAAGTACATCACAAAGAGGAAGAGTGTGGACACCAGCTTTAAGGATGCAAAGGTTTTTCTGTACTCCAATCAGTACAAACAAGGATATGCCATCAAGCCCAGCTACCACCTCTCGCCACGTACGCAAGTGCAGCTACAGAAGGGTAGGGCCAAGGCATACAGCTAGTCAGCCTTTGATCTCTCTACCATTATTCTACAAAAAGGTATGCAACTTCAGTAAAGCTCAGCGATGAAAAAGTGAAGGATCTCAAAGACCTACTTGTTTATGTACCACCACACCACAAGGAGTTTCTGGAAAATGTTTTAGCCCTACAGTGTGATAATCCCACAGCAGTTGCTGAAGAAAAAGATTCCAGTGATGATGAGCTGGAGTATTAAAACCAGCAGCCCCTACCACACCCCCATACTGTTACACAAGTGGATACGAAAACAACAGATGATGTAAGTATGGTACTATTACATTGTGTATACTAACAAGTATACATTTATTTATATTCATCACAGACACTACTGTATATACATTTCACATCTATATTAATGTATTCTTTGATGAAACATCTTAAGAATAAACTCTCATTTATTGCGCTAGCTTAATATTTAGCGAAGTTATGGCAATTTATTGTATATCAAACTTTGAACACCAATATCTCTTCTTTAAAAAATGGTGGGCTCGCCCTTGTCATGCGGAAGGCCTCATATGGTATCTTATGTCATAATTTAATAATTACAAATTGCTTCAAGTTTTGGGATGAAGCCCAAATTGGGAATAGGGAAAATTACCATAGGTGGAACTAAAGAATATATAGGCATTGGGCCTATTATCACAGAGCCAGATCATGAGGCATACATTGACAACAAACAAGATGCCAGAGAACATATTTTTTGGTACCAAACTTTCCAACACTTCATCAAAATCATTTTAAGAAGAAAAATAATGAAAATATGTAATTTATACACCTGGTGATTTTCCATCTGCTAACATAAACAAAAAGAAAAAAATTTATAACTTGGAATCAGTCGGTGAGAAGCATTGCTGTAGGTGAAAAAGATGTTAATCTTTCTACAAGTTCTGAGTGAATAAATTAAAATGATTATGATAGCCCTATCCCAGTGAAACAATTAGGCACAGTGAGTTGCCTAGATTGATTGATTGATTGATTGATTGATTGATTGATTGATTGATTGATTGATTGATTACAACAGATGCCTTGTGTAACCTAATAGCTTACATCAACAAATGAGAAAGTAACATGCCATTTCAACAAAACAAAAGGTATGTTGCCTACAAGAATTTTCTCTCTAAATACCTGAGGCAAACTAATTTAACAATTTAACTGAAGACTACTTAACAAGGTCTTTTGAAGACCTACACATACACATCTTTATAGTGAAAAAGTATAGGCTTTTTGTCAATGACCAAGGCAGTAAATCTGATAGCAAATTTTCATCAAATTACCAGGTTGATAGGCAATTATCACAGGTCTATATACTCGTAGTTTTTCAAAAGGTAAAAGTCAGAAATTTCTGTTTTGGCTACAGTATATCTTTGTGACAAGATACTGAATCTTATTGAAAGATTTAGGATCCCTTAGTGTTCCTGTAGGCCTTGTGGAAAGTGTGAACTCTTATAGCATTAAGACAAAGCCTAGTTGATCCATGCTGGCATTATAAGAACTAGTACAGTTCCCGTCACTTCGCTGACGGTTAGACAGACTAAACTACAAAAAAATAACCCAGCCATGAAAATTTTGAGCTTCACATTGTGTCAACATTTTGAATCTGGTATCTCCCAAAACCTCCTCACCCCCATTCATACAACTTGGGGGCTAACCCCCTCGCCCATTACCCCCACCCCTCCCCATTACTACCCCCACCCCCACCCTTCCACCCACCCCCACCCTTCCCCCACTCCCACCCTTCCCCCACCCCCACCCTTCCCCCCACCCCCACCCTCCCCCCACCTCAACCTTCCCCTATTGCTAAACTACAGAAAAGAACACAGTCATGAAAATCTTGAGCTTCACATTGCCGCCCGTAATACAATTTCTGAATTTTTTTTACAATTTCTGAATTTTTTTCTCAATTTTTTCTCACAATTTCTGAAAGTGTGATGGATGGACGGACAGACAGACAGATGGACGGACAGCTCTTTTATTATAGTATAGATTAAACATTGTAAATAATTTTATGCAAACAATTTTGAACAGAGAATTTTGAGCTAGTGAGACCTCTACATTTACTTTAAGCTCACAAGCCACTTGGATTTAAGTGCAGCATCATAAATTTAGATTCCATGTCTGGATATGAAGCTCAAAATTTTGATGGCTGTGGTACTTTTGTAAATAAATGGCTTCATCAGTTTTTCCTCAACTTCACAAAAGTAAGAAATTTTGTATAAGTGTAATCTGACCAGATACTGTATATGTAGGCTTTGGTTAAGAGGTAGGTTTGTGAGGAAACCCCCCTAATATCACTAGAAGAAATCACTTGTGTTACAGATAAATGGAAATTTTATGTCCTTGATCAGAACAGCAACAATAGTGGTAGCCATGAAACAGAGGATTGACTATGACTGGGCTAAAGTTTTTTGAAGATGGGTTCAACAGGAAAAGAAAAGTTTTTGATCATCACTCGGAAATTTAGACATTGAAAAGGGGTTCTCCATTAACAAGCACTTAGCACTTGTTTGGAAAGGGAAACAAATTTTACTGTTTGAGTCCATTAACAAAGCCCATTTCCATTAAGGGTCCTGTGAAGTGATAAGACCCATGAGGTTGTCAAACTCATAAAATTCCTGTGACTAGGAAACTTTGCGAGTAATGAGAACCTCCCAGAAAGCATATGAGGCTAGGATGGGAGAGAAGAAAAGGCGGAGAATTATTTGAGAAAATCTAGCCTATGTCAGCAGCAGAGAAGAACAGTCTTGGATAAAAGCTAAACAGTTATTAGTTATTACTAAAAAAAATTGCGTGCATGTATATTTCCAAAATAATAAATTTTGAAGGGTTGTACCAATAAGATTTTTTATTTTTACTCTTTTTATTGGGAATTAAACCCATTCTCTGTTTATAGCATTTATTTTAAAATATTGACAAACTTTGACATTTTGAAAAGAATTGAAATCAAACTTTTTTACATTCTTTTTATGAAGTTTAAGTTTAACTTTCATTTGGTTCATTGAAAATGATTTTTAGTTAATTTCAGTGAAATAATGTTCATATTATAAAAAAAGAAAATGGGTAGCAGACTGGTAGTTATGGAAACTGCTATGACATTTGTGCCAAAATGTGTTCATTCTCTTTTTCATTTGAGCTAAACTGTAACTTTTGATCGCACTAAGATTTTTTAGGCTATAAATCTACTTGACAATTTAAATTAACCCGACCTTTACTAATATAGAAGTAAAAGGATATCACTTTCATTTGGCCCAAAAGAATCTCTCAAACTAACACATATGAGGCATTGTGAATACTAGTGACAAACTTGGCAAAAGTATGTTTTGAGTAAATGGACTCCAAGATGTCAAAATAAGAAATCGTAACTTTGCCAAAAATTGGTAGATTTTGGTAGGGTTTATATAATTTGGACCAGAATTGGTTGAAGATCATTGTAATGATAACTAGACTGCACTCCACAAGAAATGCTAAACATGCCAAGTTCACCACTAATATCTCTGGAATTTCCCCACAATCTGCCCTGATTGCATGGTGTTTTCCCCCTTTAAAAGAACTGAATTTTGCAAGGACTATTGATGAAGAACTTGCATCATTATCCATTTAAAAGAGTACATCCTGAAGAATATGATGGTATAGAAAACAGATTTTCACACCCATGTTGAGTTTGTCACTAGTATTTGCAATACCTCGTATTTGGCTCATGTTAAAATTTTTGCTGGTACATGCATAACATTAACCATATCAATTAATTAGGTATCATGTAAAATGTTTTCTGATTCACTGACAAAATGTTCATCCCCCCCCCCCCAAAAGAAGTTGGTAGGTAAATGGGTACTCTAGGTAGCCTAGTGCTTAAGACACTAAGCTGCTAATTGGGGAGTCAAGAGGTTAAGTCTGGGTGAGAACTTTAATTTCTTACTTCCTTGGTGGATTTTGGTTCAAATTCCACACAAAGCTATATGTCTAAGGTGGGGCAATAATCTTAATGGTTGTCAGAATAAACAATTTAGCCAGAAGCAAAACTAAGTTTTTTAATAGATTATACTGGACAACAAAAAAAACTGTCTGCTACTGAGGTAAATGTAGGTGTCCTTTAATAATTTGAGTATGCTGATTCCAAATCTGAAGTCAGAATTGACCCAGCACCTTAAGATGTTTAATTACAGAAAAATGTATTTTTTCAGATATTGCTTATTGAAAAATCAAGTGAATTGCACAATATGAACACGTATAATGTACAGTGACTGTCAAGTTGCTGAGTGTTAACCATAAACTCAAGTCCATTGTATAAAATATACATTAACTGTTTAGAAATGTTTTAAGCACTTGCTTTTACGCTTGTGACTAGCAGTGGTTTGTCTCTGAAGAAACCAGCAGTAGTCCCCCCCATCATGTTGGGGTTGAAATGCCCCTGATAGTGTGGATATCTTTGTGGAACCTCTCCCCATGCTCATTGCTCACAGCACCAAGGTTGGCTATGAAGAAGTCCAAACTTGCATGAATGAAGAAAATGCAATTTCAGCAACATATGGCAACCCATTTCTTCAAAGGCCTTTATCATATTTTGAACCAACTTGGCAGAGTGGTCTGCTCTATGGTTTCCTAGGAAATTGTGGACTACCAGTTTGAAAGCTTCCCATGCAGCAAAATTATAAAATAATTACGGAGAAATTGCCAACACATCCAACCACTGGGAAGGACAGCACATGACTGATGCTCCTCATTACCACACATGATGTGTGGAATTCATGCCTCTACATGTAAGCAGGCAACAATGTGCTTTCCTGCGTACTACATATACACAGTATTAAAAAGAACACTCAAAACATGTAGCATTGGATTTCCAATTTTTTATGTAACTAAAAATCCTTGTGTGTTGGGTTAATTCTGATTTCAGATTCAAAATCAGCATACTCAAATTAGTCTAAGACACGAACATTTACCACAGTAGCAAATTTGTTGTTGTCCAGTGTTATATATATGCCAGGTGATTACAAGTGATCTTCACTATTTTAAACATTTATTATGAAAAAACTAGCAAAGCTACAGTGAAAAGCAAGCTATACAAATAAAGAACTCAAAAAGTTTTATTTACAAGCTACTGAAATTCAATATGAGCGTTTGTGGTTCCTTTTGAGGTTACAACATTCCCGAATGAGCAATTGCCTGATCATTGGATTGGGCATGGGGGGCTCATTCGTCCAATCTAACCCCCCTGACTTCTTCCTCTGTCCTATGTCAAAAATGAAGTTTTTGTTCCATCAATGGCAACAGCTTTGGAACATTTGAAGGAAAGGATACATGAGGCTGTTAGAAAAATTCAGTGTTCAGTATCCATACAAAATGTATCCATGGAGGGAAACCATACTGCTTTCATATCTGCAGAGCCACAAAAGCAGCTCATATTGAACTTCAATAGCGCGTAAATAAAACTTTTTTAGTTCTTTGTTCATATAATGTATAGCTTGTTTTTACGCTGTAACTTTGTTAGTTTTTTCATGAACACCCTGTAGTAAAATGATCCAAAATAACTTTTGCATATCAAAGTAAATAAAAAGGAGGTACAGTATATACCGAGTGTCCCAAAAGTCAGTTTACTGAAGAAAATGTTCTCCTAAGGTGAGTTTACTGCAAAGAAAAAAAAACTTGTTTCATAAATATATTTACAAAACATAAGAGAACAAAGAAAAAAAATTTCTGAAACATATTTACAAAACATGAGAATAGTTCTGGTTACAGTAACTTCAAAATGTCATCCATGTTGTTTGATGCACATCTTGTATCTGTCAATGGTTGACTGGCAAATTGCTTTACATAGTTCCTTATCATTGCTTAAGAGCTGGAATTCTTCACAAATGTAGTTTTTAAGGTCCTGAAGACATGCTGGGTTTTTGCTGTAAAAAAAATTGGTTCATAATGTTTAGAATAATCATCAGGAGAAAACATTTTCCTCGGTAAACTGACTTTTGGGACACCTTGTATATATTTTTTTTTTATGGAGAAAGGAGGAGCCAAGGGCAAATAAATGCCTGTTAAAGTTTGACAGAGTAAGAAGTATTCACTATTCAGAAGAGTAAAAAAAAACGTCATCACTCAATCAATGGCTGTAACTCCGACTTTGAAAGTGTAGCTTTACTTGGAAACCACTTACAGGTGACCCCTCTGTATACATGGTTTCAGCTGTACACTGTTTTGGTATTGCTCCCCACCCCCAGTATACACAGGAGGGGATCTCGTCCATATACAGTTTCCCGAGCTGACACAGCTGTGTGTGGTGGCCTGTTGCTCTACCCCTCCCCTCCCAACCCCTCCCCTCCAACCCCTCCCCTCTCAACCCCTCCCCTCTCAACCCCTCCCCTCTCAACCCCTCCCCTCCCAACCCCTCCCCTCCCAACCCCACCCCTCCCCTCCCCAACCCCACCCCTCCCCTCCCCAACCCCACCCCTCCCCTCCCCAACCCCACCCCTCCCCAACCCCACCCCTCCCCCACCCACCCCTCCCCTCCCCAACCCACCCCCTCCCCAACCCCTCCCCAACCCCTACCCCTCCCCTACCCCTCCCCTACCCCTCCCCAACCCCTCCCCAACCCCTCCCCTACCCCTCCCCAACCCTCCCCTACCCCTCCCCAACCCCTCCACTGCTCACTCAGTCAGTAGCGCACCAGTTACCAATGTTGCCAATTTACAATACAATTGCCCTAACCAATCCCCCAATATTGAATCTAATTATGGTGAGGATTCTATTACCAATTTTGCAAATTTACAAATTATACATCACATAAAGGATGTTATCCAATACCGTATTTTAATTAATTATGTTAATATATGCATCTCTAATGATTTTAACTTCTTTACAATGTATTTTTATACTTTATTAGTACTACAATTAAAAAAATAAATCACAATAAATAATAACACACACACCAGTAAACATTGTCCGCAGCAACTCTACCCAATCTGCCTACCTTTATTTGTAAGTTAAACCATTTTTTTCTTGTTACTGCAGTAATAATATTATGTGCAGTTAATATATAAATATACATGTGTGTATAGTATGTGTTTTGGTGATGTATGAGGAAATATAGTTGGTCATAGGGAGGGGGTTAGTTGGTCTAGGGATTGATTGTATTTTTTCCCATAAGGTATTAGTCCCCATATGCATGGTTTCTGTTTACACAGGCATTTTCAGGAACTTAACCCCTGTGTATACTGAGGGTCACCTATATTCCAATAGGTTACTAATAATTTTGGATTATCATTTATTAAGTACAATATGCAGATAGTTTTTACTTTTTGGAAACTCTCAAGCCTAACGAAATCTTGAAAAACAGATTTTAAAACCTTTGTTATAAGAAGCACTCCTACTCTGTGAGGAAGGAAACAATGCTTCTTGTATTAAACTAATAAGGCATTTATTTAAAATTAGTTATAATTAGCTGTATTATTATTACACACTTGTTATTTTAGTAGTCATAGTTAGTGAATATTGAGCATAGAATTAATAAGTGGAAACTTTTTCCAGGCTGCAATAGGAAATCAATTCTTTAAGATATAGCCAATTCTGATGCGTCAGTAATGGCCTCTCACCACCACATCAGCATTGGCTAGATCTTAACATTAGTGTTTTTCTACCATATACAGGGTGTACATAAAGTCAGGCTCTATTTTTGTGAAGCACTGGGAAATTATATGGAATTCAATGATAAAGTGGTAACATTTATTAAATAATTAAGAGTAGGATTCGACGTGACACCCATCAGTATCCATGCACAGCTCAAATCGTTCCGCAGCATTTCTAAACACATTCTGGAGCATTTGCGGGGTTATGTTATCTGCAGCAGTTCGTATACGTGTACGTAAGTTTTCAAGACTCGTAATCTTTGTCTGATAGACGTGCGATTTGATAAAGCCCCATGCAAAGAAATCTAAAGGGGTTAAATCTGGTGATCTCGCTGGCCAAGGTCTGTTGCTTCCGCGTCCGATCCAGTGATTTGGAAAACGTCCATTTAGATAATCCTGAACAATTTTGGCTTAGTGACAAGGAGCACCATCATGTTGATAGACGACGGGGATAGGATTGTTAGTACCGTCGTCTATCAACATGATGGTGCTCCTTGTCACTATGCCAAAATTGTTCAGGATTATCTAAATGGACGTTTTCCAAATCGCTGGATCGGACGCGGAAGCAACAGACCTTGGCCAGCGAGCTCACCAGATTTAACCCCTTTAGATTTCTTTGCATGGGGCTTTATCAAATCGCACGTCTATCAGACGAAGATTACGAGTCTTGAAAACTTACGTACACATATACGAACTGCTGCAGATAACATAACCCCGCAAATGCTCCAGAATGTGTTTAGAAATGCTGCGGAATGATTTGAGCTGTGCAGGGATACTGATGGGCGTCACGTCGAATCTTACTCTTAATTATTTAATAAATGTTACCACTTTATCATTTTATGATTGAATTCCATATAATTTCCAAGTGCTTCACAAAAATAGATCCTGACTTTATGTACACCCTGTATGTACAGGGTGGGAGAAAAGTCATTAAGGATTTTGTAGATACAAATAATTTGTTAATTATTAATTAATAAATAAATTCAAATGATATCACTGCATTTCTTTTCAAAGCAACTATGCAAGGCCAGGAATGACCCTAGGCTAGAACAGGAAGGCCCTAGCCCCAGTCAGCACCATGTCAGTGAGGATGGAATACAGCAATGAAGAAAAAGTGTATCTTGTATCATTGGCTATTTCTTATAATGATTGTGAACCACCACCAATTGCCAACCACTCTGATACTGGAAGCTCAAACTTTTGGAAAGAGGGAGCTTGGTAAAAGATCATCAAAGAAGCGGAAGGCTAGTAACTGCGGCAGGAGACAACAAAAAAAGAAAATGTCCTGGTCAGTTTTCAAGTCAATCCAACAACTTCAATGAGAGAAGTTGCAGATGAATTGGGTACTGTATTTCCAAATTTTCAGTGGCAAAAATATTGAAATCACAGGAGTACCACAATTACAAACCCATTTACTCTCAGCTCATATACAGTGATTATTCTCATAGACAACTGCAGTTTGCTGAAACAATGTGACAAAAGTTCAACAGTGATCCAGATTTCCTTTGAAAGATGGCTTTATCAACATTGTCATAGAATGGACACAAGATTTTTTTTTTTTTTTTCCAAGGCCTCTATGGTGTGACCTCTGGTAGATTGGCCCTGACAACAGTCTGCCCCAGCCTGGTTTCCCCCGCAAGAGAAGAATGGCAACAGGAATTGAAAAAACAAACAAAATGGGCAAGAGATGCAAAATAAAATTTTATCAAATGTTAAATCAAATTGCCCAGTAACAGGTGACAAAGCCAGGTCTCAACCCTAAACAACAATTTCAAAACAAAACTTTTTGTTTTTATAATTAATTGGTTTTAATTCGGGTTATCCCAGAGTGGTGCAGGCTGCTCCCACCATGTCTCTCAAACCACAATAACCCTCCCAACCCTACCACATACTGTTTTCTTTTGTTTACTTTTGGTGTTTGTTGAAATATTAACAATTTAGTACTTAATTTTATTTTTACTTTTAGCAATTGCTAAAATCTTTTAACAAACAAGTATTTATATAAAACAAAGTACAGACTAAAATCTTGTAACTAGCCTAATTTATCTAAAATCACCTCTTTGTAAACTATATCTCACTGATACTTCTTCATAAATCCACAATGTTTTTGCCTCTGTATGACTGCTCAGGACTGCAGCTTCTGGACCATCCTCAACTCGCTGAGGGACAGCGTGTTGGATTGCCACTCTCACCGAGTAGTATAGTATCTGGTGTCTCTCTCTGAGCAGTACAAACTTGGTTTTCTTGTATCCCAGACTTTGGGAGGAACCTCTACACATGCACTGAGACCTCATGGAAGAAAGCATCACAGAGGTCATCATTGATCCCATGGGCCAAGGGGTGGGGATCACCAGCACCCTCTGGAACCCCCAGTAGGGGTTTAGCCCTCCATGCAAGTCATGCTGTTACATTTCTGACTTTGTTCCATGTGGGCATACGTGAGCTCAGTGGGATGTCAGTCCCAGAGCTCCTTTTCTTCAGGAGACATTCAGCACCCCTTTTTAATAGGCAGGTTAGGTTAGGTTAGGTTCAAATTGACTCAAATATGGTTAATAAGAGTTTATATGGTTTTAATATTGCCTTACTTTTTGACTTATTCCAGAAGTTTTACTGAACAATTCTTTACTTTCCTTAACAAATTTATTACTTTTCTATGATTTCTGTTACTGTTAGTTTTACTCTCCTTACAACATTAAAAAATGTGACTAATTTTAACTTTTCCTTTTAGTTTTGGCGCTGGAAAGAGGAGATAAGTGTAAATAATAAAAATGTTGATTAATAATAATAAACTAACGCATCCATCATGCACTGGATGGAGGAGTGATACTACATCTAGAGGGGTCTCCCCTCTACAACATGATGGAGCACTATCATGTTACTCTGCAGTTGCCCATGAAATTCTGGATAGGGTCATTCCATGCCAAATCAACAGGCCCTTGTCTTTGACCATCTCAGATTTGCTTCAAACTTGGTAGATTTATTGCCCCTCTAGAGTAACTAAGTCATGCAAAATTTCAGACATCTAGGTCCCATGGTTCCGGAGAAATGGCCCCTGGAATTTTGGGGTTTCAGGCTAATTTTGGCACGACTACTTCTTCTTTCTCCTCGCCCATTCCCGCCTCTATGCGGGGTTGGCGTTTCTGACCAGCCTCCTCCACACAGCCCGGTCCTGGGCTTCTTCCTCCGACAAACCCTTCTCCCTCAAATCGTCCCTCACCTTCTCCATCCACCTTCGCTTCGGTCTGCCTCTCTTTCTCCTGCCATGCACCTCCATATTCATCGTTCTCTTACCCACATAATCTTCGTCCCCTCTCATCACATGTCCATACCATTTCAGTCTACTTTCTTGTATCTTCCTCGAGATTTCTCCAACCTTTGTTGTGCCCCTTATCCTTTCATTCCTTACTCTATCCAACCTTGTCACTCCGCACATCCATCTCAGCATTCTCATCTCCGTTACATCTAGTCTTTTCTCATGATCTTTCTTTATAGCCCAAGACTCAGCCCCATACATCATAGCCGGTCTTACCACAGTCTTATACACTTTTCCCTTAACCCTTGCGCCTATTCTTCGGTCACACAACACCCCTGAAACTTTCTTCCAATTTTTCCAACCAGATTGCACTCTGTGTGTTATTTCTGTGTCCAGCTCACCGTCCTCAGCCACTGTCGATCCCAAGTACGTAAACTTACTTACTCTCTTTAACCTCGCTCCCTCTAAACTAATTTCTGAGTCTTGATTTTCGTAGAACCTCAAGTACTCTGTTTTCTTTCTGCTGATTTTCAACCCTCTGTTTTCAAAAGCCCTACTCCATTCCTCCAATTTTCTTTCTACTACTTCTCTCCTGTTGCTGCACAGAACAATATCGTCTGCAAAGAGCATACACCAAGGGGATTGATCTTTTATCCCCTGGGCCAACACATCCATAATCAAAACAAAAAGGTACGGGCTCAAAGAAGATCCCTGATGTAGACCAACCCTCACGGGGAACCATTCCGTTACACCTACACTACTCCTAACCTGGGTCCTTGCTCCTTCATACATACTTTGCACCAACCTAACGTACTTCTCCGGCACACCTTTCTCTCTCATACACCTCCAAACCTTCTGGCGTGGCACTCTATCATATGCTTTCTCTAGGTCGATGAAAACCATGTGCAGTCCCTTTTGTCGCTCCCGGTGTTTCTCCATCAACTGCCTCAGTGCAAAAATCGCATCAGTTGTTCTCCTACCTGGCATAAAACCCAACTGCTCTTCCCCCACGGTTGTCTCTTCTCTTAACCTTTTCTCTATATTTTGGCATGACTGGGGTCAACAAAAATGGCCATAACTCCTTGAATATTTGTCCTATTGACATGATTTTTGCGCCATTTGAAAGCTCTCTGTCTGCTCTACATGTTATTGTAAGCTAGCTAACTGGCTACAGGTGAATGTTATAAGAGTTTTTATTTGAAATATTGAGATTAAGTTTTCAACAAACACTGGTCATTGAAATTTGCTCAAATTGTGCTCACTGTTTCTATGGACTATTGACATTCTCTGTGTAAAATTTCATTCTGGGGAACAACTGGGAAGCTGAGTTAGAGGTGTTCAAATGAACAGGGTCATTGGCGAAATTCAATGTTTTTTCCTGCTATGGTCAATGGTGGCTTTGCCACTACCAACTGTTTTTTTATTTTAACAGTTAGTAGCCCCATCGCCTAAGGGGCCACTCCTGATAGCTCAGCAGGTCAAGCCACAGGTCCCAACCACCCACCCTTCACTTTGATGCCTTGTTTTGTGGGTTTCCTTGTTGTGGTTCCAAAGCCACAGGTGGGTCTCCTCTTCATGGTTCCCAAGCCATCAGTGGGTTTCTTAACTGGATCCCAAGCCGTACAGTCTTTCAAAAATGTTTTTACAGTTTAAAAGTTCTGTATAGCAAGAGGTTTATTTTTGTTCCACAATTCGTGATGCCTTTTCCATTTCAGTTTCTGTGAGTCTGTAAGGTCCTTCCAGTGGCAGTCATTGGATCCACAACAGTAAGAATTTCTGATTTATGCAGTACCAAAATATCTGGTCTTGATGGATAAGTGAATGAACAAGGGCCTTTAGGTGTCAAGAAACTGAGTTTCACTTCCCCACTATCTGTGTAAGTTTCAAGGACACATGCCAACCACCACTCATTATTATAGACTCTGCTTTCATCCTAAAATCAGCTGTATGGCTGCACAAATTGGCAAAGTTCTTGTAATTTTTGTATTGAGCAGCAGCTCCATCTGAGAAGTAGATCATCTGAACAATATCAAATTCAAAATCAGCTTTCAGAAAGTCTATCAACTTCCTTTGATACAAATGAACTGCCATTGTGTCATGATGGAGACAATCTGAGATCACTACCACATTAATGTACTTCAGGTCTTCTCCATCCCTGTAGTAGCACACAAAGGGATGTAGTGTGGCTTGGGCATTATTCCAATGGAATCCTTGGGCTGCATCTTGTAAAATAAATGAATAGTTCTCCGCAAAATCTCCAAGAACTAATACTTCTCCCTTCTTCAAGGATTCTTTCCTCTCTGAGCAGAATGCAGACTTCTTTGGCAATAAAATCATGCCTCTTGAGAACTTGAAGGCTTGTACAAAACGCTTCAATGAATTCATCTGCTGATTTTGACACAGTTTCCAGGGTGGTTTGATCTGTTGATAACCACTGCTTATACAGCACTTCATCAATCATGTTGTTATTGAAAACTTCAGCCAAAAACTGCTCAAAATCTTTCCTTTCTCTCGGGCTAACCTTAGAGTGGATCTTAGAGTCTTTGTTAGCCTTAGCTTCTGTAGATCAGATGACTGCAATTTGAACACTGACTTAAGTAGCAGTCTGCTGATGTTGGATTGCACATAATTGCAGTCAAACATATCTGTCAAATGAAAATTTTCCTTTTCTGTAAGAGCAGGTAGTCCTGTTCCAACAATCATGAGTTTCATTTTTTGATGGATTGTGCAAACACACACACTGTGTGTTCCACTGGCACCTGATAGGACACATTCTTTAGGCCTGAGATCAGCAAACTTTGAGAAACTGATTTTAACTTCAGGATTCTTGGACTTGAACAGCTGATAAACCTCTCTTAAATTGCAGAGCATCAGGTGCTTTTGTTCTTGAACTCTTTGACCTTGTTTCAGGACTGTCTTAAAGTCCTTTTTCCCAGGCATAATCGGGCTCATTTCTTGGCTCTTGTAAAAGCTAGCAACTTCATCCACTGTCTCTTGTGGAAACAAGCTTTCTCTCTTGTTTGGCAGTGACAAAATTCCTTTTTCTTTAACAAGCTTCTTAGCTTGTCTTGCCAGTTCAATTTTAGAACTGGGTGAGATAAGTTTAAGTTTCTTTGAAATCCTTTTCTGTATTTTCTCCGCTTTCTTTTGTCCATATCCGAACTGTCTTAATCTTTCAGTTTAACTGGTGATTCACCAATTACTGACATACTCATTCAGTGACTGTAATTCACTTTCTGGAGAAACAAAAACATCCCCAGAAAACACTGGTTGCTGTTCAGAAGATACAGGTGCAGCATCTGAAGACTCACTGGATGAAGATGATGATCTAGTCTCTGGCAATTTCTTCTGACGTGTCTCACAAATTTTCTGACCAGGAATTATTCCAGATTTAGGGAATTTTTCAGCAAATGTTTTGAAAACTTTCCTGTCCTTTTTTTACAGGTTTTTTATGCAGGTTGAAAGGGTCACAGCATGATGTCTGACTCACTTGAAACTTCGCTGCTGCATCCATTTCTACACAACTCACTCAAGTTTCAAAACTGATTGGAAAGTGAATAAACATATAGTTAAAGTTGGATTTCATGCCACTAGCACTACCAAGCAATATGGATGAGCTTTGAGCATGGAATGCAATTTAAGTACACTTGAAAATTTGGAAAAAAAAAACCCCATCGAATTTCACTGATGACCCTGTTCATTTAAACACCTCTAACTCAGCTTCCCAGTTGTTCCCCAGAATGAAATTTTACACAGAGAATGTCAGTAATCCATAGAAGCAGTGAGCACAATTTGAGCAAATTTCAATGACAGGTGTTTGTTGAAAACTTAATCTCAATATTTCAAATAAAAATAACTTGTATAACATTCACCTGTAGCCAGTTAGCTAACTTACATTAACATGTAGAGCAGACAAAGAGCTTTCAAATGGCGCAAAGATCATGTCAATAGGACAAATATTCAAGGAGTTATGAACATTTTTGTGGACCCCAGTCATGCCAAAATTAGCCAAAAACCCCAAAATTCCAGGGGCCATTTCTCCAGAACCATGGGACCTAGAGGTCTGCAATTTTGCATGACTTAGTTACTCTAGAGGGGTAATACATCTACCAAATTTGAAGCAAATCTGAGATGCTCATGGTAATTTTGCTCAAAAATCATGTTGATTTGGTGTGGAATGACCCGATAGCAACCTTGAAGGATGATGGCTTGGGCAGCAAGGTCCTATTGAGTGGCCAGCCAGATGACCTGATTTAACCCTGTGTGATTTCTGGCTTTGGGCTTATTTGCGTGACAAACTCTACACTCCTGGTTTCATCTATCCAAATGTGAATGCCCTTGGCCACAAAATAGATGAAGAACTGAAAAGGATCCCACTCAGTATGTTCAGAAGAACAATGAAGAGTTTCAGAGAGAAAATCCACAAATGTATCATAGTGGATGGAGAACTCTTTGAAGATTAAATTACAATTTAACAATTTAAAATATTTGTATGAATAAAATTCTTATAGAATATTTGTTTGATTTGTTTCATCATTTGAATGCTTCTCTGTATAATGTTAACTAAATACATTCCTCCCCCAATTTATGAATTTTTGAAGTAATGAACAAAAAAATTTTGTCCGAAGGCTTGATTTACAAATGAAAAATTTGGTTACAAACAAAATTGTTCGTTAAATTCACAATTTTTTTCGTAGCATCAGCAGATGAGTGAAGGTGACTGCAATATTGTTGGTAGTAGTAAATATTACTAAACAATAAAATTAAACCATATAAAATGTTTTAAATGTATTTAAGACCGTTACTGAACCAATATTCACTAAAGTAAAGACAAAATATTTTGTCTTTACAGTTGTGAATGCTCTCTGTCATTAATGGTTGGAAGCAACATTAATCATTACAGTACAGTAATGCTGTACACTCGTTATTCTACAGTATACTTAATCCTAAGGAGAAAATGCGCAGAATTGTTATTCATCACTATCATCATTTTCAGTCATACGTCTGTGACCTTCACTACCATCATACTCCACATCCCATTTTCTCTGTAACATCCCATTTTACTTAACTGCATTTATTATTCATATATTTATTATTGTAAAGAGCTAAAAACATTGTTTACGGCAGGGGTGGGGAAACCCTCGCCTGCGGGCGAAATTTCGCCCACGAGCTAATTTCAATTCGCCCGCTTAGGTATTTATTATTTACTAAAAATTATTTATTTACAGCCCAGCAAATAGCTTTTTAAAATACATCTTATATACAGCGTGTCCCAAAGAAATGTATACCCACTTTGTTCGATAATACCAGCTATGAGGATAATAAATATATTACTTTTTATATGTTTTTTAATAAAGAATTTTCTCTCCTGAATCTAAATATGTAATTAGTTTTATTAAAATTGAAAAACAAAAAGTTACAGATGTTTAAATTATAATTATTATTTTCGAGACTTCATGTGCGATATTTTCTAATATTTTTGCACGTATACGAGATAAGTTTGAAACCGACGGCACTGTGCAAAACTTACAAAAACAACGTTCTGGAAGACGTCGAACATCTTGGATAAAGTGCCATTTACCATGGAATTTGTAAATTTTTTGAATTAACTAATAATTACAACATTTATGCTTCAATATCACACTAAACATAAGTATCTCAAAACAGTCGGTTAAAATATTAGAAAATATCGCACATGAAGTCTCGAAAATAATAATTATAATTTAAACATCTGTAACTTTTTTGTTCTTCAATTTTTAATAAAAATAATTACAAATTTAGATTCAGGAGAAAATTCCTTATTAAAAAACATATAAAAAGTAATATATTTATTATCTTCATAGCTGGTATTATCGAACAAAGTGGGTATACATTTCTTTGGGACACGCTATACTATATAAGCTTAAAATTTGCCAGACGCCCGCGCAGGTGTTTATGTTATCGATTTTCGCCCTTGGTACTGAAAAGTTTCCCCACCCCTGGTTTACGGCAAACACTGTGGGCAAAAACATGTTTTTGTAGCATTTTAAGATGTTCTGGGGAAGTGATTTTTGTTTGTAGGAACTTATCTCAACTTTTATAATGGGGGTCAATGGGAAAATAGGGTTCAATTTACAAATTTTCAATTTATGAACAGGGTCTCAGGAATGTAACTCATTTGTAAATCATGGGAGGACTGTAGTTGTATGCATAAAATTCTTACTTTTCTCCCACCCTGTAGCTACTTACGTTAAATAAGAATGTTAAACAACTTAATTTTAAATAAAAATGAAAAGGAATGAAAACATGGTAACTTGTCCTTTGCAGCTATCAGAGCTATTTTGAGTGAAAATTTCCAGTTTGCTGTTTTTCAAAAGTAAATTTCTTACATTTTCCTACTTTCCCTACTTTTTTCAAAATTTTATATAGACAGCCTGTGTACAGCGCACTATGAATTGTATTTATATGCTAATATTCCATTGTTCCTATTTGGTACAGATAACATTATTTTGTAACAATTTTTGCAGTTGATTCTGAAGAAGCACTTCATTTATTGGCAACTGCTTACTATAGGTCAGGGAAAGCAAGTCGTGCCTATACAATCCTCCGTATGCATGGCCACACTAGTCCCCAGCTCAAATATCTTATGGCAAAATGTTGTTATGATCTTGGAAAGTAAGTATGATAGCTTTTCCATATTTTGACAAGATCTGAAAAACTTGCCCTTTAAAAGGATGCCTAAAGTTAGAACTGTTGCTTACTAAAATGTATCACATGTTGGTAGTAAGGTAAACCTTTATTAAAATAATAATGTAAAAGATTTTACTTAATTTTCTGTATTGTGCGAGCCTTTTGAGTTACTCTTGAAATTTGGTTTAATTAGAACTTATGAAAGACCTCGCAAGCAGTAAGGTTCAAATGATAAAATGTTTTTACCATAATTGTAAAGCTCATTACAGTATTTAATTCATATATATACTTCAGATTAGATGAAGCAGAGTCAACACTCACTGGAGGAAGTGTTCTACGTCCAAAGCAGATAGAAGAAATTGTCACAGAATTTGGCTCTCTCGCATGTTTTGCCCTTCAACTCCTAGGCCTCATTTGCGCAAAGACTGAACGAAAGGCCAGAGCAACAGAGGCATTGCGGCGATCCCTTAAGCTGAATCCCTTTCTTTGGCATTCTTTTGCTGCACTTTGTGACCATGGAGATAAACCAGATCCCTCTAAAGTATTTAAGTTAGATTCACTCGAAAGCTTCTCAAACATACATGGTAATACAGTTTATACTCTTTTTAATAATGCTGAGAATAACAGTAATATACTTAGTAATTCAGATTCAGTAGTTACAAATAATAAATTAAATAATGTGTCTATGAACACTCCTATTAATGAAAACAATATTCATCAGTCATCTCAACAAATTATGAATCATACGCAAAATATTCATTCTCAGCAGCAGAATCAGACCATTTCATCACATATTAACTCACAAAATACACTAGGTAGTAATATCCCCCTTATAACAACAACTACTGTCCCACAAAATTTAAGTCTCATGAGTACTCCAATTCAGCATTCATTAGCGGTCCTGAACACTCCTGTGTCAGTAAATACAACTATCGCCGAAACTTTGGACTCATTTGATGTAAGTTTATCTTTGGTAAAGTGTAAAAACATGGCTTACTTTTCAGACTTTTAGTTCAATGTAAAAGAATTTACCTATTTAATTTCGAATTTAGAGAGGATTAGTCAGGAAAATTCTCTGCTACAATTACACTTGTTGTCCAGTCTGATGCTACTGGACATGTTTGAAACTAAAATAGGTTGGTCAGCTTCACTAATTATTATATTTATATAGAAAAGTAGGGCTTTACTTATCTTTAAACCTTTTAGGCGCATCGTACATCCTTAAATTCAGAATTTTATATATCAGGCATTCTCGCATTAAAAATATTTAACTTCATCAAATTTTTGTATTGATGTATTTTTCACATTGATAATAATTTAACATACTTCCTTCCAGGTTCCTAAAGTGAAAAAATTTGTTCGTTTTCAACGCATGTTAGGAAATAGCACCGCAATCAGCCCTATTTCTCCCAGTTTCGGAGTTCTACCATTAGACCTTTCATTGCACTGGAATGACTCGGAAGGCTCTCTGAATTCTTCTGTTGCCTTCCTAACTCCTTCACCTCTCACAATCTCTCAGTTGGACTCGCAGTCTAATAATAAGATTCACATGAATATTGGAAAGAGGGTAATAATAGATACAGATGCGCATTTCTTCGCTTTATTCGCGTATTAAATAAAGTTTTCTCTAAAATCAGTGTTAGAATATTATAGTCATTTTGATTACCTTTTATCATTTTATGTCCAAATTGCATTTTGTTTTCAAAATGATTACTCGTGAGGCTTGACAAAAAGAATAAGTTTGATTGCTTTCATCGCAGATTCTCTATAGAAATGTTAGCAAAGATCCTCCTTTGGTTATAAACAAACCTGCTGTGTTTGCACCGACTGGGAACAACAACAACAATAACAACAACTTTCAGAGCCCACCAACTGGTCAAGCGTACGTTCGAAGATCATCTAGACTCTTTGGGAACAGTAGTTCCGTAAAGGTGAATATTACATAGACTATATAACAATATTAAATATATTAAATAATTAATTTATATTGTGACTTAGGTCTGTCAATGTAACTTTGTAATGATCCTCAGTTTTACCTAGCTTTGAAAGTTGTCAGATATCTTCATTTCCTTTCTTCCAGAAAATTAGTTTGTACAGTGTAGTCTATAGTGGAACAAATAAAGTTAGTCAAAATTTTTGAACATGCATAAGGTAGATTAGTTCGATCTTATTTGGGTCCATTTAATTCGTGTTAACAGGGGCTGATCCAGGAATTTAAGCAGAGGGGGGTGCAGTGTTGGTGGGGCTCGTTACTGATATGTCCTCGGCCTTCGGCCGAGGACGCGCGAGCGAAGCGAGCGCCAGGGCGGGTGTCCCCCCCTCGGTAGGAAATTTTCATATTTGAAGATAGCTTTAGATGGATTTGAAGTATATTCCCGTTATCAAAATCCTGCTTGTTCACACACCCAGGCCACGTCTGAAATGTCTCAGGATCGGGCATAAACTTTTTTTCTTTATTCTTTTTAAGGAAATTAATTTTGTGGCAACCGGGATACATGTACCTTAAGCCATTTTAAGTCTTCAGGTCTTATTTTTCATATATAGGAGCAAACAAACGCAATCGAAAAATCGTTGGTCACCGTGAGCAGGGGGGGGTCCGGACCCCCCCCCCCCCCCCCCCCCCCCCCTGGATCCGCGCCTGGTTAAGTTAGATTTAGTTAGTGTCTAGCTTGGTTAGTAGCTTTTACTTGATAGATTAAACAAATATGTCCTATTTAAGTCTTAAACGGATGATGGTGCCATTAGGTTGAATTAAAATAATAATGATATACATAAAATCGAATGTCGACTTTGAAATTCGATTTTGTGCGTGTAATTGAAATTTTAAGCGCTTTATTTATGAAACCTATTTATAAATAAAGTTGAATAAAGTACAGTAAGTGTTTTGAATAAGAAATTTCCCTGGTGTTCATAGGCTTCTTATACGGTGTTCATAGGCTTCTTACGCGATTGCTTGTTCACAGTGGTGTAGTGGAAAAAAAACTTTATTTGCCTTCTTAATTATCGCTCTTTCTTCTTCTTTCCTCGCTCTTTACTCTCGTTTTGTTGTGTTTTATAAACGCGGGTTGCCGTGGCCGCCATTAAGATTATCGAACAGTGCGAGGGAAAGGGAGAAATTACAAATGATCATTATTATTTACTGATTTTTATTTACGCCGAAACAATTTGAGCAAATGGGGGAAAGCGAGTGTCGAATTACCGTTAACGGAGAATGTGTTAAACATTTAAGGATCGCATTAATAACGAAAATCCACCAAACTGGGACAAAACTCCGCCTGAGACTGAATTGGGCATGCCTCGCCTCCTCTCGGCACATTTCGAGTGTTGCCAACTAGTATTTTATATTCTTAATTTGATACAAAACATTATTAAATTCTTATTTACATACTAAACATTATTAAATTCTTATTTACATACTAAACATTATTAAATTTCTTATTCAACATCATCATCATTATTATTATTATTTTTAAACAAAGCATTACTGAATTCATATTGGACATTATTATTATCTTATTATTGAAAAAAAATAAAAAATACATGACAGAGGATAAATGTTTTCTTCTCTTGTAGGAGAACAATAAGAACAGATTTGTAACCCCAAAATCACCCGCTCGCAAGACCAAAACGAGATCCTCCAAAAACCAGACGAGTCTCTCTGAATTGAATGAGAAAAACAAGAGTGAAAATCATGACATCATTTCAACATCTGAAAAGTCTTTGGCAGACAAACCTTTCATTACTCCTATAAATCTTTCGCAACAAGTGCTCACTATCCAGAAGCATTCTGCGGAAGGGTTAATGACACTACTAAAAGATACAGGAAATGCTTACCTCCAACTCTCTCAGTACAATTGTAAAAAGGCAGTTGAATTGTTTTCTGCTTTGCCCTCGCAGCATTACCAAACGGGATGGGTACTTTCTCACCTAGCCAAAGCATTCTTTGAGATGAATGATTATGAGGAAGCGATAAGGTTGGTTATTCCATTAATTGCTTAATGTACCCTCTTTATACTTAAATGATGTAGAAAAAGGCTTTTGTCATTAAAGGTTTTCTGTAAATTATTATATTCCTTTATGTCAAGTCCAATTCAACTTTTAAAGAAAAACTGGTAGTCATAGCAGTCTTAAGATGGAACATTTTGCGATATTTATCCATTTTTCAGACTGTGTGAGTGCCATGTTATATAGATTTTCATATATTTGATAAACCTAGTTGTCAACCAAAAGGAAAAGTTAAGCCCTATTAATCTTTTTTTTTTCTCCAATGTTCTCGTATATTATTTTACATCTCTGTTTTGCTTTCAGTTTAGTTTTTGACAAGGTATCAGGTCATCCCATAAGTAATGTCGTTTTCTAGATCGGAATTTGAAGGACAAAAAAAAACAACAAACTTTTTAATCTAGTACAGTGTGTCCGTAAAGTCATGGTGGGATTTTAAATAGCTATATTATTGCAACGAAACAAGATAATGAGATGAAAAAAAGGCAAATTGAAGAACAACTCTAAAAGAATAACTTTATTTAACGTAGTTCGATATGGGCTCCTCTGGTAGCCCTGCAGACATCTGTTCGGTGATTCAATTCCAGCCACACACGCCCAAGAACATCAGGAGTGACGGATGCGATAGCTTCCGTGATTCGCTCGTGCAAGTGATGAATATCCCTAATGGTACACTGTACACGCTTTGCTTGACGTAACCCCACAAATAAAAGTCCAAAGGTGTCAGGTCCGGAGAGCGTGGAGGCCATGGCTTCCATCCTCTTCCTATCCACCTCTGTGGAAATTTTTCATTAGGAATTCTCGAACAACGTTGGCATAGTGCGGAGGAGCACCATCTTGCTGAAAGATGACATTATTGTCAATAAATTGGGGTACTGCAAAATGTTCCAACATAGCGAGGTAGTTGTGTGACGTCACAGTGGGTTCCGCGAAGAAAAATGGGCCAATCACTCGATCTCGTGCTAGAGCACACCACACATTAACTTTCGGGCTATTACGCTCATGTTCAACATAGGCATGTGGACAGCCTAGACTAACTACGAGATAAAGGTTAAGCTTAGCCTAGACTAACTACAAGATACAACTTTGAGAGTTGTTCTTCAATTTGGCAGTTTCATCTCATTATCATGTTTCGTTGCAATAATATAGCTATTTAAAATCCCACCATGACTTTACGGACACACTGTATATATTTTCCATCGGAATCAATGACACTCTGCCAACGTCCTACAAGCTTTTCAAAGCCATGTTTGTAAAATTCAGGCGGTTTTGAGGCAAAAAACGTACAAAGACTGGTGTGCGGGTCATCTAAAGAAGTATACTGTTTCTCGTCAAGATAGTTTTGCAGACTCCTGAAGAGATGATAATCTGAAGGCGCAAGGTCTGGAGGATGTGGAAGTTTTTCACACCCAAGCTCCTCAATTTTTGCAGAAGTGATCCGAGCCGTATGAGGACGTGCGTTGTCGTGGTGGAACACGATTCCTTTCTAATTAACCAAAGAAGGTCTTTTTTTCTTTTAGTGCAGTGTTCAATCGATCCAGTTGTTGACAGTAGACTTGAGCGGTGATTGTTTGGTTGTGTGGTAAGGTTTCAAAGTGTATTACACCACCTTTATCCCACCAAACACTAAGCAACACCTTCCGAGGGTGAAGAATTGGTTTTGGCTGTGGTGTCGCTGGTTCTCCGGCACAAACCCACTGTCGACGGCGCTTAACATTCTGGTACAGTATCCACTTTTCATCACCAGTCACTAAACGGTGCAAAAACGGATCTTGGAGTTCACGGGAATGAAGAGCTGCGCTAATGTTTACCCGCACCCTCAGATTGTCGACTGACAATTCATGTGGCACCCATTTTCCTAACTTAGGCACTTTCCCGAGTTGTTGCAAATGTCGATGGATAGTGGATGTGGATGAATTGAGTTTCTGGGCCAATTCTTCGACAGTTGTTGAAGTCTTCTTCAAGCGCGGCTAACAGCAGGTCATCATCAAACTCAGCAAGGCGTCCAGAGCGTGCTGCATCTGTCAAACAGCAGTCACCATTGCTAAACTTTTGAAACTATCTTTGACATTTCCTCACATGCAGAATATCGTTGCCATAAACGTCCTGAATGTTTCGCGTTGCTTCAGTAGCACTATTCCCTTTTTTGAACTCGTAAAGCATTATATGCCTGATATGCTCTTCTGATACCGCCATGTTTATGAGGGGTTCACATAAAGCAAAACACATGTCTTCACTGGTCAAGGTCTGTAAAGTATGTAGCGAAACACGATAGATCTCCTCTTAGATATAACCTTCGGAAAACTTATGCTTAAACTGAGTAGGACTATGAGAATAAAAACCCACTCTAATAGACAGAGTTTATTTCCACGACAGTTTCGACGCCCACTGGCATCCTCCTCGGGTGGATACAGAAACACAAATGAAACAAAACAAGAGGGAAAAACAGTTCAGGGATCGACCGTTAAGAAATTCGCACCTAGGTTGGATTCCATTCTCTCGAGACAGGAGGGGCATTTTCATTAAGTACATTCGCACAAATTTTAAAACTATCTTCCTGTTCTAAACATACAGATTCTATTATTTTTACATAATTATTACATTTATAATTAAATTTATTACATTTAATATTGCATAATTATTAATTACAGAAATTATAAATTTATTATTACATTGGTTATTACATTGTTGTTTATTATACAGAAATTATAAACCGAAAAACGAATGAAAAAAGGCGATTAGGAAATAATCCAGAGACCATTGAGAAATTCGCACCTAGGTTAGATATCGTTCTCCCGAAACCAGAAGGGCATTTTATTACAGGGTCAGCTTATAACTACATTTCCACAAATTAAAAATATCTTCTTGTTCTATACATACAGATCCTAATGTTTTGACATAATTACTGCATATATTTATTTCCACATTAATTACTTCCATTATTACATTTACTAAAAGCGAGTAAGGAAACATTCCAATCCAGAGACATTTAAGAAATTCACACTTAGGTTCGAACACGTTCCCACGACTCCGTGATTTAGTATACGTGGGAGAAACTGGAAGAAATATTGAAACCCGTATCAAAGAACACAAATATGCCTTCAGAAGTTGTAATACTAATAATGCCATTTTTTATCACGCTAGCCAAAATAATCATGCTATAGATTGGGAATCAAGTAAGGTACTTTATAAATGTAATAATTATGTCAAAAGAAAAATAATAGAATCTGTGTGTATAGAAAAAGTAGATAATTTTAATTTGTGCGAAGGTACTTATAAGTTAGACCCTTTAATGAGATTCTTGGTCAATAAATCCCTTACGGAGTCGTGGGAACGTGTTCGAACCTAAGTGTGAATTTCTTAAATGTCTCTGGATTGGAATGTTTCCTTACTCGCTTTTAGTAAATGTAATAATGGAAGTAATTAATGTGGAAATAAATATATGCAGTAATTATGTCAAAACATTAGGATCTGTATGTATAGAACAAGAAGATATTTTTAATTTGTGGAAATGTAGTTATAAGCTGACCCTGTAATAAAATGCCCTTCTGGTTTCGGGAGAACGATATCTAACCTAGGTGCGAATTTCTCAATGGTCTCTGGATTATTTCCTAATCGCCTTTTTTCATTCGTTTTTCGGTTTATAATTTCTGTATAATAAACAACAATGTAATAACCAATGTAATAATAAATTTATAATTTCTGTAATTAATAATTATGCAATATTAAATGTAATAAATTTAATTATAAATGTAATAATTATGTAAAAATAATAGAATCTGTATGTTTAGAACAGGAAGATAGTTTTAAAATTTGTGCGAATGTACTTAATGAAAATGCCCCTCCTGTCTCGAGAGAATGGAATCCAACCTAGGTGCGAATTTCTTAACGGTCGATCCCTGAACTGTTTTTCCCTCTTGTTTTGTTTCATTTGTGTTTCTGTATCCACCCGAGGAGGATGCCAGTGGGCGTCGAAACTGTCGTGGAAATAAACTCTGTCTATTAGAGTGGGTTTTTATTCTCATATTTTGACCTTCACGTAAAAAAGTGAAGTTTTTTGCATTGAGTAGGACTAGTTTAAACTTAATCTATCGTAAAAAACATTACTTATGGGATGACCTGATAACTAACTACAAGTGAGGGGTCGCGCGTCTTAAGATACCTAAGCGCCACCACAGGCAGAAACGTGTTTTTGATGGATATCACTATTTTTACCATTCCTCTATCGCGTGGTTTGAGTTATAATGACCTTACGACACGAAGTATGGTTGAAAACCTTATGAAGCGAACTACTATTTTCACCTCTATCGCCAGCCAAAAGTTCACCCAAAGTTCGATATAATAAGAAAATCAAAAAATTCAAAAAAATATAGATATATAAAATATGAGAATCTATTCTAAAAACATCATCTTCATTAACATACTTAGAACTCTAATTTAGCCAAAAATGAACGTTCTAGCTCAATTAATAACAGAGATATTATTGCGAGAATATTGCTGAATTTTGGAGGCGATTTCTGGCGAATTTTAATTTTGGTGCCTAGGTACCTTAAGACCCCTCAAGTATCCTACATAAGATTTTGAATGTCTATCTGTTTTTGCATAATTTTGTGGACAAAGTTACGCAGGAAATAGGATTAATATTGGGAATAGACCCTGATTCTTGTATTGTACTAGCACTTGCAGTATTTAAATTCTAAGTGTTCATTTAATTTCTTTCTTTTTAAGGTACTTTAATGAAGTGAGAGAGAGAGAACCACACTCCTTACACTTGATGGACTTCTACAGTACTGCTCTCTGGCATCTTCAGAAAGAGGTCCAGTTGTCTTCCTTAGCTCAGGTAAACTTGCTAGCTAAATTTTTACTTGGAAGATAAAATTGCCATATCATAGTGTTACGCTATCCTCGTTGCTCGTGTTTTAATGTTCTAAAGCAGCTATTCCCAACCTTGCGGTACGCGGAGTTCTTTTAGGTAGTATGCAAGAGGGTTATGAATATGCAGCTTGCTAATTGATAATCATTTTCATAATAATGTTTTGAAAGTAATTTTAACTATAGATGAATAACCGGCAAACTTCTCCGACTCCGGGCTTGCACGCTATCCAATTTGGCGGCAGGCAGATTTCAAATTAACCCGTTAACTGCGCGGGCGCCCAGTTAAGATTCGAGCCAAAAACACGGGCTACGCAAAGAGAGATATCGGGTTAAAGTTTAAGCCCGTGTATATACGGGGCTCCGCAGAAATGGTCAGAAGCGAGAGCCCGTGATATTACTGATATTAGGGTTGCGTGGCAAACGGGTTAATTAATAATAATAACACGCAAGGCCAAAATCAAGGTTGATTCAGCACAAGTGTCGATGAATATCATTAGAATTAATATAACTTTTTTGAAAGTTGAAAATTCAAGACTGAACACCTGGGGCATTCCAGGACAAATCATGCAGCGCATGACACCACACCATCTTCAATTTTTCCTATAATTTGGTATATGGCATTGTTTAAAACAACAAATTGAAAATAATATAGCTCACTTCATAATATATAGCACCAAAATTTGTTACTTGTATACCGTAGCGAAAATCATGTGAAAAAAGTTTTATTACTCCCTAAAATGACAAAATAATAATTTAATTTCATAAATTGAATATCAATATTTTAAGTAATTGTTTTTCCTTAGTTGAAGGTATTTTCTTTCTTCAACAATGTCAACAACAACAATTTTTCATTAAAATTTCAAGTCCCTGGTGGCCAATTTGAATATATATAGTTTATATACACTGAGCGGCACAAAAATTGGCCCACTCGGAATATCGTGAAAAGCAAAAAGTGGGCAAACTTCTGTTTATAAAAGTTTTAAAATTCGAAAATATAGTCTCTGAGGCAACCAAATAACGAGACAAAACAACGTCAGCTGTAACGAATTTTCGACTTCTTTCGAGAATTCGACAGTGACATTCAGTTGCTCTCAGACTGCTAGTGCCACTTTTTTCTTTCACTAGTGCGAGTAGGCATTTGCGTTTAGTAACAAATAGACTTCTAATTCTTTTGGTTTTCAGAATTGGACATTTACAATGGATTTGAGTGCCGTGAACATCGCAGGAGTCGTCGCCCTAATTGAAGATGGTCGGAGCCAGCGTTACGTCGCCGATGCACTAGGAATTCCAAGAACAACGGTTTGACGTGTCTACCAACGTTATGTGGAGACATGAGAGTACACCCGAAGACCAGGATCTGGAAGATCGCGCTGCCCATCCGCCCGTGACGATCGTTTCATCGTCTCGAGTGTTTTGCGAGATCGTCGCTTGACTGCCACAAACGTCCGCAATGAGCTGGAAAGATCTCGAGACGTCAGTGTATCGGAGCCAACCGTTAGGAGACTTATGGAAAGTGACTTACATGCTAGACATCCAGCAATGGGCCGGGAATTGCTTCCACACCACCGCAATGCTCGTCTTGCTTTCGCTCGTGAGCATGTCAATTTGACTCCTCCAAAAGCAACCCTCTCCATAAAAGTGCACCGGGCGAATCTTTCTCCTGTTCTCCACACTTTCCAGTCCATCGGATGTTCGAAGATTAAATTTTGATTCGTCCGTGAACAATACTAGTCCCCATTGGATCCATAGTCCCGATCCTGGTCTTCGGGTGTACTCTCATGTCTCCACATAACGTTGGTAGACACGTCGAACCGTTGTTCTTGGAATTCCTAGTGCATCGGCGACGTAACGGTGGCTCCGACCATCTTCAATTAGGGCGACGACTCTTGCGATGTTCACGGCACTCAAATCCATTGTAAATGTCCAATTCTGAAACCCAAAAGAATTTGAAGTCTATCTGTTACTAAACGCAAATGCCTACTCCCACTAGTGGAAGAAAAAAGTGGCACTAGCAGTGTGAGAGCAACTGAATGTCAAGACTGTCGAATTCTCGAAAGAAGTCGGAAAATTCGTTACAGCTAGTGTGTTCGCAGATGACGTTGTTTTGTCTCGTTATTTTGTTGCCTCAGACTAAAATCAGTAAATTTAAGCTTTAATTCATTCAATTGCCTACTTGCGCAGGATCTTGTGGAGGTAGACAGGGACTCTCCTCAGTCCTGGTGCGCTACGGGCAATTGTTTTTCATTACAAAAGGAACATGAGGCTGCTATCAAGTTCTTCTCAAGAGCTATTCAGGTAAATTTCTAATGAAACCATTTGTTCCATAGCTTTTTCTTTTAAATTTAGACCTACGGGCTACAGCGTAGGTTTTATTCAGTACTTTCGCAGTTGTTCGTGATTTACACAATCGTGAATCGAGTTAATCATGATTTACTCATCGCGACCATTGCTCGCTCATGACGCTGAGTTAATCGTGATTTGACCGGTGTTTATATCCGCGGCTCGCCTTCCACCAACCCACCTCAATGCAACTATCAGTCTCTCTCCACGCCTCATACAATATACATGCGCGTTTCTGGCTTCGCATATCGTCGTCTTGTGGGGAGTACAGAATACTTAATTGTACATTATACTGTAATAGAATAACGGTGTTTGGTGGTGGTGGAGAGCAGCGGCTGCACTACACACCCAACTGCGGGGTATACTGAGTTGTCCGTGATCATAGACCACCCCTTAATCACGGATAACTGAATACTATAACTTTTCATTTTATATATAATAAATATATATATATATATATATATATTATATATAGCCAATAAAATAATTTGCTAAATGTTACAGAAAGAAAGAAAAATATCTTGGGCGTGTAAAAATTCTAAAAGACTTTAATAATACTAATTAGGCCTTGCCCCAACAGCAGTGTTTCTCAACCTTTTTCGTGCTGGCGACTCTCTTGAAATAAAAAAAATTTCGCAACCCCACTTTCCGAAATAGTGATGCAACTTACTTGAACTGCAAAAACAATTCTATGGACTATTTCCTACATGACGATGAAAAGTTGCTAAGAAGTGGATATTTAATTCGTTCAGTGAAAGGGTGGTAGAGTGTGCCGAACTCGCTAGAAACCTACGGTTAAATTGATTGAACTTACTTATGAGATTTCGCAGTTGTCATTCCCGTCAGAAGACTTGGTGTATATTTTAGATAGCACTAAAAAGCGAGTAGCCAGAACCGTTGGTTTGAAACATTGAAAGTTTTAATTCCATTTGCAACCTTATACTTAGGCTAATTGGGGATTCTCATCATTGGTTGCAATTAAAACAAAGCAATGAAATTGACTGTGTGTTGTTCTGTGTTTAGTCAATTTAGCAGAATATAAGATTAACAAATGCAAAGCGGGTACAGTCGTCTCATTCAATGACATACTAACAGAAAGTAATTTCATTTGTAAAACTGTAACATTACACGAGTTTCTCGCGTAAAGAAAAGTTTGTCTGAATTTACATATTTCTGTAATTTTAGCAGGAAAAATAAACTTCATTTTTCTGTATAAGCTGATTAACCCTTAGCAATCCATCCTCTTGACCAACCATGAGGTCCATCGAGGGTTGCTCCGCATTCGTCGGTTAACAATAGTCTTAAAATCTGTTTTCATGTACTGACGTGCCCACTCAACACGCTGCTGCTAGTACCTGGGTGTTAATGGTGGCTGAATTGTAGGTTTACGCGTCTTGCCAATTATTTGGAAGATTTTACATCAAGTTGTTCTTGGTACTACGTATGCCAGCCTGCTCAAAAACCTCTTTACTTGATGACAGTGGCTGCTTCGCAACTTCGCGCTTGATTACAGATATCTACCGCCTTGTCACTTTTCTTATATCAGGTCATCCCATAAGTAATGTCGTTTTTTACGATAGATTAAGTTTAAACTAGTCCTACTCGGTTTAAGCATAAGTTTTCCGAAGGTTATATTTAAGAGGAGATCTATCGTGTTTCGCTACATACTTTACAGACCTTGACCAGTGAAGACGTGTGTTTTGCTTTATGTGAACCCCTCATAAACATGGCGGTATCAGAAGAGCATATCAGGCATATAATGCTTTACGAGTTCAAAAAAGGGAATACTGCTACTGAAGCAACGCGAAACATTCAGGACGTTTATGGCAACGATATTCTGCATGTGAGGAAATGTCAAAGATCGTTTCAAAAGTTTAGGAATGGTGACTGCTGTTTGACAGATGCAGCACGCTCTGGACGCCCTGCTGAGTTTGATGATGACCTGCTGTTAGCCGCACTTGAAGAAGACTGTTCAACAACTGTCGAAGAATTGTCCCAGAAACTCAATTCACCCCCGTCCACCATCCATCGACATTTGCAACAACTCGGGAAAGTGTCTAAGTTAGGAAAATGGGTGCCACATGAATTGTCATCCGTTTTTGCACCGTTTAGTGACTGGTGGTGAAAAGTGGATATTGTACCAGAATGTTAGGCGCCGTCGACAGTGGGTTTGTGCCGGAGAACCAGCGACACCACAGCCAAAACCAAATCTTCACCCTCGGAAGGTGTTGCTTAGTGTTTGGTGTGATAAAGGTGGTGTAATACTAGGCTGACCATATTTCCTTGAGACAAAAACGGGACATTGGGATGGCAAAAAAGGGACGGGAGTTATGTAATATTCTGTATTCATGAAAAAGTAAGTACATAAACCTGGACAAAATTGACATTTTTATTAAAATGACGGGACGGCCAGGAAAAAAAAAAAAAAAACGGTACTGTCCCGTTCAAAACGGTACGTATGGTCAGCCTATGTAATACACTTTGAAACCTTACCACACAACCAAACAATCACCGCTCAAGTCTACTGTCAACAACTGGATCGATTGAACACTGCACTAAAAGAAAAGAGACCTTCTTTGGTTAATTGGAAAGGAATCGTGTTCCACCACGACAACGCACGTCCTCATACCGCTCGGATCACTTCTGCAAAAATTGAGGAGCTTGGGTGTGAAAAGCTTCCACATCCTCCATATTCTCCAGACCTTGCGCCTTCAGATTATCATCTCTTCAGGAGTCTGCAAAACTATCTTGACGAGAAAGAGTATACTTCTTTAGATGACCTGCACACCAGTCTTTGTACGTTTTTTGCCTCAAAACCGCCTGAATTTTATAAACATGGCATTGAAAAGCTTGTAGGACGTTGGCAGAGTGTCATTGATTCCGATGGAAAATATATACTAGATTAAAAAGTTTGTCGATTTTTTTTTTGTCTGTCCTTCAAATTTCGATCTAGAAAACGACATTACTTATGGGATGACCTGATATCTCCTTTGTCACTTCGCTGCCTCAGTTTGGTACCCTCCACTACAGGCTTCTTTACAGTTCGATGATCCCTCCCTAGTTGCTTCGCAATTTCAATGAATGTTGGCCTGATTGGACCCGACCCAGTTGTCCCCAGTGGGTTCTTTCAGTAAAAGCCCACCTGAAAAAACAATTAAAACCCACTCAAGCGGTTTTTTCAGATATTTTAAAACAATGAGTTACTGTAATAAGTTAATAAAAAATAATATAACAGTCAATATCATGTATTTAAGTGTCATTGCAGTCATGTAGGACTTTGTTTTATTAAATAAATAACAAAAGCACAAAGCTCAACTCAACTTCAACTTTATTTTTAATTAAAACTGAACTCCAAAATATTTCATTTTATTAAATGAAGTGCCCTGTAAAAGTAATAAACTAATTAAATTCAGATAGTAATCATAGTTAAGTATTTATTTATTAAGCACTGGCACGTCTCAAAGTAAGCAAACTTCATCTTCATTCAGTTCACTTCCACTACGCAAATATTTGTATATTTGATCAGCTTTCCCGCTTTTTCTGTCCCAAGCTTGTTGCGTAACTTGGACCAGATGTGTCCAAATGTTGAGAAAACACACTCAGTGGCAGCTGAACTTGGGGTACAACTCAGTAGATGTTCACAAAAGTTGCAGAGATCTTCCATACCAATAACATTTCTTTTTGCAGTTTGTACTTTCATCAATTGCCACCAAGTAGAGAGAGACTTTCTATACAGTTAAATGACTTTATTAGACATTGATACTGAGAAAAGGTTCTTGTCTTTTATTTTGAAAGCCAGAAAATGCTAAATATTGAGGCTTGTTGCTGATTATTATCCACTGTTCTGCTGCCATTGCTTGCTCTTCAAGTTCTGCTCCTGTTAATATATAATAAATATATATATGTATGTATGTATGTATGTATGTATGTATTTATTACTGTTTCTATGAAAACAAAGAATATATTATAAATAGATTATAAATATTGATACTTACCCATGTATTGAGGGTCCATGAAGTATGCTACATAAAAGAATGGTTTCACAGCATCAGTCATTCGTTTTTTAATTTGAGCTCTGTATGGCTTGAGGTCTTCACTTTGCAAGCGCTGTATCCACGTTTCAACAGCAGTTGACAAAGTTGCTGAGTCACTTTGAAGCTGCAAAAATTTGAAGACGCTGTAATAATAATAAATCCCAGAATAAAGTATAAATAAAATTTTTACTCAAAGTATTAATTAATTAAAATAAAACTAGACTAAGTATTAAAATAATTAAGTAGCGATGTACCATACTTAAAAATGTAACCAAATTTTCATAGATAGCCAAGTATACCTTATCAAGTGCAATAGCAACTTCCTTTCGCTGCTTCTGAAGGTGAAGGGCGCCTCTGTATTAAGCCTGCATTGTTCAGGGCAGTGGCAATTTTTCCATCAATTTCTTGCTCAGTATTGATTTCCATGTATTTATGAACATTTTTTATAAATGTGTGTACACAAGCTTCCTGTGAGTTCTACCGAGTATCGTTTGGTATTTGTGGCATTAGTCCTCCCTTGTCCTTCAGCCATCCCTGATTAACAAAATAAAAGGATTTGGAGAGAACACATTAAAAAAAAATATATATACTGTATATAATACAATATATATATATCCTCATCTTGTGCGGAACGCTCTTCTACACAAGCGTCGTTCTTTACATTAATTATACTGTTTTTTGTTTGCAGTTTATATATATATATATATATACAGGGCTATTCAAAATGATTCACCTGATTTCAAATGAGGATATTTTTTAATGTTACAAATACAGAGTGATTTGTGATACATCAACCAAAAGAAAAACTGTCCAAATTTTGTGTCTCACCTCATAAATGCTCTATGTGACTTCCCCTAGTTACACGAGCAACGTCGACACGATAGTCGAATTCCTCCCATACTCGCTCCAGCATGTCCGTTGTCACAGATTCTACAGCAGTAACAATGCGAATGTTTCCTCGAACTGCCGATACCACCAATGGATGCTCTGAGCACCCAGTGGATCTGTTCTGTAACATTGACGAAACTCACGCTGCACTGTGACTACCGATTTACAGCTCGAAAACTGCAACACACAAAACGCTTTCTGCTGTCCGGACGCCATTTTCACACTGACTGTTTGTTGCTAGGCTAGGCCACGGCGTGACTTTGGAGCCCTCTCGCGGTGATCTTGTAAAACTCGGAGATTTCCTCTTTCATGTGGTGTATGCACGGTTGATAGGTACGGAAGTATTCGGATGAATCATTTTGAATAGCCCTGTATATATACAGGGTGTCCCATAAGTCCGGCATCATAGGAAAAACAATAAAAAAAAGGCAAAACAAAAACTTTTATTTACAGAACGTGCTCAATATGTATTGTTCCGTAGCCCATTCACAAAATTCCATCCGCCGGTTGGGATCATCTTCGCTTAATTTCTGTAGGATCTGAAGTTTATATGGATGCCATTTGTAAGCCTGAAGAATGCGATGGATGCTACTTTTCGACACTCCTGTCTCGGCGGACAATTGCCGAAGAGAATTATTGGGACTTCTGTTAAAATGAGCCAGGATAGCAGTCGCTGTATCATCGTCAGTGGACCTCCTTGAAGGTCCACTGCGTGGTTTATCTTCTATGGATCCTGTTTCCTTAAACTTTGCAACAAGTCTGCTAACACAACTCTGTGTTATTGGTTCGCGGTCTGGATGCTGTCTGTTAAATTTAGCAGCGACCTCTCTCTGACTCCGATTTCCTATGAGTAGAATTATCTGGATTCATTCTTCCTTGCTCACAGACATTATGGCCTGTAGAAAGAGAAAAATATGAATTATGGTTTGTAGAAATAGAAAAATATGAATTTCTCCTATGATGCTGGACCTATGGGACACCCTGTATATATATATATATATATATATATATATATATATATATATATATATATATACAGGGTGGGCCGTAAGTTTCCATACATAGGAAAAATAAACATTTTTTTTATGGACAACCATTTTTATTTATATAATATGCTCTACATGGTTGCCATTGTTTTGAAAACACATTTCAATACGTGTTCCCCACTGTTGATGAACACGCATTAGCACAGTTGACGTTATGCTTGTAATGGCGTTGGTGATACGTTCCTTTAGATGATTTATGTCTCGTATATTTTCCTGATACACCATGGCCTTCAAGTGCCCCCAAAGATAGAAATCAAGGGGGGTGAGATCTGGGGATCTGGGAGGCCACTCCACAGGACCACGCCGACCAATCCAAGCATCCGGAAACTGCTGATCCAAATACCGACGCACGTGAAGACCATAATGAGGTGGAGCTCCATCTTGCTGGAAGTAAACTGGGAAGTTACCTTCCTCGTTTAGCAGGGATGGGAAAATCTCTTCTTGCAACATGTTAAGATACCTTTCGGCATTAAGATTTCCACTGACAGAAATTGGTCCAATAATTCTGTCACCCCATATCCCGGCCCACACCATCACTTTACCGGCACCTTGCATCTTCGTCGGACTCAGCCAGTTATGGTTAGCATTACTCCAATAACGTATGTTTTGCCGATTAACCTCTCCATTGACGTAAAAATTTGCTTCATCAGTAAACAAGATCTTACAAACGCATATTCTTAGGGTATCTGAAACATAAAAACAAACGTTTAAATTTTCCTATGTATGGAAACTTACGGCCCACCCTGTATATATATATGGTGTCACTTATTTGTATGGTAAAAATTGAACCATCAAGAAGTTTCGGTCTGACCCTCTGGAAATGTGACATTGCATGTGAAAATGCTGATTATGTTGTTTCATGAGAAGATATTAATATTTAGAGGTCGCTCAACGCCATTAAAAATTTGATGATGCGTCGTTATTTGTCCTAAATTGAAATGCACTTCCTCTCTATGCCTTACCCCAGTATCATTTCAGCGCCTTAATGGTAGGATGTGTTTGCATTAGTGTGTGTTATTTTAGTCTTTTAGTCCTCCCTGATATAAAAAATCGCATGGTCATATCTATGACTAGTGTTGATGGACAAAACCCTCCAAAGCGCGTGGTTGTTGACCTGGATACTGTGAAAGAAAAAAGCTTGGAAAACTTTGTAACAAAAAACACACAATCATTGTTCACGAAGCTCAACTTCCCAGATGAATTCTTGGAGAAAACTGCTGAGCAATGGGAAGAGGATACCCATTACCAGACTGCGAAAGAGACTGTAACAAATGACTTTGCTGAACGTGGAGTTGCTCTCATTTAGGATTTTTCTGGATACCTAACCAAAGATGATGAACAATTCTAGTTTCTTCTCCAGGTTGTTGAAGACCATCTCAAGCGTTGGACATGGGGACAAAAGCATATCTCGAGTGGAAATAATGATTAATCATAATTACACTCCTCTGATATTACTGTACTTCATCTTAATATTATGATGGTCCTGCTAATGTAGGAACATAATAAAGTGTTTAAATACATTTGGAAATTGTTTATATTCACACTTTCAGAGAATCTCTTTTCCAATACTTTGAAGCCGTTGAGTGACCTCTAAATATTAAAAAATATCAATAAAACTTTGTACAGAGTTTTTACATCATATGGCATACTTTGATGGGGTCGGAGCACGGAAACTTGAAAGTTCCATACATAGGAAAAATAAACATTTTTTTATGGACAACCATTTTTATTTATATAATATGCTCTACATGGTTGCCATTGTTTTGAAAACACATTTCAATACGTGTTCCCCACTGTTGATGAACACGCATTAGCACAGTTGACGTTATGCTTGTAATGGCGTTGGTGATACGTTCCTTTAGATGATTTATGTCTCGTATCTTTTCGTGATACACCATGGCCTTCAAGTGCCCCCAAAGATAGAAATCAAGGGGGGTGAGATCTGGGGATCTGGGAGGCCACTCCACAGGACCACGCCGACCAATCCAAGCATCCGGAAACTGCTGATCCAAATTTTCCTATGTATGGAAACTTACGGCCCACCCTGTGTGTGTGTATATATATATATATATATATATATATATATATATATATAATATATATATATATATATACAGTCGATGATCGATATAAGCACGTTCTCGGGACCAGCACAAAATGGGCTTATATAGGTCATTGTGCTTATATGGATAAAACCCTTTTTAAGAAGCATTTATTGTACAAAGAGTAATCATTTAAATACTGTAATAATAAAGGAATGTGTAATAAAAAACAATAATACTGTATTTAAAATTCCATTTATTTCATAAAATAACATTTATTTAGACAAATAAAAAACAATGATATGTATGTACAGTACATTAAAATTTCACAGTACATACATTTATTTCGGAAAATAATCTAAAATTGATGATTGTCGCGTGCTCTTGTTTTGTGTTATGTAAATTTGAATTGCTTGTTGGGTGCTCTTTAACTCCTGAGTTGGTATACCATGTTTTTCAAGAACTCTTTTTACGTCGTCAAGCATAGCAAGTGCTTGCAGTGGAGTAGTGGATATCTCATCAATTTCAACATCTTCTGACACTTCAGTCTCATCATTTCTTACTTCATTCAGTTCTTCAAAACATTCAAGTTGACGATCGCATTCGATAAACTCTTCATCCAAGTTTGAGCATTCTTCGCTGTTTAAAGCTTCTAATTCAGAATCTTCGTTGCATTGAATTGTTTCTCCCTGATTCAATGGCAAACATTTTCTGAAGCAATTTTGGATAGTGGTCGAGGTCACATTATTCCACGCTGTTTTTAGCATGAGAATGGCATCCAAAACAGTTACAGATTTAGCAGCACTCTGAAGAACTTCGTCCTGGCCACTATCTAAGCGTGCAACCAACTCTTTCATTAATTGTTTTCGATAGTGTGCTTTAAGGCAGCGAATAATCCCACCATCCATTGGCTGTAGAAGTGACGTTGTATTCGATGGCAAGTAGACAACCTCTACATTTGTTGTTGTGACTTCCTTAGGATGCGCAGGGCACTGATCTAGCAGCAGGAGAATTTTCCTTTTCTTGCGTCGCATTTTCTCGTCCAACTTTATTAACCATTCTGTGAATATAGCTCGAGTCATCCAGGCTGCAGAATTCGATTCATATTGTACTGGAAGTTTGTCTTTCTTGTTCTTCATACACCTTGGATTTCGGCTCTTGCCGATCACTAGCAGAGCTAGTTTTTCAGTGCCAGTCATGTTCGACGCCAACAAAACAGTTAGTCTTTCCTTCTTCTTTTTTCCTCCGCTGACTACTTCATCCTTTCTGGCCAGTGTACCATCCGGAGTGGCCCTAAAATACAGTCCTGTCTCATCAGCATTGAAAATTGCCTCCTCTGGATAACGTCGCAGAAGCTCTGGCCAAAGTCTTCTTCCATTCGTTGGACCCAGATAAATCAGCATCCGCCTTTTCGCCATGTTCTCGTTTGTAGACAATATTGAATCTCTTTTGAAACTTTTGTAGCCAACCGGAAGTAAAGGTGTTTGAAGGAAGATCTTCGGAACCATCATAGATTTCTTGAACTAACGCCTTAGCTTTCTCTATTAAAAGAGGTCCAGAGAGCTCTGCCTTTTTCTCCCTCGTGACAACAAACCATTCGTACAGTCGCTGCTCCAGATCTGGTAACACTCCTTCCCACTTTCTCTTTCGCGAAATATTTCCATTTTCCAACCTGAGTTTGTTTAACTCCACTTCGTTTCGCAACCATCGGCTAACAATCGTATGATCAATGTTGAATTTACGTGCAACATCAGCTTTCTTTTCACCATTATGAACCGCCTGAATAACCTTTAGTTTGAATTCTAATGTAAAACTTTTACGTTTTGAAGCCATAATGAACTGTGAGCACAACCAGCCTAATTAACGGAATAATACGCATGTCATGGTGTCGCCCATATATAGGTAGTTTCCACCAATCAGCATCTTCCACATCTATGTGTTTTCCACCAATCAGCATCTTTCACGTATGTGTTTTCCACCAATCAGCATCTTCCACGTATGTGTTTTCCACCAATCAGCATCTTCCACGTCCGTGCTTATAGCGAGTTCGTGCTTATAAAGATTATTCCTATTTAAATATATATGGAATTTTTGGGACCGCACAATTAAGTGCTTATATAGATTATGTGCTTATATCGAACGTGCTTATACCGCTCATCGACTGTATATATATATATATATATATATATATATATATATATATATATATATATATATATATTAGTACTTACATTTGGCTGGTGGTGACTGCGAAAATACTTGTGAATTTCGATTGTGTTTTTTAATACACTATTAGGTGTAACTTCTTTATCCAGGAGATTAAGGTAATGAGATGAACACCCAGAGGTTAGAATGTTAGGACATTTCTCCTGAAGTAGTTCTTTCATGTGCTTCATTTTGCTCTCATTATCAGTACAGATTGCAAGTACCTTGAAAATATGAGAGAGAAATAATCATAGTATTGTAAGGATTTTATACATAGTATTATACTGACATAGTATTGTCAGGATTTTATAGTTAATTTATTTACTTGAGCTATTTTAATTAATAATATCTCTAAAATTTTAATGAACTCAAATTACTCACATCTTTGTTGTATTTCTGTTGGACCTCATTTATTGCAGCTATAGCAAGTTCACAATATTCTACTGTTTTCTTCTCTGATCCACAATCAGTCGTTGATAGCAGGAATGTTGAGTGGCCAATGTGGATTGAGATGGCAATGATGGGATCATTCCGCACTGATGACCATCTATCTTGTAGCAGAGTTATTGTAGCATTTGTTAAGTCATTACTCAGATTCTGTTCTATTTCATCATGTACTTCAGTAAGAAGATCTCCTGCTAGGTCTTTTCTTGTTGGTGCGCAGTATGCAGGTCTTAATAGATTCATTATTTGTTTATATTCTTTGCTGCTAGCAGCATTAAAAGCTATTGCATTGCTGTAGAAAAACGTGGCAACTCGTAGACCAAGCAGTTTCTTTTGTTTTTCTGTTGTCTTTATGACAAAATCGGTCATCTGAGGTTGGGTCAATCTTGATTTTAATGGAGTACTACAAATACTGCTTGATGGGGGAAATACAAAGATTTAGGTTTCTTCTTTGGAGGTTGAGAAGTAGAACAACTGTCAGGTCTGTTGACAGAGACGCCAGAAGCTGATGAAGGTGATGATAGAAATGAATCAAATGATAGTTCAGAAACTGATGATTCATATGAAATATTTAATGCAACTTGATCATGAGTTGGAGGATTTTCATTTCTCTTTATACATTTTTGTAAATGTGTTTTGATTCTCTCATTTTAGAACTTAATTCCATTCCACAATGTTTGCATTTCACTTTTGAGCTCCCTTCAACTCGTATGATATCGGCCCACTTGTGAGAAGATTTCCTACCATTTCCAGCAACAAATGGCATGGTTTCTTAAATTCTTAGTGTTAAATAAAAATAATTCAGTGTAGATACTGGTAATACTAAGCTTTAGCTATTATATCTGTTATATTTAAAAAAAAAGTCCTCTATATGTATCTGTAACAAAATAGCAACAATCATTATCAAAAACTGAATAAATACTGTATGTAAGCACAAAAATTTTTAAAGGCCAGTTTTTTAATTTTATTATACACTTTTCTTTATATTAGCTATAGAAAATTCGAAAAAACCCAATAAAACCCAGTTTTTCAATGCAGCTATATATAGTGATTATTTACTATAAATTTAATTGAAATCAGTGAAAAACTTTTGAAAACATTGAAGAAAATGTAATCTGCTTAATAATTTGGAACGTAGCGTATAATGAATACATAATAAGAAAAAATGACCAATTATTTTTGGATCATTATTTCTTGGACACGTTGTATATTGAACAGTAAGAGTATTAGTATGATCTTAAGATGTGCCAAAAAAGGTGTATCACGTTATTTAATCACTTGGTTTATATTTAAAAAAATAAGATTATTTTTTACCAATATTAAGAAAAGCAAAAACAAAAAACCGAATTGAACGGGTTTCACCCGATTCCCCCCACCCCCACCCAAATGTGAAGGCGCATGTTCACTATGTACATTGTACACTTTTAACTCTGGAAGCGACCACTTTCCCATTTCTCCCTCTGGCTACGAGTTAACCTTGTCTTCGTGTCCATTGGAGCCCGGAAAAAGCTGATTGGTCACCTTTTAGGGTACTAGCGACAGTGTCCTCAGCTGTGGAGGGATTCCCGTCTGTCGATGAAATCATGGAATGTTTTACTTCTACCATTCTTGCAGCGAGTCTTCAGTCCGTACCTGGAGCAACTGGATCATTTAGAGGATGCCTGGTTCCATGGTGGCCAGATAACTGCCGCATGCCACACTGGGCGATGACGACCGCGTACACTCGTTATCGTCATCACGAGTGCGATCACTACTTAGTCCTCTTTCGCCGAGCGAGGGCTCGTACCCGTCGACTGATGGTGGCAATTCGCTGTCGGTCTTGGTCATCATTTGTGGTGACGATAAATTCCCAGACTTGCTGTGTGTCTGTTGCCGAGTCGAGTGTTGTGGCAGACGTGCTTGCCATCTCTGCGGGTGTGTCCTCTGGGGCTGAAGTTTTCCCTCGTTCGACAGACACCGCCGAGTGGAGAGAAAAGTTAAATTTTTCCCTTCTCCCTGCTGGAGCTCCGTTATGCACTCTTCCCGTGGAGATAAGTATCCTGCCCTGGACGCGATATACCACATGCGAGGCTTCGCCATCTCTGTGAAGTATGGCATTTTTGGTTAACCACTTTAATAGGGTTTCGCGGGAAGGTATCCTTCCTTCGGGTTGGAGGTTGGCTACAGATTTCACTTTTCTCAAATTGGGAATGGATCACTCGCATCCACTAAACTATCACCCCATAGACTTTGACCTCGATCCTGTGCAAGCTTTTATAGATGGTAAACGTTAGGCTGGTCGTATCTGGAGGAGGGAGGTTTCACCTTCCCTTCTCGGGCTTCGTCGTGGCTAATGTCATAACACGGCTTCCCGTCGATTAGCGAAGTTAAGCGACATTGGGTCTGGGTAATAGTTTGATGGACACTGTCCTCCGCGTCCAGATTATGTAGCGACCCGTTGTTCGGATTCACGTACTGTAGGTCCCGTCCATCATATGGCCTTAGAATAATTTAGATGGTGTTAAGAGGGTTAAACAACCCTATCAACCACCATCTCCCCTTCTCAATGTGGTTTCTAGAGGTTGTGCTCTACCACTGTCATCCTGATCCAGTTAGAGTTGTCTGTCTGCGAAGCCTTTGCTTCCAAGCAGCATTGTGGAGAAGTGAAGAGTGGAATCATCGGGAAAGGACAGAAAGTGTGACTTGATATATAATTGATAAATAAAATTAAGAGAGTGGGTGACAAGACAGAGCCACGAGGAACACCACCGTTAATAGCTTTAGGAGAGGAACAGTGGCCATCCGCAACCGCGGCTATAGATCGGACAGAAAGGAAATCAGAGGTGAAGGCACAGATAGAAGGATAGAAACCGAGTTAGGGCAGTTTCGAAATTAAAGATTTGTGCCAGACTTCATCAAAAGCTTTTGATGTCAAGAGCAAGATTTCAACAAACCAAAGCTTACAAAGCTAAATAGATTTCTTAGCAATAAGACACTGCTTAATGCTTGTGCGTTCTGAAAAAGTAAATTTAGTTTGATTTTGTTGTTACATAAAAAATATATATTGCCATATATAACCGGAAGTGGGTAACATCATTTTCCTGTAAGCGAGCACATTGAGAGCGACAGTTTGATGGTACTTTAATAATAATAATAATCTCAGATTTAACGTAATGGGCTGCATTAGTTGGCCTGACTGCTGTGCCAGTTTGTGGCCGTTCTCACTATTATTATTATTATTAGAAAATTTGGAACAATAATAGACTACTTAACCTGGTTTCCTTGTCATAAATTTGAAAGTATAGTAAGGCTAAAAAATAACACTGAGCAATTTAAGTAAAATCAGACATTTTAGTTTACTGAAGATAAATAAATGAATTAGTATTATATCTGAATTACTCGTATTAAAATATACTTTACCTTTTTATTCGATTTTATGATTCGGATAAGTACGAGGGCCACTCAATATATTTTGCCTCACCTTTTTTTTTTTTTCTTTCAAAGTTTCCTTGTAAGTTCCAGAAATTTTGTACACTAGTAGTTACATACCTTTTTTACAAGGTTTTATTTTTCCACATTAGTCTCCATCCTTTTCTACGGCTTTCCTCCACTTCGAAACGAGGGCCTTTATTTCTTGCTAGTAAAAGTCCGCTGGGTTCTGCTTGGAGCCACCTCTTAACCTCCTCAACAACCTCATCGTCACTCTGAAACTTTCTTCCACGAATAGCATCCTTCATTGGCCCAAACAAATGGGAGTCTGAAGGTGCCAGATCCGGACTGTATGGAGGGTGGGGTAACAGTCAAACGCATTTTTGTGATGACCCCTCTTGTTTGCAAACTGTTGTGTTGTCTTGCGTTATCGTGCGAAAGGAGGATGTCTTTCAGTTTTCTCTCTGGTCGAACTCGCTTTATACGTCTCTGGAGTCTCTGTAGGGTAGCAATATATGCCTCTGAGTTGATTGTTTGTCCTTTCTTCGTAATGTCCACCAGAATCACCCCTTTCATGTCCCAGAAGATGGTGGCCATAATCTTTCCTGCAGAGGGAGCCATTTTGAATTTTTTCTTGTGTGGAGAGAGTGCATGATGCCACTCCATGGATTGGTGTTTTGTTTCAGGTTCAAAGTGGTGTACCCGAGTCTCATCCCCAGTCACACAATTCGTGAAAGGAAGTCATCCCCTTCTGTCTCGTATCGAACCAACGACTCAAAAGCAATTTCTTTTCTTTGGGCTTTGTGATCTTGTCAGTTTGCGAGGAACAAACCGTGAACATGACTCCAGATTCCTGGGATCTTGGGAGCATTGCTCCAGTAAATTTGACCATGAGAAAAAGTAAATTTGGGCTTGGGTTTTGTTCATCCGCTAGATGTTATGCAATTTTTTTGCGTATACGTTCTTGTACAAACCAATTTTTTTAAATTACAAATTTAGTTATTTTAAGTTTAGTTGGTAATTCCATATTTAACAATTATTTTTATTTTTTGTTAAGCTTCAATGTTTTGATAATTAAAATTTTATTAAAATGTATATTTTTTTAATATAAAATTATCAGGATTGGACTATGTTCCATTGATCTCGGCCAGGTTTGATAAATTGGCCAGATAATTACTTGTGCGGTTTTAAGTAATCCACCATGACTCTAGAATTGAAAAGTTTAGTTAAGTTTAAACTTACTTTTACTTACTTTAACTTACCTACTTTTACTTACTCTTCCTTACTTTTACTAAGTTTAAAGCACTTACTTTTACTTACTTTCATTGTACTATATTTACTTACTTTTACTCACTTTTACCATACTATATTTACTAACTTTTACTTATTTTGTATTTTTTCAGGTAGTCAATAATCAATAATGGATCCTAATATTGATGAAGTTGGAGAGAAAAGTGAGGGTGTTAAAAGGGGTTACTTTTGTGGTCAATGCAAGAACAAATATTCAAAGAAGCAAAACTGGGAGGAACATTTTAATTCCAAAAAAAATATTTGTTACAATACAAGAGGTCCCAGAGTTTGGGCCCACAGCTTAGATATTGCAGTAAAGAAATACCAGGATGAAGTGCAGCAAAGAGATACGGCAAAGCAGTCATTTAGTTTGTTCACAAAATGTGCTAGTGCTAGACCTCAGAAAAATGAACCAACTTCATCAACTGCTAATCTAGAAAATGAAACTTTTTCATTAGATGTTTCACAGACTGAAGAAAGTGCTTCTCCTCCACCTAAGAAACAAAAGGTAAGTGAGGAATCTGCGCATCAGACTAACAAAACTGCTTTAGAGGAATTTGAAAATTCCCAAATCCAGAAGACATTGAATGCAATTTTGCGCCTAACAAAAGAAACTCACCAAGCTGTTGTGGTTAATAAAGAGAAGAGTCAAAATATGCCTTCAAGTTCAAGTGTTGCATCCAAATCATAAAGCAAAAAGCAACAAATTTGACATTTCCATAGCCCATTTAAGCAAGTGTAAATCAATACAAGAAATCCTGAACAATGATTTGATCAAATCTACATTCAAATTGGTGGAAAAGAAGGATCTAGGGCATGCTGATGATTCATTTTCAGTACCAAGTGATATAATGGAAAACATTGCAAATAGTGACACTAATATGCCTGATGTAGATATAGCTGTTGAGGATGAAGATGATGATAATCAAGAAGATATTGATGATGCTTCTGATGATAAAATGTTTACATTATATTGCATAGCTTGCACAGACCCCAAAGCATGTGCTTCAGACAAACATTCTAACATAAAAGGTTACTTCAATGTTAAAGATTTAACCTATGTATGCAAACAAGGAGAAAATCAAGAGAGATGGTTTAGAAATCTGAAAACCCACCTGAAGAGACATTTAATTAAACTTCAGCATCATCAAAGAGCTGTTGTTTATGAAGTGATGAAAACATCTTCTCGGAACACTACTAAACACATAGAAGACTTATGTGGCAACATCTTATACTACATAATGAAAACAAACACTGCATGGGCTCTATATCCAGTACTTCTAGCTGTATTACATAGGTCAGGTTGTGAGGTTGGAAATTTGAATCATAGCACACATGCGTGCGAGACAATTTGTGAGCTATTAGATAATCAACTTAAAGAACAAACTGTAAAGTGGTTCTTAGAACAAACTTCAGTAACAATAACAGCTGACATTGGAACAATTTTGGGATTAAGCATGCTAGTTGTATTAGTTATGAGTGAAGAAGATAAGACTGTAAAACTTGCTGGGATAAATTTAGTACGCAGCAAATCAGGAGTTTATTTGGCCAATGAAATTTTTGATGTGTTGAAGTCTCCTAATCACTTGAAACTATCTGAAGAAGCAATTAAATCCAAGGTATCTGGAATGGTTGGAGATGGGGCTTTTTGTAAGGACAACGAGCCATTTAAAAATGAAATGAAAAAGTTGTTTGGAGAAAATTTCAAATTTCGATGGGACTTAATGCATCTTGTGAACAGAGCCCACGTTGATGCATTGAAGAAAATTTGTAAACTAAGTGAGCTTTTACTTTATTCAGAATCACTCTTCAAATCTGAGATCAGGCCTTGACTATACCAATATGGTTCTTGACAATATCATTGGTTTTAAGAGACCAAAACTCAAATCTGATACTCACATGGTTAATTACGAATTTGATCAATTTGACAGATTTGTGGAAAATTGTGTTTTTTTTTATCATCCACAAGAGAAAGAAATTAGTGCCAAGTTCTATGTATTGATTTCCTATGTAACAAAGATTATGTTGCAAGTAGCTCAAAAAACCACAGTTAGTGCAGAATTTGTAGAAAATATATTTTATAAAGGAGGAGGGAAAACTGTTATGTTAAGAGTGATGGAAACAATTTCCAAATTAGCTAATGGAGGAAATGCAAATGATGATGTTTCTGAATTTAAGCATGATACCACAGGGCAGCAAAAGGAACTAACAGCTGAGGATTACATCCTAAATGAAGTTTACAAATACATCAAGAAACGTTCTGATTACTACCAGGTTGCTGAAGTTGCTAGACCATCCAGAACCAGATCTGAAAGTAGTTTTACAAAAGACTCAGTGATAAATTGGCTGACAGAATATATAGAACAGCTGTGGAAAGGAATCACAGAGATATTAAAGCATTTTGATAAAGATGGATCAACTGCCTGGAGTCAAGCACCAGCTGAAGGGACTATGGAAAAAATAGGTCCTGCTCCAACCAGATTAGCCTAAACACAACCTAGGCTACGTTGGAGATGGAAGACCTAGGCCAAAGATGAACTAGCCTAACTATTTGTCCATAAACAGGACTTCCATACACTTTTGTTAAACAATTACAGCTGAAATGTCAGCTTATTTAACCTAAATTTAATAACCGAAGGGAAATTTATGAACTTCTTACCTTGAAACTGTTATGAATTTTATCTTTTGACACCACTAAAACATTTTTATTCCGGCTTTTTCCGTCGCTGCTGTTATGCTTAATCAGCTTATGCTTATTCAGCTTCTCGCCCTGTTATTCTGCTTATCCCGATCTTTTTCTTCTTCTTAAAACTGTGTTGCTATTTCTAGCCATGGGATCTTTTTTTCTTTTCATCCCATATTTGTTTCTTCGTTGGTGTCTTTTTAATTTTTCTCGGCAAGAGTTCATGTTCTCCTTCTGAGTTATTTTTTATTATTATTATTTATTTTAATGTCAATATGGCTTATCCAAGATTAGGTGGGTCTTCCATTTCGGTACTCCAAAATTTTCCATACATTGGGGCCAGCCAGAAAGGAAAAATTGCATGTGAAACCCAATTTTTTCTTTAATATTTATTAACCCATCTTAGATTACCTATATTTTATTTTATTTGTTATTCCATTTTTGTTTTTCCTCACTTTTTAATATAAAAAGTGTAGCATTTTATAAAGTCCTCACCCTTTTCAAAATGAAAGGGTGTTGCATTTTAGTTTATTTTCCATAGGAAATATTACAATACTCCAGCCCTTATCTTTTGTTGTAACATCTGCCTAGCTCGTAGAGCAGTTGAACGTTGTGGTCTACTATTTGTGGTATAGGTTATTGTAGTAGTAGGACTAGTTACATCATTTATTGAACAGGTTAGGTTTGGTATAGTTTGGGTCAAATTTTGATCATCATCAGAATCTATTATAGATTCATCATCTTGATCATTTTTGTTAACAGTAGTTGGTCCTACTTCTAGGGGGTATAAGAGTGATACATCTCTTATAGTTTCACCTGAAGCAGTTTTAAGTTTTACAACCCTGGTTAATCCATCTTCCCCAGTTTTTAGTTCTAAAACTCTACCTAATGGCCAACACTGGGTACTTTGTTCATTTGTTTACCAATTGTTAAAAAATCTATTTCATTTTTGTATTCTGTTTGTTGTATGTGCTTAATCCAATATTTGGTAGCTAGACTTGTATACATTTCATTATCATTATTTCTTTGTTTATTTATTTTCTTTAAACAGTTGTGAATGAATCTGAGACAGTAAGATGTTACCCTTACAAGTTTGCCAAAGTCAGAATAACTGTTATAATCTAATAGTGGCTCAACTTTATTTGTGGTTATCATGTTAAGTTTTACATTAATTTGTTCTGCTGGCCACATTGTTTCATCCTGAATGAATTCAGGTCCATGAAACCAATTTTTGTTGGATTTTAGTAATTTACAGGATAATCCTCTTGTGAGAAAGTCTGCAGGATTTTGTTTTGTTGGAATGTATCTGAAGGTTATGTCCAAATTTTGTCTAGCTTCTTTAATGTCTCTTAATCTGTTACGGACAAAGATGTTTTTTGAGTTTAGCTCATCAGAGTTGATCCATGCCAAGCAGATTTGACTGTCAAGCCAAATATATGTAGTTGTGATGTTTACATCATAATAGACTTCATGGAGAAATACTGTTATTTTTACAGCTAGATAACCCGCAAGTAGTTCAAGCTGAGGAATAGTTTTCTTTTGTTTTAAGGGTGTTACTTTCCCCTTGGCATAGATCAAATGGCTGCCATCCTCACCTACAAGGTAAGCGCAACAGCCATACACCTTTTCACTGGCATCACCAAATACATGCAAGGTTTGAGGTGTATCTCTGTGTCCACAAACTCTGGGAATATTTATGTTTTGTAATTTATTGAGATCTTTAGCTAACCTTTTCCAGCTATCTTGTTGTTTATTGGTTATAGGATCATCCCAGTCTACTTTCTGTTTCCAAAATTCTTGTAAAAGAACCCTGGATCTGATAGTAGAAGGAAGGAGTAAACCCATAGGATCAAATATTTTTGAACTTTCGGATAAGATCTTTCTTTTTGTGTTAGCTGTTGTATCTAAGGTGTAGCCTTTTGTGCAGAGTGAATCATGAACTTTAGAATCTGAGTTCAAATCCCAGATCATGCCTAATGTTTTCACCCTGTTTGTTGGTTCTGTTAATCCTTTGTCTTCTGATTTTATTTTTTGATTTAGTCTCTCATTATTTGTGATCCACTCTCTTAATTCAAAATTACCTTCTTTCATTATTTTATCTGCTTTTATGTAAACTTCATTTAATTCTGACTCTGTTTTGGTTGATCCTACAAGGTTATCTACATAGAAGTGATCTTTCAAGAACTGAACAGTTAAATCATTTTCATCATACAAATTTAAGTGATGTTTGATGGTTAAAGCCAGTAAACTAGGACTTGCATTTGCTCCAAACAAAACCACATTAAATTTAAATGTTTTAAACCCTTTATTTAAGTCATATGGATCATTAAACCACAAGAATCTTAGTTGATCTTTGTCATAGTTATTTTTCAGATGAATTCTCAAAAAAGCTTTGCTTATATCACTTTGAACTGCATAGTCATCTAATCTAAATCTTAGAAGGATTTTTACAAGGTCTGAAATAAGATTAGGCCCCTCTATGAGACAGTCATTCAAGCTATGCTTATTGCCATCTTTAAGACTACAGTTATACACAACTCTAAGTTTTGTTGTGGGTGCATCCTTTCTATAGACTCCTGTGTGAGTAAGATAATGGCAGTTGTCTTTTTTAAAGGGGTGATCTTTAACTTCTTCAATGAAGCCTTTTTCTAACTGGTCCTTGAAAACATCATCATACATTTTAATTCTCTTGTCATTTTTTAATCTTCTCATCAAATTATAGAGATGACCTTTAGCTACCTTTAGATTATCATTTAATTTTGGACTATTGATCTTCCAAGGTAGTTCAATTGAATAATGGCCATTTTCATACATGATGGTGTTTTCAAAATTTTCAGCCATTAATTGATTTTCATCTGTATGATCACCATCTTGCACCCCCACTGACTCTAATAGCCAGAGCTGTTGTACACCTTTATCTAATTCTTCAGTTGTTAATGATTTATTTAATATTTCAGTATTTATGTCATTATTTGAGTTGTGTAAGACCTTGTCATAATAGGGCAAGTTTGTTAGTCATATATTTTTATTTTTCATTGTTATTTTATATTTATCTATGTGTCCCAGTGGAGCTATACCCCAGTGAGTATCTAGAGCAATCCCATCTCCTATTCTGACTATGCCCTTCTGAATTAAGTGAATATAATCAGCTCCAATTAACATTTGAACATTATCTATTATATCATCATTTAAATTTCTATCTGCAATTTTATATTGCTTTTTAAGTTGTTGTATTACTTCTTTTAAATTTGGTATTTTAAATTTTTGTTGACCAACTTGTTCAATGACTACTACTTCTATGTTTGTTGTTTTATTCTCTGTGGGTATATCCAGATCTAAATTGACTGTATTATATTTTTCTTTCTGTTCATTTTCTTTGACAAATGATGTTATACACAATTCTTGTTCATTTTTATGAGTTTGTAGGCCTAATTGATTAACTAATGATTGATCTACAAATGTTTGTTGGGAACAAGAATCTATTAGACATCTTATAGGAGTTGTCCCACCTTCTTTATTTTTTAAATCCAAGGTTATTGTAGGTAGGAGTACACTAGAATTTTTATTGACATTATTTATTGATATATGTCCATTAAATGTTTTTTCATTTTTCTTTAGGTTTTGTTTATTTGAATTTTTAAATGAATCACAAAGACAAGAGACATGATTTAAACTTCCACAATTAACACATTTGAATCTTATTTTTGTTTTGCAGTCTTTGTTAGTATGTCCTGCACCTGTGCATTTAGTACAAAGGTTTAACTGAGAACACCTATTTATCCGGGATTCTAAGTCTACATATTTAGTACATCGTGTGCTATAGTGATCATCAGCCGAACAAAATTTACACTTACGTACAAATTCTGTCGTAACATTAAAATTTCGTAGTGTAGGAGTTAGACCTATCACTTTTTGTTCTGATTTGTCTTTTTGTTGTGGTTGTGGTTTTGTTTGTATTTTCTTTGTTTGTGAATCAATCTTTGTTTGTGAATCAATCTTTGAAGATTTGTACATTGACAAAACATTTGGAAATTCATTCCTTATTTCATCAAGGGTAGGGTATGTATTTCCCGTTATTCTTTGGAAAATATCCCTAATTTGGGTAGGTAAACAATCAAATATTATGGCTTGGATAAACCATGCTGATTTCTCTAGATCTATATCATTATTTTGTAGATGACCTAACATGCATTCAATTTCACAATAGAAATTGTACAGATCCTGATGGTTATCCTTGGCTGGTTTTATATTTTTTAATTTTATTGCTAAATCATTTACTATTTCTTTTTTATTTAGGAAATTTCTTTCTAGTAATTTGAGAGCTATTTTATATGAACTGCCAATTGCCGGTAAGGCATCAACCAGTTTTAGGGCTGGGCCCTTTAAATAATTAAGGAGATAACTGAATTTGTCAACATCAGATATATAATCTTTGTTGCCAATTAAACTATCAAATTTTTCTAGAAAAGACTGAAATTTTGTTCGATCACCCTCAAATATTGGTACTTGTAATGTTGGTAACTTGGCTTTTAGTTGTTTATTGTCATCATTAGAAATGGATACATTTCTGAAGGCCTCAATCAAACTTTGATTTGTAGCCTCTAAATTATTTGGTAGATTATCTAAAGCAGCATATAATTCATTTATGTGAGAATCTATTTCAAAAATATTCTGTTCTTGTTCACACAAAAGTGCTGTATATGTCTCTTCACCAACATTTAACGCATCAGTTTCTGTAACAATTTCCTCATCTATAATTATTATTTCCTGTTTAATTCTATTTAAACCACCCAAAATAGTATCATAATCCCTTTTATTTGGATTTTCTTTGCTATTAAAGGTAGTTAAAAGCCTGGTAATGACTCCCTTCCTTGCTGATCTCTTCCTTTTTAATGATTTAATCTTTGCCTCAATTGCTTCACATTCAGCCATATTTTGTTTATTTTATTTTTCCAAAATTAAGTCCCCAAAATCCTAAAACCCTTTCAACTCTATAAATAAGCTTTATTTTGGTTAAATAGGCTAGGCTTCTGATTACCCTTATTCTAGAATTTTACCACATTTATGACCAAATGATAAGTTTTGAAGCATTTGAATTATTTCTTATTTTTATTTTTAGTTAGGGCTTCGTAATTTATTATTATTTATATGTAGTAAGTATTTGAAAAAGCCAAACATGGAATAAATTCTGTTCAGATGTCAAAATGTTTGATAAGGCGTAATTTTATTATTTTTTTGTTTTAATTTATTTTATTTTATTTTATTCAAGGTTAAGGTTTTCACAGCAAATAACCCTTCCCCACACGGGCCACCATTTAGATATGGAAAAAATAGGTCCTGCTCCAACCAGATTAGCCTAAACACAACCTAGGCTACGTTGGAGATGGAAGACCTAGGCCAAAGATGAACTAGCCTAACTATTTGTCCATAAACAGGACTTCCATACACTTTTGTTAAACAATTACAGCTGAAATGTCAGCTTATTTAACCTAAATTTAATAACCGAAGGGAAATTTATGAACTTCTTACCTTGAAACTGTTATGAATTTTATCTCTTGACACCACTAAAACATTTTTATTCCGGCTTTTTCCGTCGCTGTTGTTATGCTTAATCAGCTTATGCTTATTCAGCTTCTCGCCCTGTTATTCTGCTTATCCCGATCTTTTTCTTCTTCTTCTTAAAACCGTGTTGCTATTTCTAGCCATGGGATCTTTTTTTCTTTTCATCCCATATTTGTTTCTTCGTTGGTGTCTTTTTAATTTTTCTCAGCAAGAGTTCATGTTCTCCTTCTGAGTTATTTTTTATTATTATTATTTATTTTAATGTCAATATGGCTTATCCAAGATTAGGTGGGTCTTCCATTTCGGTACTCCCAAATTTTCCATAGGACATTCTCCATTCTTGGTTACATTGTTGAACACAAAGGATCCATTAAGCCATCTCATTTGACTAAGCTGTGCAGAATTGTGAAGGAGGGTCCAGCTCCAGGCACTAGATCTGCTGTAATGATCACACAGAAAGCCATTGATCAGTGGCCAAGCATACATGGCGGTAAATTCACAACAAATGCCTACATGCAAGGTCTAACATCATCCACTGTTGCTGCTGCAGTGAATAAATAAACTTAAGGTGAGTTATAAACTGTACATTATTGTATTATTATGTTTATCTAAAACAATTTGTAATTGGTATGTCGTCAATTCAAGAGTTTACTATCATTAACCTATCTAGTGGTGTAAGGGGAAAAAAAGTAAATTCAGAGCTGTGCTCCAGTAAATTTTTTCAAATCTGGAGTCATGACCGTGAACACCTTTTGAATATCCCAGTTGCTGAATTATCGTATTCACACTTCCTTCACTAATTCCTAGCTCCAGTGGTAGCTCCTTGTATGTGACGCGCCGATTTGATCGAATGAATCTGTTAGCACGTTGCAGTGTGAGATGTTACAGCCGATGCTGGGCAACCGCTGCGTGGCTCATCATCGAGGCTGGCTCTCCGTCTCCGATGATCTCACGTTTAGACCAGCGTCCAACTGTGCTTCGATCAACAATAGCATCTCCGTAAACGTTTTGTGCACGTTTGTGAATATTTCCAACTGTTTCCTTCTCTGCGGTTAAGAACTAGATAACAGCTCTGTTTATGACGCACATCACTGTTAGACGCCATTTTCGAAACTGCGTTAACCATCGGTTTTATACAAGGGCGTTTAAAAGCGGTTTTATACAAGGAGGGGAGGTTAAATGAAAAAATCGGTTATGTGAAGCGCAGAAAGTTCAAACTTACGGCCCAAAAGACATTTCAGCCCATGGCTTATTATTTAGCTAAGAAAAAAGGGTGGGGCAAAATATATTGAGTGCCCCTAGTCAGGGATGGGGTCAAATACGTATTTGTATTTGTATTTACAAATACACAAAAATGGATATTTGCATTTGTATTTGAGAATTTAAAAAGCTGCATATTTGTATTTGAATTTGTATTTGAGCCTTTTACTTGCCGTATTTGCTTCAAATACAGTCAAATACACTAATGTAATTTAAGTTAAATGTTTTAAATCCATTGTACAGGCTACAGACTATATAACTACAAATTGATATGAACAGTAAAAATCAAATATTGAGAAATATGAATTTATTTTCTTTAATTATGCAAAAGTGCAGAAATATCAAGAAGTGTGAAATAATTTTCTCTAATAAAAATAATAAACAAGAGGAATTTGTTACTTTTCTTGCCTTGGTGTGAAAATGAAGTCTACTTTGATAAGAGCCAAAGTATTGCAATGTTAAGTTTTATACAATAAGTACTATACCAGTATTGTCTTACTTGAGGGGTAGCCGAAGTCAAGTAAATATTATCCGTTTATATTTAGGATGAAATTGGTACGAAATTTGCAAATACAGTAAAAATTGTATTTGCATTTTATTTGTATTTGAAGCTTCATATTTGTATTTGTATTTGGGGATTTATAAATTCGAATATTTGTATCTGTATTTGAATTTGGCCGTAAAAAAAAAATAGTGTATTTGTATCTATATTTGTATTTGGGCAATTGTATTTGACCCCATCCCTGCCCCTAGTACATTCCATTCTGGGGAATGAGTCATTTTATGTATTAAGCGGTTATGGACCAAAAATAATCAAATTTTAAAACACATCAGAGCAGATGTCAGGTTTAAGACCCGTATACAAAAGGTTTACGAATCAAGTAGTTAAGAACCATGGAGAGATGGTCACCATCTTTACTGCTCAGTTGGACCACTATGTTAAGAACTGTCCAGAAAATGTGTCAGTCCTTATCAGCGCTTGCGATGTGTTTTCCGATTCAGTGTTCTTTTTCTTTTGACCCTGCAGCGGCCATTTCATTTCACCATCCCATTATTTCGTGGATTTGACAGTGAGCGAGCGGATGCCACGGTTAAAGGTGCCACTGTGGGTGTTTTCGTCGACAATCCTACTTTCTGCTTCAGATTATTTTTTGTGGTTGTCAGAAGGATTTTCATCTTTTGGCGAATAATGTCATAGGTTCGTTCAAATCAGCAGTGGCTCCATTGTCCTCCTCACCCCAGCCTTGTGAAAGGTAGTGTTGTGCCGACTTTGCATTCGCCGCACCCGTTTAGGATGTTGCTCTCTTCCCTCCCCTTGTTTATAGTGATGTAAGGAATGCTTCATCACTGAATCTCCTACATATCCTGTAAATACACACTCAAGATTACGATATCGCTACTAAGAGGTGGATCCTCACGACAGGTCTTTCCTCGTGGGTTTTTTCGTTGGATACTTAATTGTCTTTGATTAGTAAATTAAGAACTTCTGATTGATCCTCTGATGTGGTACCATTTAAAAGCAGCAGTGAATACAACAATCAGTTTGTTTTGTAACGAAGAGAATGACTGGTACAAAGTGAAAATAATTACGCCCCTCGTCAAATAAGTTCGGAGGGGCCACACTGGATTGCATTTATCCGTCCGTCTGTTCGTCACACTTTCGTGTCAGCGTTATAACTTTTGAACCTCTCGAGTCAAGATACGATGTGACAAGCCTCGGGGTCCCTTTATCGAAAGTCAGATACATTCTTATTGTAGAAGAATAAAGGTTTAAAAAAAAATTGATGTACACTCCGTAACTTTTAAACCACTCAACATAAATTGATGATCATAAAACTGGGTTGTTTTTTTTAATAAAAAATCATGTTCTCATACGAAAGGTTAAAATCCCAAATATAGGAGGGGATATTGATGTCGTTCCAACGTAGTCTTTACGGAACATTATTTTTCAGCCGGAAGTATTTTACAAATTTTATGTACGGTACGTTATCATTCTTAGTTTATTAATTTTTATCCTCAGGTCGATCCTGGCTTCGCGTATGCTTATACGCTTCTGGGCCACGAGTACCTGGCAACGGAAGAATTAGACAGGGCTTTGAGCTGCTATAGGAGCGCCGTTAGAATCGATCGAAGACATTATAATGCGTGGTACGTTTCTTTCATTGGCCAATCGACCAAAGATGAAGTCAAGTCTCAAATATTTTGTATTCAGCCTTTTTATAAAAGTAATAATAATCCAATTCGTGCAAAAATGGAAACTTCAATTTTAACGTGGTTTTAAGCGTTTCGCAAAGTTATCGGTCTTCAAATTTTTCTAATTTTCTCACTTCATTATTAGCTCTCTGGATGGACGGAACTTTTCAAATATTTTTAAGGAAGGGGGACGAGAGTTCTAATACGGTAATCCACGTAACGGAATTGTTACAACTATCTAGATAGCGTCCTTTTTTACGGTTTTTAATACCAAATCATATCGACTTATTATTATTATTATTATTATTATTATATATTTGGGAATCTAAATAAGAAATTTTCTTTCATTTTAGGTATGGCATTGGTTTAGTTCTCTTTAAGCAAGAAAGATTCGCGCAAGCTGAATGGTATTTCAAGAAGGCAGTTAGTATACATCCTCAGTGCTCCGTGTTGCTATGTCACGTTGCTGTTGTAAGTTGGATTCCGTCATTTATATTTTACTTGACACACATTCGATATACGCTTATACAGTGCCTCCGAAACGTTTCTACCCAAAAATGTGAATTGCATTACATCGCATTAACGTGCTTTGAACTGAATGAGGAACATTTTGAACGTTTATGATATAGTTCAATAAATGTATTTTGTATTGGGTACAGACTTTCGGACGCTATTCTGGTGCAGTTTTTGTGATTCGCACGATTTAGTGAAGATGAAAAGTTCTTTAACCAAAAATAATTAGTTTTAATTCGTTAAAGTTATTACTATCGTTGTTGTCTTAATAACAAATGTAAACGAGCAATTCTTTTACCTCGACAAGTACTGAGCAATACTGTATCTTACGTGTTTAATTTGATTCAGGTGGAACACACGCTGCAAAAGAGCAATGCGGCGCTCGCCACTTTGAACAAAGCACTTACCATCGACTCTCGCAATCCGCTCTGCAAATACCACAGAGCGTCCATTTTGCATGCCTTAGACAGGCATCAAGAAGCCCTGGAGGAACTGCTACAGTTGAAGGAAATTGTTCCAAAAGAATCCAATGTTTATTTCTTGTTGGGAAAGGTTAGAACCAGTCAGTTATATGTATTTCCATTAGGTATAGAGTCAGCAAGTGGAGTTTTCGTTTCCTGATAAGTCATTAGGATTATGCTTCTAAAATTATTTTTATACCTCTTCCATAAGTTAGGATGAGACTATATTTCCTTCGAGGGTTATGTATTGTTAGTGCACCGTTCCTCAACCTTTTTTGTACTGCGGACCCTTTATCAAAATCTTGATATTTTTGGGGCCCACTCCCCAAAAATTATCTTGCATTATGATTAAGTAGCATATACACAAATTGAGGTATCCAGATTAGTATAGTTTTTTAGTCCTGATTTATACTTCAAAGTCGGAGTAAAAATGTAATAAAAATGCGTAAAACTTACCGCTGTTCTGTTTACATAAAAAAAACAGCATAAAAACAGGGAAGGGGCTCATTTGTGCCAAAAACTCACATTTCATGAATTGGAAACAAGATGGTCGTAAAAAAAAAACATTTGTAGAATCCTTGAAGTTTGAAGTTATCGAAAATGTTATCGGTTAGAGGTCAAAATTAGCCACCACAAAAAGGGGAGGGGGGAATTTACTGAATATATAGTCAACTCACGGACCCCTTAGAGACAACTCGCGGACCCCCTGTTGAGAACCGCTGGTATAGTGTGTGTAAGAACGTTGTTTTTTGTCCGTCGTTTAGACGTGGATCCCACACCACCCCCAATTATAGTAAGGAATGTGTGTGTGTGAATGGATAGGTGAACACTGCACTGGAGAAAAGTGAGTCCGAGTTTAATTCGGTGTCAGCCTCGAGGATTTTTCGGGAACAGTCAGTTATGATTAGTGATTTACTGTATTATCGCGTCATTTTTATTCCAACCCGACCAAAGATCGAACTGAGCTAGTTATCGGTTAGGTTTTAACTCTGAAATTTTTACTGAGTAGAATGTATGCATTTTCTGCAAGACACAGCAATAGCATCAGGGTTGGTACCCAAAAACACGGCACAATATTCTGCTGTCTTTTTTGTACTTCCAGCATCTACTGCTGAAATCAGATATGGCTTTTTCCCATTATGAATACTGTGCGCAATAATAGGATCATTACCTACTGAACTCCAGCCATTTTGTATGAGGGTAATGGTACAATCATCAAGATTAAGGTCATTCTTCATTTCATGGATTACTTCATCATTAATTTTTATTAACAGATCAGATGCCAACCTTTTCCTGTTTGGTGGTTCATATCCTGATCTTAGATCTTTGATTAATTTTATAAATTCTTTATTTTCTAAAACGTTGAAGGGTATGTTAGCTGAAAAAAAGAACCTTGCAACTTGTAAATCTAATTCTTCCTTTTGGTCCACAGTCGTTCTTACCACAAATGGTATAATTGATCTTTGCCTTTTATGCTTTATTGGTGTTGAATGACAGAATGATGATGATGATGATGAACCTGCACTGGTGTCACTCATTTCAGGCACATTTTCATTTATAATCTTTGGATCATCTTTGCCAGAAGCCAAAGTTGGAGGAAGTGAATCAGTTTCAACTGATGCTCCAAATTCGAGTCTCGGCATACCTCTTGCCTCATTTTCAAAACATTCCACTTTTCTTTTACTGCATTTCTCTAGATGATGTTTCACACACACAATTTTTCGAGTGATACTTTCTTTGCAATAATTGCATAGTACTCTAGTAGACTGATTACTTAATAAAGTCACCTCGTCCCATTCGCTAGCTTTAGATCTTCCACCACTATAACTCTTTGAGTTTGGTATCTTAAAAATTTAAATTTGAGTTAGGTCTAAATAAAGCTGAAATCTGCTGTTAAGAAATAAAGGAAATCTAAAATTAAAATGGAGAAAATTCTAATGTCATTATTATCTCTCATATCTGAACTTTCTGTGAAATAAAGATGTCTTTTTAATATATATTGTAGATTAGATAAATAAATTAATAAAATAATAGATATATTAGGCACTACATAATTATTGAACCTTTCAAAAAAAAATTTCAACCGATCAAAAAACCCCAAAACCCAGTAAAAACCCAGTTGGGTTGTTTTTTTGTGAAAAACCCAGGTTTTTGCCAACCCTGAATAGCATAGCTGCTCTGCATTAGTTTTATTTTTTTTTAAATCGAAGTTTACCTAATTTTTGCGTTTTAGCAAACATTACAAACGAAGATGCAGCTACTTTCTGATAACTTGCTCAAAATGTTGCAGGTATATAAACGTTTGGGTGATACTCACTTGGCACTAATGAACTTCTCGTGGGCGATGGATTTAGATCCGAAGGATGCCAATAACCAGTTCAAGGAGGCCATTGACCCTGCCATCAATTGCTTCCCCGCAGACGAAGACGACACCACAAACAACAACCCTCAGGAAAATAGTGAGACTAGTTTTTGTCTTAGTTGTTAATATATGTACAGGTATAATAATTGAGTAGCGCAGCGGGAGTAGGGGGATAAGCGACAAAATCGGCGAAATGCGTTTTCTGTTTGAAAAGACACCTTGTTCTTCCCTCTCTATCACAGGGTTTTTTTTAACCTTTTTTGGATAAACGCCCCCGGACCATTTTAGAGGACTAACAACGCCCCCTCCCCAAACTTTCAATGGAAAGGAAGGTGGTTTGATTCACTACTAGATTTATTTTGTAGGAAATAAGTAAAACAAATATGAATCATTGCTGTTTATATTAATCAACATATTACACACTTTCAAGAAATGCTAAGACATGGTAATTCACTCGTAAAAATAGTGAAGCAATAATAAACGGAAATACTTACAATTTCAAATAAATTAATGCCGACTAATGTGATCCATGAACTTGATGGAAGGTTGATAATTTCGGCACGTCAGGTTTAATTATGGTCAGCTTCAGACGAAGAGCGCCAGATTTTGCAATGTTGAGTCGGTTTCTCTGTTTCGGCAGCATGTATAGCACCTGACTAAAACCCTGCTCAACCGCATACGATGTTGGGAAAGCTAGTATGAAAACTCTAGCTTTCTCCCACAGTCCAAAGTAGCGTTGTGCATATGCATTATGCAGTCCACAAAACGTTTATACCAGAACTATTAAATATAGATCTGGCTTCGTCATCGTTTTGTAGATGAGAAGTTCCTCCTGGATACTGGGATCGCAGATGATGGCGTCGACTTCAAAAGGCCGCATAATCCAGTCAGCGATTTGTAAATCACCGTTTTGGTGAGATGAGCCGAGTAGCAGAGAAGGCGGTCATCTGTCAGTGTGTCACATCTGAAAGCACTACAAGGGAGAGTTATTTAATAGTTTTTACAGTGAAAGGTGCTCACATGAGTACTCATTTTTAGGCAGTTTCAGTAATTGAAGGTTGAGTCTTACCTTGGCCAAGTGAGGAAACTGAACAAATTCTTTCTTGTGTATGTTCTGTGTGTACAGCTGCAAATGATCCTCTTCGTGTAGATGAGAGTGATACCACTACCTTGGAGTTTAACGGACACCTCGTTCATCTTCTCAAAGATGTCTGCCAAGAAGGAGATATCACACCGTCTGGACTCCAAGTCGGCTTTAAGAGAAGAGTCAACTCTCTCAAGGAACTCTAACACCCTGTCATAGAGCTCACAAAACCGCGCTAGGCAATTGCCTTTTGACGGCCAGCGTACCTCAGTATGCATCAACAAGCGCTCAAACAATTCGTTGTTCGTATGGCAGAGCTGTCGGAATAATCTTGATTTTATTGATGGTCCGAACTGCAACCTGCAATGATTCATGGAGATGTGAATTAGTCTGTTTTGCGACGAGATTATGACAGTGTAAAACACAGTGCACAGTAAGGACGCCGGGAACAGTGGCTTTCATAAACGCAGTAAAACCACGATATCGGCCTGCCATGGCTGGGGCGCCATCTGTCGCCCAGGCTATAATGTTGGTGATAGGAATTTTTCGCTCTTGCAGATACTCATTCAACGCCTGGAAAATTGTTTCCCCTTTGGTATCGGTCGTCAAATACTTGGCAAATAAGACCTCTTCTCTTGCTTTGCCAGAAAAATAAAAACTGACATATGCCATAAGAAGAACGTTGTTTTCGGCAGTAGTGGATTCATCCAATTGAATGGAAAACTTGGTTTCCCTTAATATAGCGCACAACCGCTCTTCTGTGTTTGGGCCATTTCATCGATCCTCCTGGCCACAGTGTCGTTGCTCAGAGTGATGGAGTTCACTACTGATATTGGATCGCACTTCACTGGAAATTGCCTCTCTTATCGCTGGAAGAATAAGGTTTTCTCCCACTGAAAGGTTGTCCAGATTTTGCAATCAACAATGAAATGTAAGAGGCAACAAGACCGCTATCATTTCGACTGTTGTTCTTTGAGAGAAGGTCGCTGATGGTACCTCTCTTCACAAAATTATTCTTTAGTACTTCAAATACCGAAGGTCTTTACTGTCCTTTTCTGGGTGGATTTTCGTAAGGTGATCTTTTAGGCGAGAGGGTTTCATTGCTTCATTGCTTCATTTGAGAACACATGTTCACAGACTAAACATTGAGGTAGTGTAAGTATTCCACCGAGTACTGTCTACATTTTTTCTTCGTACTTTGCGCCATATTTTAACAGTACTAAAATACTAAAGTAAATGAATATACATGAATAAAAGAATAATACCTGTAAAAGACAAAATATATACGAGTCCTAGAAAACGAAGTATAACAATTATATGAATATTTTCATTGAGATTATAAAAAACGGAGCCCCTTTGTAGCACGAATGCCCCCCTTTCAACTTTTTTCTCAGCTCCCACATAAAGATCCTAAGCGCCCCCCTCGGGGGAGGTACCTGCCCCATTGAGAAACCCTGCAGAGGCTATCACCTCCAATTGTCAGATATCCCGTTTTGCGACTGGAAACAGTGTTTTCACTCACAAAGTGGGATATCTGCCAATTGGAGGTGATAGCGGGAAGAATAAGCCGTCTTTTCAAACAGAAAATTCATTTTGCCGATTTTTCCCTTCTCCCGCTGCGCTACTTAATTATGTGTGAACCATTTTCCCTTTTTAATTACAATGAATTAGGTGTTGTACAGCTTTTATTCAAAATTATTCATTTACTTCATAAAAAATATAAAGCTTCACTTAAATATTTATCAGATTTTAATTAACTTATTAATTTAACACCGTAATTAAATTAGTATTATTTTCCTTTTACAGTGACAAGCGAGGCAAATAGTTCCCTCATGGCTGCGGAATCATCCCAAGAATCTCTGATTTTAGAGCCTACTTCCGATAATCCTCAGCTTTCAGGTATGGACGATCATCCGCTCTCAACGTCACTATCTGCCTCCATTTTAGGTCCAAGTTCTGGTATTTCGGTCGCGAGTTCTAGTGCCAATATACCGGTTACTTCTGGTACAGAACTGCCATCTTCAGGGTCTGGCATTATTGTCTCCGCTCCGAATTACGGGTTGATGACACCCCCGACTAGTTCGGTTATTTCGGCACCTGGATCGAGTACCAGTACGCCCGGTAATGACTCTTCGAACGAGGAGGTTACTGGAACCGGATTCACGCCGTGTATTTCCGGTTCTAGTTCTTTAACTCGCAGTCGATTCAGTATTCCATGTTCCCGCGTTTCTCCGTCTAGTTCCGGTTCTTCATCGGGTCGCCTTTCTTTATCAACTTCTGGCATTTCTAGTACCGGTCCCAGTACGAGTATACCCGCATTCGGTGGTAGTAATTCAAGTTCGCATTTATGTGGTGGTTCTTCTTCTTCTTCCGGGCATGGTAGCGGCAGCAGTAGTAATCCAGTGTCTAATTCTTGCTTAGGACAAAAGCCAATTGTTCGATTGAGCGATCAGTTGGCTTACTTGACTCAACAGCTGGAGCACGAGATGGGGCAACAACAGATGGCCCCCTTAGAAGAACATCAAGAACAAATAGAAGATAACCAGAGTGAAGAAATTCTATAAATAATTTAATATATAGAAGATAATATATAAAGTTATTCTCTAGGCTTTAGCGTATTCAGAATCTATATATTTCGATTATATATATATATATATATATATATATATATATATATATATATATATAAAAGTAGAATTCGTAACAATTTCTAAATGTAAAATATAATCTTTACTTAGGCTGTCTTCGTTTTGTTTCCATTTTCTTCTTAGCTTTGAGATGGAGATAGTCTTCTTTAACTGTTTATGCACTTTCATTTTTAATGCATCGAATTTTGTAATTATTATTATTATTATTACTATTATTATTATTACTTATTATTATTATTATTATTATTATAATAAAAGTTTATGTAATGAAGGTTATATTAGCCACTACTTCAATATACTTTTTTGAAAGCTCCACTGTACGAAAAGTATTTCTTTCAACTAAAGCAATGTTGTGAGGGCTATTCTGGTATAAAAGAAAGATGTGCTAAAAGTTGTTTTATTCTTGATTAAAAAATTTACCATTTGTAGAATGTGTGGAGAATGTAGAAACGAAACCATGGATTGTAAATCAACAAAGGATTTTTATTCGACAATAGCTTCAGAAAAAATTTGTTTGGTTGAAAGAAATATTTTTCGTATATTGAATGTCTTCAAAAGATTAAGATTATTATTATTATTATATTTTTTTAAAATAGTATTTACGTTTTATTATTATTAGAATAAATGTGTAATATTTGTATAAAAGGATATATATATATATATATTATTCTGTTTATTTAGTATTTATACATTGTATAAATTGTTAAAAATATTAAGGTATTTAATAATATTGATGTTAATGTATTTTTCCCTTAAAAGTGGAAAAAAGTGGCTTCACTTAATTCCTAGGTCATTTTGAGTGTCATAGTGTACTGTAATCATCTTATGGCGTACTGTAAATATATATATTTTTTCTCGGTACCGTAGGTTAGATTGTCTCGAACCGTAATTTATAATCTTTATACATAAAAGGAGTGTGTGAGTGATGTAATTGTTATACTTATTATGTTCATCGTATAAGAGTAAGTTTGAATGAAAGCGTTTTAACTTTTTTTATGATCTTGTAGAGAAACTTTAAACAAAGCTGCTAATGTCTCATTTTTATTTATGATAAAGCGTCAACTATTTTATTTATAATAAAAGTGTGAACTCTTTTAAGACTTATGTACAGGTTCTCCAAACGGAGTTATTTATTTATTATTATTATTATTATTGTTATTATTATTATTTTTTTTTTTTCCTTTTTTCTCCTTTTTTCCAGTATTGAATGATTGAAAATACATTTTGGGCTGCTATCTGTTAACTTCCATCATATTTCGAGTAGACCCTTTTCTTTACTATTTTTGTAAGTTTGCCTGTTTAGTTTAAGTTTTTGTTGAAACAAGATTAAATATGACCAGAATTCTAAAAATTAAAAAATAATTGTCTATATTAGTAATGTTATGCTGAATTTATTGGGTAATAATAATAATAATGTACGGTACGCGCATTATAGTTAAAATATTTTCTTAGGCTCGAGCCAGGTACGCAGATTTTTTGAAGACGTGAGAAGGAAATCTGACTATTGAAATTAAGATGAAAATTTTCCTTCATTTGTTATAAAACTATCGCTGAACATTGTGTCAATATCGATGAAAAGCTTAAAGAAAGGATTTTTAACTGATGCATTTTTATTTTTACCTTTCTCGTTACAACTTAATAACTTTCAAAGGAGCTGTTTGAGGTTCTACTGTAGCTTAAAAGTAGACCCTACTTAAGGATTGTCATGCGAAGTATTCGCAATGGAACCTAGAATGGGTTTCGCGGGAGAAGGGTTTCTTTAGGCGGCAGGAAGTAGCGAACTCAATCTCTCCCTCCGGATAGCGATCGCCTTGTGGTGGTGGTGGTGGTTAGGGCTTTTGCGCCTTGAGGGACTTGCGAACTGTGTCAGAGTGGTCGTCGGGGATGGGCCGGACCAAACGGTTTCCGAGCCTTGTTCTTTTATAGATGTATATCTCTAAATTTTCTTCTAGCATGGTTCTCCGAAAGTCGGGCACCGGCAATGCCCCTCACTAAAGGAGGGAAATGGGCTCTGTCGTCATCAAGCTATCCCTCCCCATGATACTCTAACTAATGACCCGGCGAGTTTAAGGACTATGGATACGGATTTTTCTCGAAGACCCACCGGCTGCTCTTTGGAATCTGAGGGTGTCTCGATTCACAATACAGTTGATATGGATCATCCTGGGTTGCGGACTACACCACTAGCTTTAAATACCTCTTTTGAGTCGCCGTGTTTGGCGTCGTGTGAAAATCCACCAGTTGAACAGAACCCTAGTGTATGGGCTTCCAATTTTGATGCTCCCGTGATTCATTGGTCACTAGGTCGTCTCCATTGTAGGAGAAATCGAATTCGACGTCGTAAACCAGTTAAATCTACTTTCTTGGATGAAGTTCCTCCCTTGAGTAACCAGATAGATGACGCCCGATTTATGACATTCCGTCAAATGAAGTCAACAAGCCCGATGAAACTTGCTGATCTTGGAGTATTTGAAGTTCATGATGACATCTCCAAGGCGTGTGGTGATGTTGGCTTTCATATACAGAAAGTTCGTGAAGGTCAAATCTACCACCAGAGTTGGGCGTTATATCTGCAACGACTTATATTGCTGGGTGTTCGGTGTCTACCACCCCTCCCATCCGCGTCACAATCAAAGGGCTTTCTTGTTAGTGTTGAGGCTCTAGAACTTGAATGGGAAGTCAACCCGTTGTAGATGTTAGATGATTCAAGAGACAAGGTGGTGGATCCCTGGTTGATACTCGACGCTTGCTTCTGATTTGACACGTTGCATACCCTAAAGCAACGCGAGGGTCCTCAAGCAGGATCGCGAAGGGTCACTATATTAACTATTTCTAAATTCAATTTATATTTGTATACACATTTAAATTGTATCATAAGCCTGAGGGTAGGGAGGTCCTGTTGGTGACCAATTTATGGTCGCAGCAAAAAAAGGTTGGGAACCACTGCCCTAAAGCAAGTCCGAGCTGGATACTTAACCCTGAAGGTTTGTTTATACACTGAGCGGCAGAAAAATCGACCCACTTGGAATATCGCGAAAAGCAAATAAGTGGGCATGCTTCTGTTTATAAAAGTTTTAAAATTCGAAAATATAGTCTATGAGGCAACCAAATAACGAGACAACGTCAGCTGCGAACATATTAGCTGTAACGAATTTTCGACTTTTTATAAGAATTCAACTGACATTCAGTTGCTCTCAGACTGCTAGTGCCACTTCTTTTTTCCACTAGTCGGAGTAAGCATTTGCGTTTAGTAACAGATAGACTTCCAATTCTTTTAGTTTTCAGAATTGGACATTTACAATGGATTTGGGTGCCGTGAACGTAGCAAGAGTCGTCGCCCTAATTAAAGATGGTCGGAGCCGGCGTTACGTCGCCGATGTTATAGGAATTCCAAGAACAACGGTTCGATGTGTCTACCAACGTTATGTGGAGACATGAGAGTACACCCAAAGACCAGGATTTGGAAGATCGCGCTGCACATCCGCGCGTGACAATCGTTTCATCGACTTGAGTGTTTTGCGAGATCATCACTTGACTGCCACAAACGTCCGCAATGAGCTGGAAAGGTCTCGAGACGTCAGTGTATCGGAGCGAACCGTTAGGAGGAGACTTATGGAAAGTGGCTTACATGCTAGACGTCCAACAATGGGCACAGAATTGCTCCCACACCACCGCAATGCTCATCTTGCTTTCGCTCGTGAGCATGTTAATTGGACTCCTCCAAAAGCAACCCTCCGTAAAAGTGTACGGGGCGAATCTTTCTCCTTTCTTCTCCACACACTTTCCAGTCCATCGGATGTTCGAAGATTAAATTTTGATTCGTCTGTAAACAATACTCGTCCCCATTGGACCATAGTCTAATCGACATGTTCTCTCCGGGTGGGATATTTTTGCTAATTCCTGCGGAAAGATGCTGTTATCCTTCGGGCAACATACAGGGTGTCCATAAATGTTTACCCTGAAAACAGTATGCTCTCATGTTTTAATGACGAATCTTACATCCGTTTTCTTTTTACAGGTGATCTCGTACACGCATGGAGTTTCTGTACTGGTGTGTTTCGTCTACCGCATTCGCCGCTAGCAGCGCTGTAGTAGCTGTTCAGTTAAGATGACGTCTGTGACAAAGAAGGCACAATGTGTTGTGTCTTGCAGAAACAAAATCTCCTGTCAGTGTTCAGCGAAGGTTCAGAACAAAGTATGGAAAGAATCCACCTGACGAAGTTAATTAAGTCGTGGATGAAAAGATTCTTCGAAACTGGAAAAGGGGAAGAGCAGTGGTAGACCATCAGTTTCCGATGGGACGGTGGAAAACATTCAAACTGCTTTCACACGGTCACCAAGGAAATCGGTGAGACAAGCTTCATGCCAACTAAAGATACCAAAGTCTACGGTGCACAAGGTGTTACACAAACGTTTGAAGTTACACGCCTACAAGGTAAATGTTGGAAAATGTGTGGCGTGAGTGTGAATACCGTTTAGATATTTTACGTGCTACTAGGGGTGCAAATGTGGAAGCTTATTAAGTTCATTAACTATGTATCGAAACTTTGTATGTTTATCTACTTATGATTAAAACTGTGTTTGAATACGAGTGTTTATTTAAAAGTTATAGCATGCTTTAATCAGGGTAATCATTTATGGACACCCTATATATTTACTATACAGTCATGAATTGAATAACAGTACTTCACCGGCGCTTTGACTGCCGAAGTCATATCGCGCCGATACTAGGATAAGGAGATAGGGAGAGAAACAGTGAAGAGGGAGCAGTGGAAGAAAGACCGTGACAAAAGAGAGAGCAAGCAGTAGAAATCGCAGAGAGAGGAAGAAATGATATTCAAGTCATCTTAAATAGAGAATAAGAGGCCAGTCTAGCGGAGAAAGGAGCAAAGTGTGTCCTTCGGTGTAGGTGTGGAGTCACCCAACAAAAGAGAAAGAGTGGAGTCTGAAGGGAAGAAAGGGAGGAGCTGGCAGCGGGCAGGTACCAATTACCCCCAATTCTATACAATCATGGTACTTATACATATTGGTATTATAATCCAAATATTGTTCAAGAAACGTGTTTTATCCTTGGCAAAGAAGAATGTGAGGTGAATGTAAAAATTTCCAATGGCCTACTTTGTATCCAATTTGTGCAGACTAACATTATTAAATATTACAAAATTTCAAAGCAATTTTTTTTATTTAATCAAGCAAGTGAAACACTACATTCTTTGTAAAAGTTCCTCATTTCTCCTTTACGTATCCGGTTTTGGAGGGAATTCTTAATTTCGCCGATTTTTCCACGGCTCATGGAAACGTAAAGTTGACCGTGCAAGAAATTCTTTTTCAGGTAGATGCCAGCTTTTTTCAGGGTTTGACCTTGGCTCTTGTTAGCAGTCATCCCGAAGTTAACCCGAACTGAAAACTGACGCAGATACATTTGAAGCGGAAATAAGTTATCTGTCTAAGCAATAGGGATAGGATACGTGGTATAAACCCGATTTTCAACATGTGGTCCTGTTGCCAATTTTGCATCAGTTACATGATCCAGTAAATTCTCGACTGCATATCCTTCCGTTACAAAGTTCGTTGCCAGGGTCGAAATTTCGAAGCAGCATTATTGGCATGCCTTTATTTAACAAAAGTCTATGTAGTGGCATTCCGGGTGCATTAATTGAGTTAAGGTATTCTATTGGATGCACGTGTTGCCTTTCCCTGTCAGTGTCGGTGCTTTTGTAAATATTTTCCTCGTCGGGAATTGCTTTAACATGATGCTGTTCATCTCTTCCAGCTTCATTTGTTGGGCACAGTATCGATCTACTCAAGAGCCAGGTATGGTCTGTATAAAACGTAGCCAAATCGTTGAATATTTCCTTGCACAAATCCTTGAGTCACCCCCTTTTATCACGTTTTGCTGTTGCAATTTTATTTTGAATTGACCCAGTTCTTGAGAAACTAATTTTTCCTTCGCCAACTTTTAATAACTCTTCCGCAAACTTATCTTCTTCCCCCCTTCCTTGTAGAACCATCATGTTTTAGATAGCTTCATAGTTGTCACGTGTTTCCAGAGATTCGAACTTTTAAGTGTTGCATTCACAATGTCTGCCCTGCCACCTCGGCGTACAGCTGGTAAAATCTGCCGCCAATCTCTTGCAACGACCATAGTAATTCCTCCAAATGGATTTTGTGCCTCACGCAAATTCCTGAATGTACGATCAATTGCTTCAAATATGCGTTGTTCACACATCGAATTTTTTTTACCATCAGAGAACATCCTTTAATAAGTTTTCCTGTCGTATCTCTCTTCGATATGCTACACATCGAATCATCCTTGATTGAGAAAGGTACTTTGCATCTGGAGTACAATGTTCTTCCATTTGGAAGCAATGTTGCTGCAATTCCACTGGTAGCAGATGCCAGGGGCAATTTTCTTTCGAGAACGCGCTTCAGCAAGCAAGAGTAACAACAAATATTTTCCCGCTTCCACCTGGAGCATTCAAGACAATTAGAGTTCCTTTCTCCTTGGTCACAGAGTCGATTCGTCTACTCGTTGCTGTTCATTATTAAGTTTAGGCCTTATGAAAAACCACAACATGGTATCTTGTATGTGATACCTTTATTTCATAATTAAATATAAATTATTAATTGAATTAATTATCTATACAAAATTGGCTCGGGATTGTTGACATAGCCTAATGGGAATGAAATGATTGCCATACATACATGGAAACCGTATGTAGGCGTCGGTCTGCATAACCACGTGAAACCTTCATTTATTTCACGTGAAACGAAATCTTCCATTCGCTAACCCATGCAAAAACAAGGGAGAAAGAGTCAACAACCTTTGCAAAATCAGCAATTTATACAGAAATATGAAGATATATTAAAGGAATAGTCTCAGGGCTGTTTATGTTACAGTAAACGCTTTAAACGGGAGGATGTCTAAAGTCCTCCCTAAAGTTCTGTGTGAATTCCTTATAATATAAGACCTAATGACTGTAAAAGGGTAGGCCTATTCCTTCAGGGGTTAATAAGTGATTGCCTATATTAGTAACAAAGTGTTAATTCGTCGTGTAACTCCATCGTGGCGGCCCTACACCGAAAAAGATCGTAACGCCCAACATCGAAGTAAACTATGTATGATCCATCAAAATTAAGGTGAGGTAATTCATTTTCATTTTCATTCTAGGGCGTCTAAAATCCCGACGCTAAAATTACCATAAACAATTAAATATAAAGAGGTCCTTTAAAGACCTACATATTCATAACTCTCTAACGAAAATGTATAGGGCTTTTGTCGTTCACTCTCCACTGAAATCTGCTGGACATTTCCAACGGATGAGGGTAACAGGCAATCAACCCAATGCCCTATATAGTTTTTCACAGGCCTACTACTATCTTCCACATATTCCTCGAGTTCATTTATGCTATGGGACGTCTCTTCATTGTAGCCTCTTGACTGACTGGATTGCCGAACAAAATGTGGACCTGGCTTTGGCAATTTAAGGTTTTTTTCTAGGTGAAGGTCATGTCGTTGCAATATATTGCTAATGTATAACAGTGTTTGATTGATGATGACATCCGTGGGGACAGTCACATTTTGGTGCATAAGATCTTCCATTAAAGATTGTTTGTGCTGTTCCCAAAATTGCACTGGATTTGATGGCCTGACAAAGACTAAAATCATTGCAAAAATTTCTCTTAGTGACTGCCCAAATCGGATAGATGTTGCCTCTTCCATGGCGCGATCAATTTCAGTGTCATCTGAAAGTCCTAGTGCAAGGCAAGCGGCTTAGAAGGTAGGGTGGACAATACCCGCAATTGTTCTGAGATCAGTAAATGACTCTGGTCCAGGAACGTGGTGCAGTGCATGAGAAGATGGACTAATTCACTCTGTCTAGCATTGAAGGTGACTGGAATTTTACCACTCATATCGGAGCATATGTTTGTAAATTACGTTTGCTTCTTCATCTTCCTAGGTGAGCAAAAAGAATGCAAGTTTGGTTGAAGGTGGCCAGTTGCGTACAATATTTCTTGCCTCATTCGGTTAAAATAGAATTGTCTGCTTATTCTCAAGGTGAAGCGAAAGTTTTAAAATAGGTGGGTATTTTTTTAGAATTGGAAACTGACAGGTACGCTAGTACGCCTTAGATGCGCTTACATATCTTGCATCGACAAGACACACTTGTACAGAAATTTGACAGAAAATACAGAGTAAACAACTTCTCCGTTTGTGTGTGCATTATACTTGATCGGGAGATAGGGATTATATGGAACCACCCATGTATTGTCAACTTCATAATCCTGGCCACGTACTTTCAATCGTACCGTTGATATTTTTGTATACATATATTTGCTTTACCGCGGCAAAAGTTCCTTAAAATCATATTGCTTACAGGTAGTAATTTTGATAAATGTCTCGCTTTATCAAAATTACAGGTAGTAATTTTGATAAAGCGGGACATTTAAGTTCATCATCTTCCAAATCGGGACATTTCCGCGTCCTCTAAAGTTTCTAGAAGACAGGAGATATAACTGAAAAGCGAGACAGTCCCGCCGAAATCGAGACGTCTGATCAGCTTATCCATGAATTTTATTTCGGTAATTATTTCATAGAGTTGGATTTGGATTCTTGTCTGGAATTTCTGCGGAAGCAATTCGATTAATGTCATCCAGTTCTTTGAGCTTATTTTCTTTAGCCATAATCAGCAGTATATGACAATGGAGCAGTCCTCGCTTCTGATCTTCTTTCATTGCAAAACAGCCATTCACTGTATCAAGAACTCCCAGAGTTTAATGTGAAAAAAACTGTGTGTAATATCGGGTCTGTCACTAATTTGCTCATCAGGTAAAAGTGATTACTATTTAGGGCCGACGTAGGTTGCGAGTAAAAGTTATTAAAAAATCCGGCTTCCTAAGTGATCTTACGATCGCCATGGTGTCTTGGAACGCTTCCGTATACCAACAGGGGGGGCGTAAATAGTAGGAGGCAATATAATCTTTGTTCCAGCTTGTAATTCATCATTATGGTCCGATACATAGCTAAAAATGTTTTTCTGCGTGTATTTCTTTGGTACATCCTGGCCCAGCGTAGTCTTGCAGATTTTGCCTTGGCATATTGATCACATACAAAATTCTGCGTAAGTCTTAAACTCTTGAGCACTTGATTGAAGAATCTATGTTCGTCTTGCAAACGAAATCTGGCAAATTCTGAAGATGACAGTGTCCCCCAACCCTTTGCATGGAGGAAAATAAAATTACAGTGTAATAGATCATAACTGCGATGTACTTCATTTATACGTTTGAGACCTCCCTCACGCACATGCAGTACAGCATTAAGATTGTGTATGTGATCATCTGGATAATGACAGCCACTTCACTTGCAGTAGAAAGATTGTATCGTCGAATATGTTCATCATCCGGTCTCTTGTTTGCACTCAAGACAACGTTGACTTCTCCTGTTTGTAAGAACTCTAACGCAGATGTGAATGATGTAATAAAGGGTTGTTTTGATGTAGCCACTCCTGCAATGAACAAATTATTGCTGGCTCCAAGCTGTCATTGTGTAATAGTCGATTAGCTCTGCGTCTGTGTCGTGGAAAACTATTTGTGCAAAATTAGAAGCATCTATGATACACCGTCTTCTGGCAGAAAGATCCAATGAAATGAACCTTTCCTTGGATTTTGAACACCGGACTAATCTTTGTTCCAGCTTGTAATTCATCATTATGGTCCGATACATAGCTAAAAATGTTTTTCTGCGTGTATTTCTTTGGTACATCCTGGCCCAGCGTAGTCTTGCAGATTTTGCCTTGGCATATTGATCACATACAAAATTCTGCGTAAGTCTTAAACTCTTGAGCACTTGATTGAAGAATCTATGTTCGTCTTGCAAACGAAATCTGGCAAATTCTGAAGATGACAGTGTCCCCCAACCCTTTGCATGGAGGAAAATAAAATTACAGTGTAATAGATCATAACTGCGATGTACTTCATTTATACGTTTGAGACCTCCCTCACGCACATGCAGTACAGCATTAAGATTGTGTATGTGATCATCTGGGATAATGACAGCCACTTCACTTGCAGTAGAAAGATTGTATCGTCGAATATGTTCATCATCCGGTCTCTTGTTTGCACTCAAGACAACGTTGACTTCTCCTGTTTGTAAGAACTCTAACGCAGATGTGAATGATGTAATAAAGGGTTGTTTTGATGTAGCCACTCCTGCAATGAACAAATTATTGCTGGCTCCAAGCTGTCATTGTGTAATAGTCGATTAGCTCTGCGTCTGTGTCGTGGAAAACTATTTGTGCAAAATTAGAAGCATCTATGATACATCGTCTTCTGGCAGAAAGATCCAATGAAATGAACCTTTCCTTGGATTTTGAACACCGGACTAATCTTTGTTCCAGCTTGTAATTCATCATTATGGTCCGATACATAGCTAAAAATGTTTTTCTGCGTGTATTTCTTTGGTACATCCTGGCCCAGCGTAGTCTTGCAGATTTTGCCTTGGCATATTGATCACATACAAAATTCTGCGTAAGTCTTAAACTCTTGAGCACTTGATTGAAGAATCTATGTTCGTCTTGCAAACGAAATCTGGCAAATTCTGAAGATGACAGTGTCCCCCAACCCTTTGCATGGAGGAAAATAAAATTACAGTGTAATAGATCATAACTGCGATGTACTTCATTTATACGTTTGAGACCTCCCTCACGCACATGCAGTACAGCATTAAGATTGTGTATGTGATCATCTGGGATAATGACAGCCACTTCACTTGCAGTAGAAAGATTGTATCGTCGAATATGTTCATCATCCGGTCTCTTGTTTGCACTCAAGACAACGTTGACTTCTCCTGTTTGTAAGAACTCTAACGCAGATGTGAATGATGTAATAAAGGGTTGTTTTGATGTAGCCACTCCTGCAATGAACAAATTATTGCTGGCTCCAAGCTGTCATTGTGTAATAGTCGATTAGCTCTGCGTCTGTGTCGTGGAAAACTATTTGTGCAAAATTAGAAGCATCTATGATACATCGTCTTCTGGCAGAAAGATCCAATGAAATGAACCTTTCCTTGGATTTTGAACACCGGACTAATCTTTGTTCCAGCTTGTAATTCATCATTATGGTCCGATACATAGCTAAAAATGTTTTTCTGCGTGTATTTCTTTGGTACATCCTGGCCCAGCGTAGTCTTGCAGATTTTGCCTTGGCATATTGATCACATACAAAATTCTGCGTAAGTCTTAAACTCTTGAGCACTTGATTGAAGAATCTATGTTCGTCTTGCAAACGAAATCTGGCAAATTCTGAAGATGACAGTGTCCCCCAACCCTTTGCATGGAGGAAAATAAAATTACAGTGTAATAGATCATAACTGCGATGTACTTCATTTATACGTTTGAGACCTCCCTCACGCACATGCAGTACAGCATTAAGATTGTGTATGTGATCATCTGGGATAATGACAGCCACTTCACTTGCAGTAGAAAGATTGTATCGTCGAATATGTTCATCATCCGGTCTCTTGTTTGCACTCAAGACAACGTTGACTTCTCCTGTTTGTAAGAACTCTAACGCAGATGTGAATGATGTAATAAAGGGTTGTTTTGATGTAGCCACTCCTGCAATGAACAAATTATTGCTGGCTCCAAGCTGTCATTGTGTAATAGTCGATTAGCTCTGCGTCTGTGTCGTGGAAAACTATTTGTGCAAAATTAGAAGCATCTATGATACATCGTCTTCTGGCAGAAAGATCCAATGAAATGAACCTTTCCTTGGATTTTGAACACCGGACTAATCTTTGTTCCAGCTTGTAATTCATCATTATGGTCCGATACATAGCTAAAAATGTTTTTCTGCGTGTATTTCTTTGGTACATCCTGGCCCAGCGTAGTCTTGCAGATTTGCCTTGGCATATTGATCACATACAAAATTCTGCGTAAGTCTTAAACTCTTGAGCACTTGATTGAAGAATCTATGTTCGTCTTGCAAACGAAATCTGGCAAATTCTGAAGATGACAGTGTCCCCCAACCCTTTGCATGGAGGAAAATAAAATTACAGTGTAATAGATCATAACTGCGATGTACTTCATTTATACGTTTGAGACCTCCCTCACGCACATGCAGTACAGCATTAAGATTGTGTATGTGATCATCTGGGATAATGACAGCCACTTCACTTGCAGTAGAAAGATTGTATCGTCGAATATGTTCATCATCCGGTCTCTTGTTTGCACTCAAGACAACGTTGACTTCTCCTGTTTGTAAGAACTCTAACGCAGATGTGAATGATGTAATAAAGGGTTGTTTTGATGTAGCCACTCCTGCAATGAACAAATTATTGCTGGCTCCAAGCTGTCATTGTGTAATAGTCGATTAGCTCTGCGTCTGTGTCGTGGAAAACTATTTGTGCAAAATTAGAAGCATCTATGATACATCGTCTTCTGGCAGAAAGATCCAATGAAATGAACCTTTCCTTGGATTTTGAACACCGGACTAATCTTTGTTCCAGCTTGTAATTCATCATTATGGTCCGATACATAGCTAAAAATGTTTTTCTGCGTGTATTTCTTTGGTACATCCTGGCCCAGCGTAGTCTTGCAGATTTTGCCTTGGCATATTGATCACATACAAAATTCTGCGTAAGTCTTAAACTCTTGAGCACTTGATTGAAGAATCTATGTTCGTCTTGCAAACGAAATCTGGCAAATTCTGAAGATGACAGTGTCCCCCAACCCTTTGCATGGAGGAAAATAAAATTACAGTGTAATAGATCATAACTGCGATGTACTTCATTTATACGTTTGAGACCTCCCTCACGCACATGCAGTACAGCATTAAGATTGTGTGTGATCATCTGGGATAATGACAGCCACTTCACTTGCAGTAGAAAGATTGTATCGTCGAATATGTTCATCATCCGGTCTCTTGTTTGCACTCAAGACAACGTTGACTTCTCCTGTTTGTAAGAACTCTAACGCAGATGTGAATGATGTAATAAAGGGTTGTTTTGATGTAGCCACTCCTGCAATGAACAAATTATTGCTGGCTCCAAGCTGTCATTGTGTAATAGTCGATTAGCTCTGCGTCTGTGTCGTGGAAAACTATTTGTGCAAAATTAGAAGCATCTATGATACATCGTCTTCTGGCAGAAAGATCCAATGAAATGAACCTTTCCTTGGATTTTGAACACCGGACTAATCTTTGTTCCAGCTTGTAATTCATCATTATGGTCCGATACATAGCTAAAAATGTTTTTCTGCGTGTATTTCTTTGGTACATCCTGGCCCAGCGTAGTCTTGCAGATTTTGCCTTGGCATATTGATCACATACAAAATTCTGCGTAAGTCTTAAACTCTTGAGCACTTGATTGAAGAATCTATGTTCGTCTTGCAAACGAAATCTGGCAAATTCTGAAGATGACAGTGTCCCCCAACCCTTTGCATGGAGGAAAATAAAATTACAGTGTAATAGATCATAACTGCGATGTACTTCATTTATACGTTTGAGACCTCCCTCACGCACATGCAGTACAGCATTAAGATTGTGTATGTGATCATCTGGGATAATGACAGCCACTTCACTTGCAGTAGAAGATTGTATCGTCGAATATGTTCATCATCCGGTCTCTTGTTTGCACTCAAGACAACGTTGACTTCTCCTGTTTGTAAGAACTCTAACGCAGATGTGAATGATGTAATAAAGGGTTGTTTTGATGTAGCCACTCCTGCAATGAACAAATTATTGCTGGCTCCAAGCTGTCATTGTGTAATAGTCGATTAGCTCTGCGTCTGTGTCGTGGAAAACTATTTGTGCAAAATTAGAAGCATCTATGATACATCGTCTTCTGGCAGAAAGATCCAATGAAATGAACCTTTCCTTGGATTTTGAACACCGGACTAAAACCGGGCGAAAGCATTATTATATTGACGAATTTTATGCATGATCGGCGTTTGAATAAATCTTGGAAACAACTGTGGGTATGCCTCCAAAAGATCGATTTTAACCTTGTCTTTTTCGCAGCAAAACCCAGGTCGCTCTTGTTTCCAGCAATAAGCATAACATTCATCACAAATTCTTCCAGTTGTACAAACTTGGTAGCAAGCGAGTTTTAACAGAATCTGGTCAGCCAGCCTCTCTAAAGAATCTTGCGTCGTATACCGCGCCTATTTTTCGTTCCTGAGCTAATGCCGTTTTTAATTGTGCCAATTGCTATCGTTGATGGGCTTGTGTTCTTTTGTTGTTCTAAATTCAGGATTGTTCTAATCTGTACTCTGGATCTTCAAGTCGGGCACGATGAGACTCTCACGTTGCAATTTTTTTTTTTTGGTCTATACTCTTCATCGGTCCTTCTGGTTTTCTTTCTTGCAGTTTATTTGGTAGTTCTTCCAAGTGATGGCCTCCTTTTTCTTGCCATGTTCAATCCGTAAGATTCTTTCTCTGGATAAGTTTTCAGAACATTCCCCAATGTTTTTCTGACACAATAGTCAAGCAATAAAATGTAATGTAAATTATTTTAAGAAAATTTTAAGCGAGTTAGTTTAACATTTACAATTAGCTCACGAATAACTTACATTTCAAATGCAGCTTCAGAGAATTTACTTGAAGCTCACGAAGCAGTTAAATTTCAAATAAAATGTCACATTTGTATTTTACCCATCATGGCCTCCGATGTGTAGCCAAAAATTTTGATGGTTACATTCTTTTCTAAATTTATTGGCCAACTTTTCTCCATTCCACGAAAGTATATGAAACCCTGTAGAATCGTGTTAGGACTTGGTTTACTCGTAGACTTTAATAGCCAGAAAAGCCGCCAGCAGATCAACAAATTCACCAAAGCAGCCATCAAAATTTGGAGTTTCACATCCCAGTTTTGAAACGTAAGTGCTTCCTGTTTTAGCATATAAATTGTTTTGGGGTACACCCGATCTGAAAAACGAGTTGTTAAAACACTCCAGGGACCCCACAGGGTGTCACCATTTGAACCTAAAAAGGAGACGGACGGACATGCGGTGAATTATGATATGATGATCAATAAAGTATGATAAAAATAAAGTGTTAACGGCTCATAAGAACTAAAGGAATTTTAAGAGAAATATTTGGATTCGAAATTTTTTTTAATTTTGTTTGAAACATTTCAGTAAAAAAAAATAACACAGCATCAATTAGTTTCACAACATTTAGCAAGTTTCTCCTACAACTAAGAGCAACCATCCGATAACTGGTAACCATCAGACTCATTTCGACATATATATAATATATATATATATATATGGTTATGTAACTTAACTACAATTATTCTTTAGAATGAACGTTCAAATTTGTTCAATTTGCATATTTAAAACCTCTCTATCTGGTGTATAATAACAAAACAAATGAATATCGTTTCTCATTTAAAATTCACCTCCAACTAAGAAACAAAATTTGTACTTCCAAATTTAACGTAACTTCATATTAGTATGTAATTAGGGATAAAATTTGAACATTACATTTGTAACTTTCGATATAAATCTTATAACAAAAAATAGCTGAAAGAAAAAAAAACTTACGTACATAAAAATAACAAACGAAAATCGACTATTAATTGAAAATAGCTCGTGTGAACAGACTAAAACTGATAACTAAAAGGACTAGCAATAAATTTTAAAACGAGACTAATAAACAGAATGACTAAAAACCAAATCTCAATTAACTCGGATTATAGGGATTAATTAGGTGTTAATTGATAAGTTAATAGAATCCCTTCCTCTTCTTCTTCTTTTTCTTCGTCTTTGTCTTCATTTTGTTTTTCTGCGATTTGAGAACGCTCAACTGACGTAACTGAGACGGTCTCGGTTTGGGGGGTTCGATTTCATCCGGTTTTTTCCGACGGATTAGGTAACGCCCCGACAAAATTTGCTGTGAAGGGGTATAATGGATAAACGTTTTTACGAAGGTACGGATCTATTTAATGGAATGACTCTGTGAAACGTGTCCGCTCGCTAGAGGCAGTTTACAATATTATACGAGGCGAAGCGCGGCACAATGGCTAATCAACCCTCCGGGCGAAGGTTCCGTTTCCTATGCCATAGTTAACTCCGACCTTTCCTCTATCACGTACTGGGTCGTCTTTTTATTACATATTCATTTATTTATTCGACATAAAATTATAGTAAAAATGAAACAAAAACAATCAAAATTCGTCCATTCTTTATAAAGTTATTGCTATAATCTTCCAATCTTTATACCCGTTATTTTACCTTACAAAAACTTAAAATTTATTATTTAATCATTCACTCATTCAATGTTCATAAAATTACTTAGAAAATAAAAAAAAAACATCGAATTACATCTATTTTAATAAAGTTACGAGTATTTTAAACTTTCACAAAATTTAAAGCCGTTTTCCTCAAAACTGTTTTGGTGCATTTGTCATTGTGCCGCGCGAAGCCTCATATGTTTTAATACTGAAATATATATAGTTACCAAAGTAAACTGCGTACACTTTTAATAAAGAACCGAATTCAAAGTTTCCAGCAAATTCAAAAGAACACTAACACTGAACACGATATCATCGATATGACGTACTGACGATAAAAAAAAATTGAAGACAGTAATCCAATTTAGCAAAACTTACAAATTTTACTCCTTTCAAATAAGAATTATTTTAAAAAAAATAGTTAATGTCTCCTTTTGCTTAAAACTACAATAATAAAGCGGCCAAAAGATTTAACCGGGAACTAACCGCATTGAGAGATTGATTCTTGGGTCGGACGAGGAGGTTATCCTTCAAGGCACTCGTCAAAGCCCTTTTAATCATGGACTTGATCATGTCATCGCGAACTTTGAAGTTTGTTATTATGTACGACTTTATCGCCTGAACGCTCGACCCATTGCTGTCTTCAAGGCTCTCAATAGCTTCGATAATCATGTCAATCGTTCTAGGATGGTCGAGTTGGCTTCGTTTTTTATTGCCTGAAAGAGTTGAGTTATAATGATAACATAACGTCAGCAAAATAAACAGAATGTAAAAACTTGGGAGAAAAATTACCTATTTAATTTATTATATATATTAATGATGCAACTGGACCGGTCCAAACCACTGTTTTTCAACCTTTGCAAGTATATAGTGCAAGTTTTAGCCAAACTACTCGCTTGCTTTAATATAATTAATACGAATAATGCTCGAACAAAGCGCTTGTGGTATAATTTGACTCGACTTTCGGCCAATCACTGGTCATGGGCGTTGCCATAATAGGTGGCCACAAAACTATATTTACCAGACTTTATACTGTGACGTTATTTACATTTCTACAAGTTTATTAGTAATATCTAATACTAGGTTGGCTTCCACTATAAGTTTCTATAACCTCTGTTTGAAAAAGTTACTTAAAACAAAGTAGGTATTTACTTTTCCAAAGTTGATCTTCATCAGTTTTTTAAGATTTTAAACGAAATGAGAAAGAAAAAGTACAAAGCTTCCTTTTCCTCTTAAAAATTCCTATATTTTCTGCACGAAATTCTTGCACTTCCTACAGTCGTATATCGTTTGAAAAATCAACGCTTGGCACTGTGCATTCTGAAAGTACAGGGTGTCCACAATGTCTTGTCACCCCAGTAAAATACTAACTGATTTTCGGTTTTTTTTTTCAGACCCATTTGAAATTTGGGTATTATTGTTGTCGACACTCTTAAACCAAGTAAGCAATGTATCAAAGCCGTCAGAAAAGCAAATGTAATCTTGGGATTTATTGGTACATCATTTGGATTTAAATCGGAGAAAACAATGCTAACATTATATAATTCTTTAGTACGCCCCCACCTGGAATACTACGTTCAGTTCTGGTCCCCATATTTACGACGGAAGAAAGACAGAATGGAGAGAATGCAGCGACGGGCTACGAAACAAATCCTACGCTGCCCGTTTAGAAAGTTAAATTTATTGTCACTCGTAAAAAGGCGTAGGCCCCTATTCGAGGAGGTTGAGAATGAGTAAAGGTTTCCATAATGTCGACGCCGAAAAATATTTCACCTTCAGAAATGCGGATAGAACTCGCGGTAATGGTAAACATTTTAAATGTAATGAAGTTAAACATTTTTTTTTTCAATCGTATAGTTAATTTGTGGAATGGATTGCCAGCCAGCGTACTTCAAAGTAATTCGATCGAATCCTTCAAAAAGAGATTAGATGCTTAGCTTGCCTTAAACCGCCACAGTTAGAAGCATTTGTTAGTGCGTAGAAGTATCGTAGAATTTTCACTCGGATTCCCTCCTCTTTTTACTTTAAAATTTTCACTTTATCTTTAAATTTCTTTCTTTCCTTTCAACCTTTTTTCTTTACTTTAAAACTTTCACTCGTCTTTAAATTTTCTTATACATCTTTTAACTTTCCTTCTTAAACAAACAGCCTCATAGGGAGCAGCCGGTCTGTTGCTGTTTCGTGTCTTTTGTATTCGTGTGTGTGTATACTAGGGTGGCAATAGCCCTATTAATAGGGGTAAAAATCCAAGTTGCCTGGAGGAGCGAGTGCGGTGGCGCGTTTGGTGCTGCAGTTCCTGAAGAAAATCAATCAGGCAAATTTTTAGGACTTTTGATAAACATTAGGGGGGTACAAGAGTAACAAAGTTTCCACCATTGTCACTTACTAATTCTCTATTTTGTATACTTTGCAGGTAGATGAAAAATGGTGACTACTCTAAGAAAGAATGTTTTATGGCTACTGGAGACTTCTCCCAACTCATATGCCCTTACAGGAGCCAAATTTCCGTCCAAGCGGCAGGTCCTGGAACGATTCTTGTTCTTTCACCTGTCAGAGAAAGTAGCCGACTGGTGATGATAGAGGTTGAACAGATGTGGAAGAATGCAAGTCTTCCGACTCAAGCTACGCACCGGGCACAAGACAAGCTGGAGAACCTCCATTCTGAGTGGAGAAGCTTAAAGAAATTACGAGCGAGGCGTACCAAAACCCAGATGGACAAGGAGGTCTTTCTAGAAGGTCTGAAAGGCCTGTTCGATTGCGCTCACGATCATCAAAAATAAAGAAGACAAGCAGTTTCTTCTTGCGCAGCGTGAGCCTGGTCGTCGAGGAACTATAGGACTTGTTGATCAGAAGTATATTAGACAAGAGGAGAACAAAATGACACGGCAGCGTGAGCAAGAGAAAAGGAAACGAAGGAACCTGAATGAACTCCAGAAGATGGACAGGTCCGTGGTTTTGGAGTCGAGCAGCAGTTCTACAAACGAGGATACTGACAAGGAAGATGAGGTGAATGTCGGAGCAATAGGAGGCGCGTCATCTGCCACTCCCAAGAGGAAAAGATCAAGAGGGTTAAATCAGATTGTTACTCAAGAATTGGCGCAAGCGTTGGACTGCACAAAGATATCCAATCGCCGGGCAGTCCATGTTGTGGCCAATACCTTAGCAGCTGCTGGACAAAGTATGGAGCACTACGCATTGAATCGAGACAATCCGACTAGCTCGAATGAAATTCCGCCAAGACATCGCGGACGAGCTGAGAAGGTCCTTTTCCCCCACGGTACCATTAACAGTTCATTGGGATGGCAAGCTCCTTCCAGACCTTACAAACAAAGAGAAGGTCGATCGCCTTCCAGTCCTGGTTTCAGGAGAAGGTGTGATGAAGCTGTTGGGGATACCAAAGCTGCCATCATCAACAGGTCTGGCGCAGGCAACAGCAGTGCATGACATGCTGGAAGACTGGCAGTTATCTCCCGGGATCGCAGCCATGTCTTTTGACACATCATGTAACACCGGTCACTTGAATGGCGCTTGTCAATTCCTCGAGCAGAAGCTCGGGAAGAAACTTCTCAATCTTGCTTGTCGTCACCACATCGCGGAAATAGTTCTCGAAAAAGTTTTCGAAGCCTTAGTAGCATGCTCTTCGGGACCAAATCAAGCTCTTTCAAAGATTGGCGGAGGTGTGGCCAAAGATTGTAAAGGATTCGTTTCTTTCTGCTGAGGGAGACCGTGAGGTGGCAGATCGGATGCACGCATTCAAGGAGAAAGTTGCAGAGTTTGTGCACGAACAGTTGAGATCTCAGCAGCCTCGCGATGATTACCGTGAATTCCTGGAACTCGTACTGCTATTTCTCGGAATAAATCTACCATAAGGAAAATCATATTCAAACTCCGGGTGCCCTCCACAGGGCACGGTGGATGGCAAAATGCATCTATGCATTTAAGATCTTCTTGTACCGTCACCAGTTGCGGAACTTGGGGAAACTCACGGCCAGGAGCTCCAGGGTGTTACTGACTTCTGCCTCTTTGTTGCAGAGATTTACGTTAAAGTTTGGTTCAATGCCCCGGTAGCCAGATATGCTCCGTGGTTGGACTTGGAGCTGATACAAAAGCTGGTGCAGTACAGACAAGTTAACCGACGCGTGGCAGAGGCCGCTTTGAAAGGGATCACTAGCCATCTTTGGTACTTAAGTGAAAAGTTGGTCGCTTTGGCCTTTTTTGATGAATATCTCAGCAGCGCGGTGAAAGAGGCATGGTTGAGGCGCTCAAAAATGAAGAAAGGAAGAGTCCTTCGCCTCGTGTGACAATTGATGTGGGAGATGCTGAACATCTTTCTTTGGCAGCCTTTGTCACGAAGAACACATTGGCCTTCTTCCACCTGCTCCAGCTTCCCACATCCTTCCTCTCCAAGGATCCGGAGCAGTGGGAAGATGAAGATTTTCAACAAGCGAAACAGCGCGTCTCTGCCATCAGTGTTGTCAATGATCCCGCAGAAAGAGGAGTTGCCCTAATGAAAGATTTTAACGCTGTGCTGACCACACAGGAGGATCAACAGCAATACGTTCTTCAGGTTGTGGAGCAGCACCGGAAGATGTTCCCTGATGCCAATAAATCCACGTTCATTCGAAGCCAGAAAAATTAGGCATAATTGTAATCTATCAGATCACTACAAGCTATTGCAGTCCTATTTGAGGTTGTTTGAGTCTTATCAGAATCGTTCTTTTCAGTTTTTTGTTTTGTATAACTTTGAAGCTCACTCGAACACTCGTTTCCAATAGCCTAGAGCACAAAGTTCTTTGTGTCTTGTACCACCACTTAAAATAAGATTAGGAACTTGAAATTTGGCAGAATTTGTTTTTTCAATAAACCGAATAAAATGAGCACCCGCACATTTTAAATTTTGCAACTTCATTTTTTATTGCCACCCTAGTGTATACGCTACAAGGAATCTAACTAGTGATTTCATGAAATCCTTAAAATGTTCAGGATTTTTTTTTTATGCAGGGAGGGGCCAAGGGCAAATGCTCATAAAAGCACCCCCCCCCCCACACACACACCAAAAAAAGAAGTCAAAATCAAGGCCGGGGATTTTCGAGATGCCTAGACACACTGCGTTTGAAAAATGGGAGGTCATAGACACGAAGAAAGATGGATTGGGGAAGATTGTTCCAGAAATGACCGGTTGAGTAGATGAAAGATTGAAAATACCGATTAACCCTTGCGTTAGAGAGTTTGGCACAGACAAAGGAGCGAAAAAGTGTAGAAAGTCTGGTGCTGCGTGCTCTCCTTAGAGGTGGAGGCATGCAGTTAGAGAGTTCAGGAGAGCAATGTTCGTTATAATAGCGATAGTAAAGATAGAGATTGAAGACAGTAAGAGGCGGGGAGTTGATGAGACGAAAAGCCTTTGATTCCACCTGAGCGAGCAAGTACGGTTGTATGGGTTGAGCCACCCTGCACGTGAGAAGCATACTCCATACAGGGGCGAACAAGAACCCTGTACAGAGACGGGTACAGCACACCTAACCTCTTAGAAGCTGTTTTAGAAAGAGTATATGTGATCTTTCCAGGAAAGATCACGAGAAAAGGAAACGCCAAGAATGTTAAGTTAAGAGAAGTGGAAGGATTGAGTTGTGTGTTGTTGGAGGCAAGAGAATAGTCGTGTGGAAGATTGTGACAAGTAGACATATGAAGAACCGAGTTTTTGAGGCATTGAGAACCACGAGGTTTTCTCTTCCCCAATCAGATAGTAGAAAGATTAGAGGTCAGGTGCTCCATAGCCGTCCTACACGAATCATGGAGTGACTCTTGTTGTGAGGGACGCTTTGGGAAGCGGGTGAAGTGAAGAGTAGAATCATTGGCATAGGAGTGAATAGGACAGGAAGTGCGAAGTGCGATCATTAATAAATAAAAGGAAAAGAGTAGGTGACAGGACAGAACCCTGAGGAACACCACTGTTGATAGCTTTAGGAGAACAGTGGCCATCTACAACCGTAGCCATAGATCAGCCAGAAAGGAAATTAGAGACGAAGACACAGATAGAAGGGTAGAAACAGGAGGGGGCAGTTTCGAAATTAAAGATTTGTGCCACTCTATCAAAAGCTTTTGATATGTCTAGCGTAATAGCAAAAGTTTCACTGAAATACCGAAAGGAGGATGACCAAGTCAGAGATATACAAGATCGCCAGTAGAGCATCCCTTGCGGGACCTATTAAGGATAGATCAAAAACTTTAGAAAGGCAAGAAATCAAAGCAATTGGACGATAGTTGGAGGGTTAAGAGAGCGGTCACCCTTCTTTGGGACAGGCTGAATGAAAGCAGACTTCCAGCAGGGAGGAAAAGTACCAGATGAGAGACAAAGACGAGTTTGCCTAGGTAGGGTGTCAGCACAAGCACAGTTCTTAAGAACAGGAGGAACACCATCAAGACCGTACGCCTTCCTAGAGTTCAGCCCAGATAGGGCAGAAAAAACATCTTTGGAAGAGATTCTAATTTCAAAGATAAGGTCAGAGGAGGAGATGGAGAAACAGCACCAGAATCGATAAGAGTCGAGTTGTAAGCGAAAGTTTGAGCGAAGAATTCAGCTTTGGCAGGAGAAGAGACGGCAACTGTGCCGTCGGAATGGAAAAGAGGAAGTGAAATTGTTGAAGAGGTTCTTAGCGAGATGCCAGAGAGAGCGAGAATAATTAGAATTGGGTAGGTTTCACATTTTTGTCGAATGAAGGAATTTTTGGCGAGTCGAAGAACAGATTTTGCACGATTCCGCGCAGAAATATAAGCCGAGTGAGAATCAGGAGTTGGATGGCGACGGTACCTTCTGAAAGACTCATCTTTGTTGCGGATAGTATTAGAACAAGTTACACCAAGGTTCTTTTTGCATTAGTAGGAATACAATATGGAATGCATGCCTCCATGCCCGAGAAAATCACCTCCGTGATGCGCTCAGCACAGCACACTCGAAGGGCCCCGTCAACGGAAGCAGTAATCATTCCATGGGAAATCACAGAAGTACTGCCTAAGGGCCTCCCAATCAGCAGCGCCAGTACCAAAGGCCAAATTGGAGTGATAGGACAGGAAAAGATACAAGATTGTGGTCGGAGGAGCCCAACGGAAAAAAAGTTTCACATATTAAGAAGGACGAGAGTAAAGAAATAAATCCAGAATGTTGGGCCTATCTCCAAGGCGATCGGGGATACGAGTAGGGTGCTGTACAATCTGCTCCAGGTTATTTAGGATAGAAAAGTTGTAAGCTAGTTCACCAGGGATGTTAGTGAAATGGGAGGAAAGCCAAAGGTGGTCGTGAACATTGAAATCTCCTAAAATGTAAGGTTAAGTCGTGTTATTTTCGTTAGTTTTAACAAAAATATCACGACTTAACCTTACACACACACACACACACACACATATATATATATATATATATATATATATATATATATATATACCGGGTGAACCAAAAGTAGGTGGACAGTAAATGATAACGTTTATTTTGAGAATACATATACAATTATATTTAATTTTTTGTATACTATAATACAAAATAAAAAAAAAAATTCTTATACCAATACAATACAAAAGCACTGAAAATTTTATCAACGCAGGTGCTCAAATTGCTGTCCATCACAATTTACACAGCTTTGAAGTCTACCTTTCACACTTCGACAAACATTTTTGCACAAGTTTCTTTGTGCATTAATTTCTTGAAATGTATCTCTGATGTAATTTTTCAAATCACCAACACTTCGTGGTTTTCGACTATAAACTTTGTCCTTGAGTACTCCCCAAAAGAAAAAATCCATTTGGGTAAAGTCAGGTGAACGTGCAGGCCATTCAATTGGACCTCTTCGGCCGATCCATTTCTCGGGAAATGTTTCAAGATACTCACGGACTGCTCTTGAATAATGTGGAGGGGCCCCATCTTGTTGGAAATAGAGGTCATGTGAATTACGCTGTTGTTGTAAGTGTGGAACAACTTCATTCATTAGAATTTCGAGATACTTATCACCTGTGACTGTTCCATCAACAAAAATTGGTCCTAAAACACCAAAACTTGAAATACCACCCCAAACAGTGACACCAGGCTGGTTTAGTTGCTGCTCTAATGTTAAATGCATGTTCTCACTATAATGAACACCATAGTTATAATATAATATAATATAACACAAACCCTATTCAACCTACTGTCCACCTACTTTTGGTTCACCTGGTATATATATATATATATATATATATATATATATATGAAAATTATTTCACGAAGGTAACACGTGAAAAATATTTATGATGAATAAAACCACGAAGGAAAGGAAACACAAAATGGTGCTCAAGCGCTTTCGTCTAATGACATCCTCAGGAACACTGAAGTACATAAAAAGGTTAAGCCTATATATAGGTTACAGAAAGAAAAAAAAGAAAAAATAAATAACACATACACACACACACACATATATATATATACATATACATACATATCTATATATACAAATACATACATACATACATACAT